>OY482673.1:125059707-125659707 GCA_960531455.1 Urophora cardui
TGGATTATATGCTCCATTTGTGGTAGGTTGGAGTACTTTCAAAGTGACCACTAACATAGCCCAAACGACCGATTCGTGTATCTGCATCGGTTCGTAGTTATCCGAACATAACAAAAACCAAATTTTTATTGCGACGACGGCGATATGTGTATACATATATAACTACATACATACATATGTTTGTATGTATACACGTCATTCGTCGTCGTCGCGATAAACATTTGTTTTTGTTGTTATGTTCGGCTAACTGTTAGGTACTCCATCAATTAATCCAATGTAGCTACTCCATGGATTAATTTGTTTGTTATGCGGGGCTGGAGTATATACTCCATTGCAATGACATGCAATGTTAAATGGACCATATTTTTTGTATGAAATGTGGCAAGTTATGGAGTAATCGGTTGGTCCATAGCGAGCACTCCATGGATTAGCGACTGGAGTACTCGGAATTTTTGCAGGGTTGCGCAAATCCTAAATCACACACTCACACGAATTTGATTTTCATATGTACATACATGTATGTATGTACAAATATTTTTTATGCACAAAACGCATATTGGGGAACACCCGCATGCACATATATATGTATATGTATGAACCTGCATACATACATATGTATATATCCTACATACATATGTTTCTCCCGCACACACCAATAACGCACTTCACTTCCGTTTTGTATTCTTTCGTTTTCGTTAGCACACCGCGATTTTCTTTAATTTCTTTTTAATTTTTCGCACAAAAATCACTTTTTACCGCACTTCACTTTCACTTTGATATTTTATAATTTTTTTTTGATTTCGCGACCGCGAGTAAAAATTAGACCGCACACGACGAATGACCGAGAACTATTAAAAAAATGCTGAGAGCCGGTGCCTAGAAACTGGAACGCCAACAGAGCTTTGGCGATTCAAGCTTTCATTGCCACGTAGTTCACGATCCGGCTCGAAGGACTATGAACAAAGGCAGTGTTAAGGCGAATTCATCGTTCGAGTTCAGAACTTTTTTGCCATGTGGTTGTTGTGTTTTCGGAGACTATTTTTATACTCAGCTGTACTAGTACACAGAGTATAATAGTTTTGATTTCATAACGGTGGATTGTAACATAATGAAATAATCGAGATAGATATGGACTTATATATATCAAAATGATCAGGGTGAAAAGAGAAATCGATTGAGCCATGTCCGTCCGTCCGTCCGTCCGTCCGTCCGCCCGTACGCACGATAACTCGCGTAAAAATTGAGATATTTTGATGAAATTTGAAATGCAAGTTGGTATCGAGACTGGGACGGTTGGTATTGAAAATGGGCGAAATCGGACCATGACCACGCCCACTTTTCCTATATAGAAAAAATCGGAAATTTGGTATCTCAGCCAATGATATAGCTAGAGTGATAAAATTTTACCGACGTATTGAGCTCAGGCCCTTATGAAGAAATTTGATGAAGTTTTGGAAAATGGGCGGTGCCACGCCCACTTATTAAGGGTCAAACATTGAAAGTTTTATATGTCATAACTCAGAAACCGTTGAAGATATATCGATGAAATTTGATATGCGAAATTTGCTTACTTAGACAAATGTTTTGACGAAAAATTATCAAAATCGGTTGACGGCCACGCCCACTTTTATATATGGGAACTATAAAGGGGCCTAATAAAAACATTTCAAGCGTTATCTCTGTCAAATATAAAGATTTATCACTGAAATTGTGTGGCAGGAGTCCAACTACGGACATAAAACAAAAAGTACAAAAATTTTGGAAAATGGGCGGTGCCACGCCCACTTATTAAGGGGCAAACATTAAAGTTTTATATGTCATAACTCAGAAACCGTTGAAGATATATCGATGGAATTTGGTATGCGTAATTTGCTTACATACACAAATGTTTTGGCGAAAAATTATCAAAATCGGTTGACGGCCACGCCCACTTTTATATATGGGAACTATAAAGGGGCCTAATAAAAACATTTTAAGCGATATCTCTGTCAAATATAAAGATCTATCACTGAAATTTTGTGGCAGGAGTCCAACTACGGACATAAAACAAAAAATACAAAAATTTTTGAAAATGGGCGGTGCCACGCCCACTTATTAAGGGGCAAATATTGAAAGTTTTATAAGCCATAACTCAGAAACCGTTAAAGATATATCGATGAAATTTGGTACGCGTGATATATTTACTTAGGCAAATGTGTGGACGAAAAATTACCAAAATCGGTTGACGACCACGCCAACTTTTATATATGGGTATTATAAAGTGACCTAATAAAATCATTTTTAGCGATATCTCTGTGAAATATAAAGATAATTCATTGAAATTTTGTGATATGAGTTCTACAATCGACCGGAAACAAAAAATAAAAAAAGTTTATAAAATGGGCGTGGCACCGCCTCTTTTTATACAAAGGAATCTACGTGCCTATTACTCGACAAATAACTGAGATATTATGACGAAACTTAGTTTATGCACTTTTATAACATGTATTAATAGACACGCAAAAATGTATTGAAATCGGTTTATGACCACGCCTACTTTTTAACAAAGATATTTCTGGAACACCCTTTTGGAATTTGTAACGTGAAGTCTTTGTAACTAAAAGTCATAGAGGGGTGCAATTTTGCACTAACAATAATATTTATATGCTTATTTGGATGATTGATACAAATTTTGAAAATGGGCGTGGCTGCGCCCTGTTTATGCAGCACTCGTTTCATATAAAATACACCCTATATCGAACAAACGCAAACAAACAATGAAAGCATACAGCTGAGTATCTAATGTTCGATTCCACTCGAACTTAGGCTTCCTTACTTGTTCAATATAGTTTTCTCCGTGCAGTGTAATATCTTCAGATAGGTTATGAACAAACTCAAGTGAATACATATTCTGACTTTGCTGAAATTTTGTCTATACAGAAATGTTTTAAAATCAGAAGAAATGCATAATTCAGTAACATTTTCCCTAAACTCCCTGAAGAGCTTTTTCGAACACCTTTTTCGCTCAAAGTTGAAGGCACTCCGTAGTGGATTTCAGTATTGCCGCAGCCTCAAAAATTTGGTATCACAAATTGATACTTTCATGGTTTTTTCGTATTACCGAAACATTTTTGGAAGAAATCTTTAATTCATAGGAAAGCAATAGGGTTTTAAACGTGACATCGTTTTTTTTTTATTACATTTAACAATATAAAGATACAGGATTTCAGCTTAAATTTTACACGAAAATGCATATGTATACTTAGGTATCATTTTAAATTTTTCGAATGTAATTTAATCAAAGAGATGTGGTAAAGTGGGTAGAGTGCTCGCATAAATATTTGTAGAATAAGTAACGCAAAATGGAAAGCTTGCAGAAACCACTTTTTACATTTTTTTCTTTTTAATTACACTACCCGACAAAAAAAATATCCTCGACATTTGATACATGATTCCTATGTAGAATTTTCTGCTGATTCCAAATATGTAATCAGATGGTTCAAAAGTAGAACAGTTTTCGAGATATTTTGAAATTTCTGTTTTTGAGCTAAGAAAAAAAGTATGATTACTCATCTGTCAATATCTCCGCCATTACCGTCTCGATTTTTACGTTATTTAATTTTGTTTTGAGAGGATGAAATACCCTTTCCAGCAAAACAAAAATAATTAAAATCGCCGTTAAAGTGACGGAGTTATGGCGAACAAAAGATTTTTTTTTATGAAAATTTTTAGGTTTTTTTCGAAATTCATCTTCTATTTTGTAATTTTTTTTTAAGAAATATTAAATATCCTCCTGGTTTCACATTTTGGGTCAATAACCTATTTCTTAGTGAACATTTTGGCACTTTCCAGATTATAATCTGTGGAAAAATGGCAAAGTTATAAGAGATTAAGTGAAGAAACCTATATTTATATTTTCATTGAACTTCCAAATCTGGCAAATGTAAACCACTATAACATTAACACTAGTTTACAGCAAAAAATACCAAGAAATCGGGGTATAGGGGAAAATTGGCATGGGCCCCGTGAGCTCAAAACTATTTAGTTTTATTTTTTGCACGGCTAAGCTTTTGAGATAACGGTAATTTTGTGTTTTTTGGTTATCACTTCATTCAAAAATATTTTTCGGTAAAGTTACATGTGCGATAACAGTTAACAGTACCTCGTTCTAAACGTAATTAAAATGCGCTTTTAACGGCATACAACTTGTGGTGGTTGAGTAAAAACTCACTGAGCCATAGCTGGTCAAATTCAAAATTTTGTGGATTTTTTGCAATTTTTTTTTAATTTTGATTTTAAAAATAGGTTTTTTATAAGAAATTGGAAAAATCAGCAAAAGATTTATTTTTAAAAATTAGCCTATTAAATTGCAAACACTTTAAGCGTAATGTTACCAAGATCCCATTAGTACTTTATTTTTAGCGATTTCTTTCAGGTGAAACGAAAAGGATATTTTATAGACGAAAAACTTGGTTAGGTGACCCAACTATGTGAAAACGACTTCATAGCCCAAGAGGACATTAGAGCGATATATAGAACTCCACCAGACTAAAATAATGACATATCAATTTTACAAATCGGATGTCAAATAAAAAAGTTGCAAAAAATAAAATTTTTTTTCGCGGTATTTCGTGGTGTAAAAAAAATTGTCCCGAAACCCTCTCAACATAATCTTCATATATGTGATGACTTTTACAACGGTGAGCGTTCTCACGGAGAAATAAAAAAAAAAACATGGGATTGCGATACCAAGGCCATTGGAATATCAGGGACATTGAATGATGAGCCATTTTTGCTGGTTCCTTCTTCGAGAAGAACAAAATGTACCAAAACGGCGAAAATTATCAACATTTAAACACTTTTAATATACATAAAAATAAAAAAAAAATGGAGGTTAAGTACAAGATTGTGATAAAAAATAAACATAGGTTTGTTCATTAAATCTCTTATAGCATTATAATTTTTCTACGGATTATAATCCGGAAAGTGCCAAAATGTTCACTAAGAAATAGGCTGTTGACTCAAAGTGTGAAACCAGGAGGATATTTAATATTTCTTAAAAAAAAATTACAAAATAGAAGATGAATTTCAAAAAAACCTAAAAATTTTCATAAAAAAAATCTTTTGTTCGCCATAACTCCGTCACTTTAACGGCGATTTTAATTATTTTTGTTTTGCTGGAAAGGGTATTTCATCCTCTCAAAACAAAATTAAATATCGTAAAAATCGAGACGGTAATGGCGGAGATATTGACAGATGAGTAATCATACTTTTTTTCTTAGCTCAAAAACAGAAATTTCAAAATATCTCGAAAACTGTTCTACTTTTGAACCATCTGATTACATATTTCGAATCAGCAGAAAATTCTACATAGGAATCATGTATCAAATGTCGAGGATATGAAAATTTTTGAAATTTTGTCGGGTAGTGTTATTCGTACTTTTGCTGTAAGTTCTTCTTCTTCTTCTTCTTCTTCTTCTTACAAGCGCAATATTATCCTATTCCATCTTCACTCAAAGTAATTTTTTACAAAATGAGATTGTACAAGCTTGTACAACAAATTTCACCGTATGTAGGCAGTCCAGACAGTCCAACTCGATTGCAACAAAGTTGGTTCAACGGTCACACCGTGTATGACTACGGTAAGAAAGCTTTCATGCTGCAATTTAAAATTGGGGGCATTTAATTTGAAACTGAATTTTTAAATGAATTTATTTAAATCAAAAAACATGTTATTTCTTAAAGTTAGCAAATAACAGCAATTTGTGACACTGTGCAACTTAATAATCGTGACAATCTGTCGCGAAGCTACTACATAATGAACTCACTGCATCTTCATGTTAAATCATGAACAATATGCAACATACAACAACAAAAACAAAACGCTTGCCTTTAGAACAAGGATTATAAAGAAGAGTTAACAACTAAAGTTATAGTTCGATTACTGCGTTCAGTCATGAAGTATCAGTCGCTCCCGTGCCTGTGACTCCATCAAGCAGCCATAGCTTGTAGCTAGATTTTGGGGCTTGTGTCACCACTCCAAACGCTCCTACAGCGCTGCGTGTACATACGTGTTTGTTGTTGTGAGTGCCTCTTCACCACTGTCAAGTGCAGCCGCAGCAGCCCACTTATCTCGCCACCACAAACATCATTGTCGTGTCTTTGTATGGAATGTATTGTTTACAAAGGTGCAGCACCTACCATGAGGCAATGACGTCGTCGTCGTAGAGACTTTAAAATCAATTAAAACTATTGGCAGCATGTGTATCTTCTGGCTATTTGAAACGCAACATGTAGCCATGCGAATTTAGCCGAAGGTGCTGGTGCTGCCTACATACATATATGGCAACACTGCTTACTGTTTTCAGATATGCATGGCAAGAGAGGAAATGGAGACGAAGATTGTGTGTATAAAAATACGGAACTAAAATTGTAGAAAAATATTCATAAAGTCTTAATGATTTATTGATGGTCTTTTCATTTGCGTGCTTGATTTATTAGCCAAAAAAAAGGCTTGGGGGTTGCGTAAACTGCAACTGGGCTGAATCTTGAAAGCGTTGTTTTGATCATGGAAATGGGAGAATTGGAATAAATAGGTATGCCATATGCTTGAACTGATTCAAAAATCTTATGGATGCCTTACACTTCATCGATCTAATTTTCTTTCAATTTGGAATTTCACTGTTGTTCAAAAAAGGCTTTGATAAATGAATTTTCATGCAAATTGTGATTTTTTTTTTATGACTTTCTCAATTGGTGAGATTTACAAGGCTTCATCAATCTCCACGAGTACCCCTATCATACTCATTTTTCGGCGACATTTTTTTCTTCTAATGTTACTAACAACTTTTTAATAAAAATAAGAATTTTGGTCAACTTTTTGGTCTTTAAAAAAAACTTACACCCAAAATTAATATAGTTTATACATATTTTGTAATGGATTTTATTTCTTTGCTTTCCTTTGCATATTAAATTTCATCCATAAAAAATATTTCTAAACCAAAAAAAACCTTTCCCGAAATGATGTCACTAGACAAGTACATACTTAAAGGCTCAACAGTAGATTTGCAAGGATCGATTGCACTGTACTCTTTAAACACGACCGGCAAACCAAAACGACTTGCTTCTGTTATGACAATATGATCGTGGTGGAACGATGCACGATGCGCAATGGACAATACCTTAAATGAAAACCATGAAACCAAGCAACCAATGAAACCAATAGAAGCACATGGAAGCACATGCACACAAATCAACCAACCTGTAAAACACGCTAAACAGTGGAACGTGTACGTGTAACATTTATCAGCATGACGACATCGCCACTTTATCGGCAACAACACATTTTGGTGCAAAGAGTATGTTGCCGAAAACGAACACGAAACTGATTGAGTCTCCAAGATAAAACTAAAGCTAACTAAATGCATGTTATAGTTATGTATACCTCAAACTAAAGTCCTTAATTAGTTGCTTCTACTCATCTGTATGAGATTTTCGCATTACAAAGAGCAGGACAAATACCCAGTAGGCCCAAAGATCTACAAATCATCAATATTTTCCTCATTACATTTCCTTTAGGGAAGATAACAAATTTCATGTGCAGCCGCTGTGGTGCAGTGGGTAGAGTGCTCGCCTGCTATGCCAGAGGTCTCGGGCTCAAACCACGGTCCGAGCAAAACACCAAAACAATTTTTCTAATTAGTAAAAATTCAATTATTGGGTTTTTTAAGAGCAGCGGTCACCTCGAATTGGGAGAGAAGCTCGGCCATAAAACTCGTCAGAGTTATAATAGCGCCATTGTATTATATTATTATATATAACAAATTTCATGACTATGCCACATGACTATCGCATGGCGATGACCGTCTTCGCATGAATGACTTAGCATGATAAAAAAGAGCAATGAACGGAATGCTTAGAGCTTTCATTCCAAACCGCAGGTTTTTTTAATATGGTCGTTATTATAACCTTGTTAGGTATTCAGCATGAATTGAAATGGTCTGTGCTCAATTTGTATGTGCCATTCAACATACTGTAGGAGTACCTGCGGCATAGCTAACAAAATCAAGTATCCTGTCATGAAAAAAAAAATTACATCACCTCAAAAATTGGCCTAGTGGGTATTGGTAACATGATGATGTATGAGTATTTCCCCACTTTGAATATATAGCTCTTCAGTTTTCTTGGATTCCGCTGCGAAACCGAGCAACTAATATCTTATTAACTGGGATATTTAGTCTCTAAAAAATATTCGGATTGCTGAAGCTTTCATCAGAGAAGTAATGGCTAATTGTGTTTTTTGGGTTGAGCTAAGCGTAAGGTAGATGGGCTGATAGAGCTTCTTTTCCAACTCGCGGCGAGATCCTTATTTTTTTTGCTAAAGCACTTTCTCACGCGTATATAATTTTGTCATAAGGAAATGGCCGGTACTTGAAAAGTTCTGTTAATTATAAAACTCCACTTTTACTTCGATAGTTGAAAATCGAAATTACTTTTTGAAAATTCACTTGTGTATATTTCACTTTTGCCTTAAACTAAAATTAAAAAAAAAGCACTATGAAATATATTATATACATTACGTAGCTTACGTTAGTTTTTCTAGTAATATATTAAACTTAAAATACGCTTAAAATTTAATATTCCTATCAGTTCACATATTTGCCAAACAACAAACAACAAATATTGTCGATTTCACTCAAATTTATATAACTACACAAATGTATGTATGAAAGTTCTAGGTAATTAACCATATTGTCTACCACCACCAATTTCTTGACTACCCCTATCACAGTTACAATCAGATACACTCTCCGCACGTCCACCATTCGATGTCAATATCCTTATGCCTTCAGCGAATTTTGGAAATCCATTTAGTGAATCTTTGAGCGTTGTCATCATCACCGGCAAATACATAAAGAAATCTTTCACATGTGAAAACACAACATTATAATCCACCTGTGGTATATTATTTGCATGATTTCTGCGAAATAGGTTGCCGCTACCTAAAGTATTACCAACGCCGCCAACACCACTGTCAACATCATCATTGTAATCGATATCGTTGGAGTGCGAGGACAAGGGAGCTGCATGCGATCTTTGCAAATGCGCTAAAAAATTTTACAGTTTTTTAAAAAGTAAAAAAGAGGGAGTAGTTACTTTGTTATAAAATTGATATGCACAGAAACACGTTTCACTAACCTAGCGTAATTATTACTAAACTCGTTGTGGTAAATATTTGTTGGCCCTTCATATTAATTGTGTTAAGGGCAAGTTTAAAGCCCGGCTTATGCAATTTAATTATGACTGAAGTTAATGCGATCAACGTTTTTACAGAAATGACCCTCATTCTGCTGCACTTTGCTTTATATATAAAGCTTGAGACGTTTTTTGCTAAATTTGCATAATTTTACTTCCACGTATTTTTGTAATGGTATATTTTTTTTTAAGAAAACAGGGTGTCGCATAATTATTAAATTAAATATGCAGAGAAAGTTTTTTGTGTATATTTTACTGGGGTGCCTGGGGATTTACATAATTTTGCGGAAGATTTGTGTGAAGATTGTGAGTTTGGAGATTTTGGTTTTGATGACTTTCTGTAAGGTGAGAGTTTCGCTTTTAGGAATAATATTTCTGGGACTTTGAGTATCTATCTTTTTTTTGGATTTATCTGACAATCATTTACATAACAAGTACTGAGTTTCTGTAACTGAACTCTATCAATGTTTTCGATTGAGTGACATCATAATGACGTCAATCGATAGATTCTCACTTGCCTTTTAGATGGTGATAAAGTGTCGAACGTATTAATGTGACGTCAATTTGATCGAAAATTTTCGCGATTTTGTTACAGAAACTCACTTCAGGGCTTATTGAAACATTTTATTATATTCTATGACCCTGTCTTTAAGAAAGCTTAGCGCCACCGTCTCATGTACATATACATACGTACATATACATATGTATGTACATACATAGATAGTATTTACCTTATTATTAACAATTTTTTGTTAAGCCTGCATTTCACTTCAATGGAATCAGTTGTAACGCGAAAACAATTGCTACCTCCTGGGCTTAAATAAACATAAAACATATCGCACCCTAAATCAAAAAGTGGCACAACTAAAAATTTTTCGAAATCGAGTTTTTTTCATAAACGGGTATACGGAACATATCTCTAGCGATTGCCAAAAAAACTTTTGAATAACTGTCTCTTTCGACCGAAAAATAACCATTACACCTGACCCTTTGCCATACGATTGCTTGTAATGAAAAAAAGTTTTTTGGCTCTCCTGAAAATTTTTGAAATTTGAGTTGTGCCACTTTATGATTTAGGGTGCGATATATATGTACATACATACATATGTACATACATATGAATATACCTACCTACGCATGAATACGCCTACTTCTATAAATAAAAATAAAAAAATAAACCATCATTAAGAAAAAAAAATGGCGACTAAGAGTCTAGTAAAGCCGGCACTCACTTTAAGAGAATTCGAAGTGAATTTCTTTTCGATCAGACATTTTCTGTCTTTCAAGGTGTTGGTAACAAGAAACGGTGACAGCAATAAAAGATTGGAAATAACGTTAATTGATACTATAGCTTCTCAAACTGTAGATAAACCAACCAACTATGTAGTTAGGTAAGTATAATTTAATCAATTTTATAGGTACTCATTTTCCTTTTTTTGTATTACTTCTCGTAGTGGACTCAACACAATTCTCATTTCATTACTTAAGCAAATGTTTAGTTAATCTGAGAGAAAAAACTGAATAAATTACTGTCTCCATTTCTACCCATCCAATCTATGTATGTATGTGCATACATAAATTGACAATGCTGCTGACTTTTTTAGCGCATACATATTTTCATTGGAATATCAATGCTTCGCCATGCCATTAACTACTCCTTAATCATTTCAATTTTGTAAAATTTATAAATTTCCGTTTAACGCATCTCTCTCACCCCGCCCTGTTGTATTGTGCTCTGTTCTTTTCTGCGCAATACAGTCCAAAACAGCTGCATCCTCATCAGTGGCGATAATCTCGTGTGACAGTGATTGATGTTTACGAAATTTATTTGATACATTGCCACACAGCAGCTCTCCTCACCCTTTCCATTAATGATTGTTTGGTTGCTGCGCCAAAAGCTTTCAATCCATCAACGGCGAAATGACAAAATGACAATAGAAATTCGCCTAAAATTAAATGCGTTTGAGTTCCAGCTGTGAAATTGCAATTTTCTAAATAAATACAAGCTTTTTTTTCATTTACTATGTACAAGGTTTTTTTGTCCGAAATTAAAGTTTATCGTTAGTTAATATATTTATTTGTTGTTTTTTAAAATGTACTTGTATGTACATATACCCAAGTGTGGTAAGTTATGTGCAAATTTTGTTGCAAGTCAATGATTTGTGCAAGGTGGGAGAATTTCGATATTCGACAAATGCAATAAAGTGAAAGGAGATTTAAGTCTCTAATACTATAACTCTATTAGCCCCCTGCCTCTCTATTAGCCCTCTAGTGGGCCTTCTAGCAAATCAGTACTTAATGTTCACCCATTACACACAAATGTATGCTCATACAGACAGCTTTTGTCGCAATTACGAGTATAAAAGCCCGTCTCCACATAACTTGATTCGCCAACGGAACATGTAGCGAAACATCTCACGAATTAACCCGTCTCCACGAGGCTGATCGTTATTAAGTTTGACATTTCTCATTCTTGTTCTTCTTAAATATTTGTTTGTTTGCGTTTTTATTTTGGTCTGTGTGATATTTCGATAGATTTTCGATACAAAATTAGAGAAGGCATCGATATTATCGGGGTTGACAAGAGAATTGAGCACGAATCACGCGTTTCATTCTTCATTCGCTCTCAGAAATTTGTATGGAAATTAGCGGGTTTCGGCACTGGTTTCGAGGTCGAACGACGATTGAGAGACCGAATGCAGATAAAAAGAGCGAAACACGTTATGTGGAGACATTGTATAAAGTAGAAATAAGGAGTATCAAACCACTGCCCTGCCCTGTTAATAACCAGGCATTTCATTTCATTTCATTTCATTTATTGCCCAAAATCACATTAATATACAATTGGTATAGTTATATAAAATTAGGTTATCTAGTGTTATCCTAACATACATGTGTATTTATCTAGGAATTTAAAACTTATGTTTTTATGCATGTACTTTACGAGTGTATGTATTTTACGAGTGTATGCCCTTAGCAAAAATTTAAAACTTTTATACATTCCCCCAAAAAGGGCTAAAAAGGAGATATAATAATTTATTATACATATATATGTACATATCTAAAACTAATATAATCTTATACTAAGCTTTTGCCAAATATTAGGTTATAAACTGGTTGGTATTGTATACTAAATTTTCGCCATTAAGGTCGTATGAATTATATCGCCTATGATAATAAATTGCTTTATTATTTCTGTGTGTCATATTATTATTTTTTAATATTTTTAAATATATTGGGGATAAGTATCTTTCTGATAATGGTACAGTTATTTGTGTTTGCTTTGATAAATAGCTATTTATAATTTCATTTTCAAGGTTTGCCATTCTTTCTACAAATCTATCGGACGATTTAATAAGGAAAAAGTCGATTCTTGATAGTTTACATTTTTTATACAACACTTTATTAGATATTCTTTTTCGAAACGTGCCACTTCTGTATGGTTGGCGGTTGACACCACTACTAAGTCTTAAAATGTATCGTTCAAATCGTCTTAATCTCTCCATTTGACTCGATGAAATATTAAACCATATTGGATGTGCGTAAGAAATTATTGGCCTAATTATTTGCTTATATATATTTAGTTTGATGCTAATTGAAAGGCCACCCTTTCTTCTAACTAAATTAGAGTAACTGAAAAATATTTTCTTTGCCTTTGCTAATATAAAATCCACGTGTCTTATAAAATTAAATTTGCTGTCTAAGATTACACCCAGATATTTTATTTGCTCTTTGTTGTTGATATTTACTCCATTCATTTTAATTTGGGGTTCATATTTACGGGCGTTTGGAAACAAATACTTGCGTATTCCCTTAATAATGGATGTTTCACTTTTCTGTAAATTTATTTTCAACTTCCATTTTTTAAAGTATGCGCTTAGTTCATTTAGATATAAATTAATAGCTTCGTTAGCTTTAGCAATGCGTGAATGAGATCCAAGCACAAGTATATCGTCTGCGTATATGATAACTTTTATGTCACATCCATTGGAACTTAATGGCGGATCAGGAAAATCTGCCAAGAAGATGTTGTATAGGATCGGCCCTAGTAAAGAACCTTGGGGCACACCTGCATTTATATCCCTCGTCATAGAGTTATGTATACCTTTATTTACATAAAATGAACGCCCTTTCAAGTAGCTCAATAATATTTTACATAAATTGCTATCAAAGAAAAATTTATGGTACATTTTAAAAATAATCGCTTCTATCCAAGCAGTATCGAACGCCTTTTATTTCATTTATTTGACATTGAATGAAATTAGTACATTAAGATAACAAGATCTTTTATAGTACAACAAACAGATATTACAAACTTAATTGGGATCCACTTAATTGCCTAACTTATATACTAAGTAGTTACATTTAACAATTTACAAACAAACAATAAGTAAGGAAGCATAAAGGGGAAGTTGTAGAAAGATTAGAAAATTAGATTTAAGATAGAGAGTTTAGAGTTTCAGAGCACTGACTGGAGAAGAAGCTATAGAGTCTTTGCCTATAGTTGTTCTGGTTTAATGAGTTTCTCATAGCAGCTGGAATAGAGTTCCAGAGACGTATGGTGTTGACGAAGAACAGCCTGGTAGAGGCTACATAGTTAAAACTAGGGACTACCAAGGTGCATGTTCGGGTCGATCTGTTAAATGCTATTTTTTCATATAGGTACGACGGCGATTTCGAGTAGATTAACCGAAAAAGAAAAATACAACTCCTAGCCTTGTGATAGTCCAATAGGGTACAGCCTAAGAGCCGAGACCGCCAGGATGATATGTGATCAAACTTGCGCAAACCATAAACATAGCGAGTGACATGATTAAACGCAACCTCCACTTTATGGGCAGATAGTGAGTCTAATTTATTATAAACTAGCTCAGAGTACGTCATAATGGGAATAATAAGTTGGATGGCAAGTTTTCTCCTAATATGAGGTGGGGTATAGGGCGCCGTTTGTCTCAGATTACGCAGAATGCCATAAACTTTCCCCACCACCACATTTATATGATCAATTCCATTAAGGCTAGAGTTCATTATAATACCAAGATTTCTTACTCTGTTGACGACTTTCACACTAGAGTTTCCCAATAATATTTGTGGTATCTGCACTCCTGATAGCCCTTTTTTAGCAATAGGCAACAAATACGATTTTTGGGCATTAAGACAGAGGCCATTATTATTTGCCCAGCGTAGTATAGACGCCAAGTCACTATTTATTTTCGAGCATAATACATGTATATCACAAAGCCCACCAGACACGTATAGCTGAATGTCGTCAGCATATGCGTGCATGTTCCCAAATTTACATACATTAAAAACGTCGTTAACAAAAAGACTAAATAGCAAGGGTCCAAGAATGGACCCCTGTGGAACACCAACTATAATTTCCTTAGGTTTCGAGACATCCGTTCCATTACACACAAATTGAGATCTGCCTGATAAATAGCTCTCTATCAATTTCCTGGCAGTGTGACCAAAAGCAAAATACCTTTGTAACTTAAGACAGAGCAATTGATGGTTAACTGATTCAAATGCTTTCGAAAAATCAAGCAGGCACAGGAACGTTAGATGGCCTTTGTCAAAAGGTACGCGAATGTCGTCCAAAATTTTAACCAAGGCCGTTGAACAACTATGCCCAGCTCTGAAACCCGACTGGAGCGGTGAGAGTAAATTATTCTTGCGCAAATGTACACCAATTTGTTCAGATAATAGACTTTCAAATGCTTTAGACAAAACCGGCAGTATACTTATAGGTCGAAAATCACCCGGAAGGCTTGCACCTCTATTCTTGGGATGGGGTAGAACTTTGCCCACCTTCCATAAATCGGGAAAGCATGATGTCGTTATCGAATGGTTTATAATATGAGTGAGGGTGCCAATTATAAATGGCAAAATAATTTTCACAAACTTAATTGGAATATCATCTACACCTACAGCCTTGGTATTTATTTTAACGACACTTCTAAAGACGTCAGATTCATGCGCCACAGAGAATTCGAACATATCGCCTGCGTTACAAGAGGATACACTGGATAGGACATTTATAGGATTAACCCTAGGTAAAGGGATTTTCACGAAGGCATCGTTAAGTGCGTCTGAGCTAAGAGTACAATCAGGGAGTGCTTTACCATGTACCCGTAGGGTCTTAAGGTTCCGCCACAAAGCATTAGGCGGAAGTTCGGGATTCAGGCGTGATGAGAAGAATTTACATTTCTCCGCTTTTATAACTTTTGTAGCAGAGTTTCTTGCAGTCTTGTAAATGACCCAATCACAATCACGCCTTTTCTTCTTCCACTTTCCATAAGCTTTATTACGCGCTTTAATAGCAGCTAAGACCTTCCTATTGTACCACGGACATGATTGGGGCTTGACCACACGAGTTTTCTAAGTCCAGACTGGCTAATATAGTCGCTTGACGGCGATTTAAATTATTACATACATAGTCCGAAACAAGTGTTAATGCATGACCAGTTGAGTGAAATGAGCGAAAGCCAAATTGATAATCCTTTAATATTTTTCGGTCTTCCATATATTTTTTTATTTTTTCAAGTATTATATCTTCTAATAATTTACTTATATTTGAAAGAAGAGATATTGGACGGTAACTAAGAACTGAATTAGGATTTGAATTTGGTTTTGGAATACATATGACCTTTGCCGTTTTCCATTGAGTTGGGAAATATGCTATATTTAGTGAGTGATTAAAGAGGATCGCTAGGAACCTCCAAAAACTTTCCGATGTTTTTTTAAGCAGATAATTTGATATACCGTCATCACCGTAACTCTTTTTATTATTCTTTGATTGTAGAATAATACCAATTTTCTCCGCGTTTACAAATGCGTATCGTTGGTTAACGTTTGTGTTAAACTCACCATCAGCGGTTATACTGTCGCTGAATTCTACAGTTGGCTCGTTTACGTTCTCTATATCTACCATTGTATTTTCTATTAAAATTGATACATTTTCTTCTCCAAGATGTTGGTTTTGACAATGTATTTTTTCAAATGCATAGGCTAATGCGTTTACTTTATCAAAGTCTTCCGTTAAAACAATATTGTTCAAACTATGATTATCTACTGAAGTTCCATAAGGAAAGTCATTGTCGATATCTTCTCTGTTAATCGTCAAGTTTGGAAGATTTAATGTTTGTTTTAATCCACATATCCCCTTAATTTTACTGTATGTTTTGTTATTCATACGTATTTTGCCGAAGTAATTTGACCAATACTTTTCTTCATGTATACGAATACGTTCTTCTATAATTTTGTTAAGATTACGAATGATGGCTGTTAAAGTATTTTTCCGCTGAGGGTGCACGCATCTTGCAGCTGTTCGACGTAAACGTTTCTTTTCGTTAATTAGTTCAAGTATATCTACAGGAAGATTTATTAGGCCACGATTACGCACTACTGTCTTTGGGACGGCACCTGAGTTAAGTGCTACTTCAATGGCTTTATTTAGGTTTCCAATACAGTTGTCAATTTCTTCTCGCGATACATTACGATTGATTGGTAAGAAGTTTGGGCGAAGGTTGCCCAAAAGCACATTGTTAAAGTGTTTAAAATCAGTCTTATCATAATTGAAAAACTCAGTTAACGGGCAACTGAGTACATTATGATCTGATTCTATAATAAGTTCTACTGCACAATGATCTGACTCAAATTCGTATGTTTTTAGGCAATCTATGTATCCGTTTACTTCATCAAATTTTATACCAACAAATGGTGTGACTAAAAAAACATCTAAGTATGAAGCTGTTTGCTTAGATATTCTAGTCGGATATTTTGTTGATATAAGACTAAGACTGGGGCATTGCTGAAGCCAATTGTTAAATATTCGACCGTTATTGTTTGTGACAGAGTCCCCCCAATTAGGATGCCGAGCATTAAGATCTCCTCCCATTATTATCTTGCTCGTACCAATAGATTCCAGAACTAAATTCAGGTCGCTTACATGCAATAAGTCTGATGGACGATTATATAAACTTACAAATGTAATTTCCTCACCATTTTCGCAGAATATTTTCAATCCTACTTTCTCCAAGTGGACAGTGTCTCCAAACTTGACAACTTCGTATTTATATTGTTCTTTTATGCAAATAGCAGTCGCAGTACCACATGTGGTCCTCCTGTTATTTATTTGTCTAGCCTTATCAACTTGCGTAATAAAGTTATAACCTTTGAAGTTAACCCTATGCTTTGCGTTAAGACGATGCTCAGCTATAAGTATTACATCTGGCTTATGTTTTTTAATAAAGAGGTTAAAGTAATGTCTTTTGTGCTTTGATATCAAAGAATTCACGTTTAGGAATATGCATTTTAATTTTTGGTTAGTCATGATTTAGTCTTAATTCTGTTAAAAGGCTAAAGAGGGCTATTGACTTTTCGTCATCATTTTGCAGCTGCTTGTAAGCTTTTGAGAAATTTGTTATTTTTTTCATACAATCGGAAATATTGCTACCAAATAGACGTATACATTCGCTGTTGACATTATCAAAAGATGTTGACCCTAATGCTATTTTGTTTTTCGTGTTATCATTTTTTAAGCTACGCTTGGTTTCATTTCCACGCACAGCTAAAGCATACGAAGGTGATGTATTACCGGCGGTAAGACTACGTGTTATTGTTGTATTTAGTGGGATCTTATCTCTCGTTTCGTTATTTCGCTCATTCATTCTCTTTATTATTTCTAAGCGTTTGGGACAATTTCGATAATTGGCGGTGTGGCCTTCTTTGTTACAATTTACGCACATCACTGGCATGCCTATCTTTTTAACTAATTTACCTGTATCATTATCAGTATATACATACTCTTTGTTGTTATTTCCCTTTGGGGGAATTTTGCATTCTTTAGGCCCATGAGTGTCAAGGCATTTGACACAACGGTATGGTAAATAGCAATTGCTGGCTACATGTGTATAGCGCTGACAATTTTTGCATTGCGAAGGTAACATAGGTTTTAGTTTTTCAAATTCTACTTTACAATTGAGAATATACTTAATATTATAGAAATCTGATAACCTAGAGTTATGGCTTAGTTGAATTAACCATTTGTCGTTTCTGAATTTTGATAGTTTTACAATTTCTATGCATAGGTTAAGTTCGTTAAGATAAGTGACGATTTCGTCATGTTCATAACCATTTGACAATTTTCTTATTATGATTGAGTACGGTTTTTCCTCATTGGGAGTAAATGTATAGAACTTCACCTTTTCCTTTATAAGGAAAGATTTAATCTGTTTATAGTCGTTTATGACGCATGAACTTATATGTGTAACGTTTTTGTTAATAATGTTAAATGCAAAGTTCTTATGTTTTAATAGTTGCTGTAAATTATTTGACATTTCTCTTTGGTTAATATTGTAACAAATAAATACAGGTGGATTCTCTTTCTTTTTCCTCGCTTCACGTGTTGGTTTGGTTTTCGTCTGGTTAAATGTTGTTTTTGGATCTTCCAATGTCAGTGTATGTCCGTCTAACACAGGAAGGGTGGGAAAGTCTTGTTCCATTTCATGAGAAGTATCACTAACTTCTTTTGCTTGATTTGAGTTTTTCTTTAGTTGTTCATTTTCTTTTTTGAGAATGTTTTTTTCAGCGTTAAGTTGTGTTATTATGCTCTTTAATTCAGCGATTTGGATAGTAAGTGATTGTAGAGATGCTATCATGCTTTGCATGCTCTTAGTTTCATCACCACTGTCTTCTGTATAGCGACGTTCATCCGTTTGACCGTCTCTTTGCTCTTTACGTCTCTTCGTTGCATAGTTTACTTTAGTATAATTTTTATCGCGAGAGTTTGCACTTATTTTATTGTTGTTAGTTGTTTTTTCCAAGTTAAGGTCACCTTGTAGCCCATTTAAGAATAAGGCATTTGTGCACATTCCTTGATCAATAATCTTCACTGTATTTTCATTATTTGATTTAGGTTCAGTTGAATAATTTCCCAATAGTTCAAATGGATTATCGCTATTGTCTTTTTCACTCATTGTTATAATTTTTAAGTCCGGTAATAATTATAAGTTTTTCTTGTTTTTAGTTTTCGCTACTTCTGTTTGCTTATTCACACGTCCGCTCTCGATAACAGCTCGCACAAAACTCTAACCAGGCATTGATGTCTTCACAGGCATTTCTACGACTGTCTGGCGAAGTTAGAATCTGCAAATAAGCAGACAGCCAACACAGTGTTCTATACTACTGGGTATATAATGTTCGATTTAAGTCTTCGTACTTGTTTTACGAGTAAATGGCTAAACATAATTAAAGCATTCAATACTACATATCGACGGCTGAGAATAAGATCGCCCTATTTCAAAAATTATTTCAAAAACGCCCTATTTGAAAAATTGTTTCAATAACGTCTTATTTCAGATTTTGCTTCAAGAACGCCCTATTTGAAAAATTGTTTCAATAACGTCCTATTTCAGATTTTGCTTCAAAAACGCCCTATTTCAGAGAAAATTCGATATATATTTCTCTAAAATAGGGCGTTTTTGAATAATTGTATGAAATAGGACGTTATTGAAACAAATTCTGAAATAGGGCGTTCTTGAAGCAAAATATGAAATAGGACGTTATTGAAAAAATTTTTCAAATAGGGCGTTTTTGAAACAATTTTTCAAATAGGGCGTTTTTGAAACAATTTTTCAAATAGGGCGATGTTATTCTCAGCCATCGATATACATTTAAATGATTCTGCAACACTTAAATTTTAAAGGTTGTCTTCCTCTCAAAATATCATGTTGCTAAACAAAAAAATAAACAAATACATACATGGTGACATAAAAAATAATAAAAAAAAAAAATTTAAATAAATAACGCCAAATTGAAGTAATGATTTTGATTAATGTCGACGCAAACTGTTGACAATTGTTTGTCATTTGAGTTCTCATCTCACTTGCTTTCAATTCGACTGACTTGTCACCGCAAATATTGAAGCTGAAGATGCTAAAGCAAATGATTACTTGTAAGAATGATTGAGTAATGTTGTTAGCAAATACACCAGCCCCCTTCCTTGAGTGTCATCAGTAATTACACTTACACTTCAAGTGCTAGAGCTATCAAATCCCCTTTGCTGGATGCTGTGGAAACGTATATAATTAAGCTTGAGCGTTTTTAATAAATTATTTTGTTTAGTTTTAAGATGTGTGACAGTTTCAACGAGTTTAAAATTAAGTATTTTCGAAAGTTATGTTTAGGAAATAAGATAAATAGAAGAAGAAAAAGTAGTAAAAAGATAAAGTAAATGTGTAAAACAAGTAAAAATAAGAGCATAAGTGCAGAAGACAAAAACAATTTGGAATGAGATGATCTGGAAGGAAATATATAGCCTCCCAAGGTAAAACTTTTAGTATGGATCGATAGTGCTGTATATTTACATATCTACATAGATACTTCTTCATGTAAAAATCTCAGCGTTACATAGCTATTTTAGCTCCTATCTCGAGATGCTCCTAACCCACTCCAGAATGGTATATGTAAGTTTCGAGATAAGCAGAAATATGGTGCGAGCAAGTATTTGTTGATCCGTTCCTGCCATATTGACAGTGTTGCCGCTCAAAAATTTCAAAAGGTGGCCCAAAAAATTAAAAAAAGTGGCCCCAATTTTTTTTTTTAGCTAAAACGCATTTTTATATATTTTTGTGGTTTATTTAATGCTAAAGAAAATGGAATTTAAAATATTATCTACACTAACGCAGCGTTAATATGATCTTTCGTTCAGCAGACGGAATAACCCGAGAAAGGCAAGGAATTAAAAAAAACTGTTATAGCGTTCGTTGAGCCGTAGGAAAGGGCAAGAACCGTAGGAATTTTACCAAAAAAGAGCGAATATGAGTGCAAAGAATGTAAATTGTGGTAAAATTCCTACGTTTCTTGCACTTTCCTACGGATCAACGAACGCTATATGTGTTTGTGTGTGTCTGGACTGCTCCGTGCGTATTCATTATCATAACAAACAGCCCAAATTTCAAAGTATTCAAGGGTAGTGTTGGCAAACAAATTAAATAAAGAACCTTTCGAAACGGAGAGTTGCCAATGCAAAGTAAAATAGTAATAAAGAGGTTTTTGTTCTTATATTTGTGGCCGCTGTGGTGCAGTGGGTAGAGTGCTCGTCTGCTATACCAGAGGTCTCGGGTTCAAACCCCAGTCCGAGCAAACGCCAAAAAAAAATGTTCTAATTAGTAAAAATCTAATTATTGGGGTTTTTAAGAGCATCGGTCACCTCTCGGCAGTGGGCGGCATACCCTCCGAGTGTATTTCTGCCATGAAAAAGCTTCTCACAAAAAACGCATTCGCCGTTCGGAGCCGGCATAAAACTGTAGGTCCACCCAATTAGTAGGAAAAACAAAAAGGAGCACACCTCGAATTGGGAGAGAAGCTCGGCCATAAAACTCGTCAGAGTTATAATAGCGCCATTGTATTATATTATTATTTAAGAAAAAAACAGAGTTGTAATTATTATAAGAGAAAAAATAAAAATCAAAAAATAATTATTATTGAAAGAAATATATTTTAAAAGTCTTTCCATAATAGTTATTTCTGAGATATTTTTTTAAGTCGTTTTGTCATTATTATAAATGAGAAATTTTGTTTTGTATCTTCAAAGACTTTTATATTGAGACAAATTTGAAAAAAGTCTTTGAGTAATTATTATCCGTAACAAATTGTTTTTTAAGTCTTCAAAGACTTTTTTATTGAGACGAATTTCAAAAATATCTTTAAGTAATTATTTTGAGTAACAAATTTTTTTTTTTACATATATCTTCGATAAAAATCTTTCATACAATTTCAAATTGGAAATTTGCTTTAATTTTGAAGTACTTATATGAAAGTTGTTTTTATTTTATACTTAGGCTGTGTGCCAATCGGTAGAAAAAATGAAATTTTGACATAAGGGAGTAAAATTTTGGCAGTATTCGTGGTGAGTTCTAGTGTCATAATTTTACCTAGCTCAATGGGCTAGGTAAAATTTTGACATTTTGTAATTACATACACATACAAGTAACACAAATATTTGAAAACAAAATAACATGAGATGATTACATGAATACATTTCTTCTGTTTCCATCAATATTGCCATCAACAATTACATTCATTTTACGTTTTAAAATTGTATCGTTGTCCGTTTTCGCCCAAAAGTTTATCTTTGTATCTGTCAAAATTTTCTATTCCGTTTGGCACAGCAAAATTGTGTTTTTATCTCAACATGGTAAAATTTTCTACCTCATTTTCCCATAGAGAAAAATGTTGCCGATTGGCACACAGCCTTATATGAAAATTATTGAAAATTTTCTGAGACTTTTTTGAACTTTGTCCCAATGAAAAATTCTTTGAAGATATAAAAACAATTTGTTACTGATAATAATTACGCAAAGACTTTTTTCAAATTTGTCTCAATATAAAAGTCTTTGAAGACTTAAAAAATATATATTTGAAATAACTATTATGAAAAATTTTTAAAATATAAGTTTCTGAATAATAATTATAGAAGAATTTTATCATTTTCATCAGGAAAAAAATATTATCAAAAGACTTTTACGATTCTGAAGAAAATTTGTAAGACTTTTATAATTTCAAAATGAAATAATAATTATTCTACATCTCTGGAAAAAACTAAAAATTATTTAATGATTACAGTTTTGAAAGTAAAAAAGGACCAAAATTGGCCCGAATTTTTAAAAAGGTTCAAATATTGCATTTTGAAAAAGTTGGGTTCAGGTGGCTGGCTTGGCTTTAAAAAAGATTCAAATTGCCACTTTAGTGGCCCAAACGGCAACGCTGCATATTGACATTGTCCACCTTTCAATTGCTTTTGTTTACACTGGCTATTTGGCTACTTATGTACATACATATATGTATGTACATATATGCAAGGATAAGCAGAGCAAGGACATATTATGAGCACATATGCATGTAAATCTTTTCAGGATTGCGTACCTACGTGTCTTTAGTAGTGGTCATCGTCTATGATTTGTATGTGAGTTAATCTCCGAAAATTGATTATATTCTTAGCATATTTCAGTTTTCGCCATTCATTCATCATTTACTATAATAAGATCGCATATACTCGACTCTGCAGGTTTTTCCAACATTTATCCAACTCATATTTTCATATTAACATACATACATGTGAATATATATACTAAATAATAGGTGCGTATATAAGTACCATGTTTACTCTCATGACTGCTGTGCGAAAATAATCGCAGGGATTTCGGTTAAGGATGACAATTGAAAATCATACAGTAAAGTGTTTGGATTTTTGTATATCCTTATAAATATATATATATACATATGTATGTACACATGTACCTACGTACATTCATGGAACAATGGCCGCATCTACGTACATACATACATATGTGCATATGAGCACATGTGTTAGGGCGGCTTAATGGGATAAGAACATAAATGGTTTTTATTGCTCACCTTCAGTTAGGGTTGCCAGACGTACTGATTTGATCAGTACAATACTGATTATTCGTGCACCGTACTGATGGTTTTAAAAACCATAAGAAATACTGATTTTTTGGATTTTGTACTGATTTGTACTGATTTTTAGCCGACACTAAAAAAATTAATTTTTATCACCCTGCACTGTTTTTATACTCAGCTGTACTAGTACACAGAGTATTATAGTTTTAATCACATAACGGTGGATTGTTACAGAATGAAATAATCGAGATAGATATAGACTTATATACAACAAAATGATCAGGGTGAAAAGAGAAATCGATTGAGCCATGTCCGTCCGTCCGTCTGTAAACACTCTAACTCGCGCAAAAATTTAGATATTTTGATGAAATTTGAAATGCAAGTTGGTATCGAGACTGGGACGGTTGGTATTGAAAATGGGCGAAATCGGACCATGACCACGCCCACTTTTCCTATATAGAAAAAATCAGAAATTTGGTATCTCAGCCACTAATATAGCTAGAGTGATGAAATTTTACCCACGTGTTGAGCTCAGGCCCCTATGAAGAAATTTGATGAAATTTTGGAAAATGGGCGGTGCCACGCCCACTTATTAAGGAAAGTTTTATATGTCATAACTCAGAAACCATTGAAGATATATCGATGAAATTTGGTATGCGTGATTTACTTACTTAGCCAAACATTTGGACGAAAAATTTCCAAAATCGGTTGACGGCCACGCCCACTTTTATATATGTGTATTATAAAGTGGCCTAATAAAAACATTTTAAGCGATATCTCTGTCAAATATAAAGATATATCATTGAAATTTTATAGAAGGAATCCAACTGCGGACATAAAATGAAAAACAGCAAAATTTTGGAAAATGGGCGGGGCACCGCCTCTTTTTAGAAACAGGAATATACGAGATTTCTGAGCCTATAACTCGACAAATAATTTATATATAATGACGAAACTTAGTGTGTACACTTTTATTACTTGTAGTAATACATGTTCAAAATTTTAGCGAAATCGTTTTGACGACCACGCCCACTTTTATACATGGGAACTATAAAGTGGCTTAATAAAAACATTTTAAGCGATATCTTTGTCAAATATAGAGATAATTCATAGAAATTTTGTGGCATGAGTTCCACAATAGACCGGAAACCAAAAATATAAAAATTTTGGGAAATGGGCGTGGCACCGCCTCTTTTTAGACAAAGGGATATACGAGATCTCTTAGCCTATAACTCGACAAATAATTGAGATATTATGACGAAACTTGGTTTATACACTTTTATAACTTGTGTTAATAGACACGCAAAAATTTATTGAAATCGGTTTATGACCACGCCTACTTTTTAACAAAGATATTTCTGGAACGCCCTTTGGGAATTTGTAACGTGACATCTTTGTAAGAAGTCAAAAAGGAATGAAATTTTGCACAAAGAATAATATTCATATGCTTAGTTGGATGACTGAAAAAAATTTAGAAAATGGGCGTGGCTACGCCCACTTTATGCAGCACTCGCTTTATATAAAGTACACCGTGTTTCCATCAAACGCAAACAAACAATGAAAGCATACAGCTGAGTATCTAATGTTCGATTCCACTCGAACTTAGGCTTCCTTACTTGTTAATTTTCCAACTGTTTTCATTTGACGTTTGTAATGCTGTGGTTATGCTTACGACAATACTCGACGATCAACGTGTAGTTTTTGTTGTGCACTCCGACGAGTGAGAGATTTTTCGGACTCTCACATCGATCAAATTTGCTCGGTGAAACAAGCACCCAACACGCCGAGGTTTCGGGGTAATAATGTGTTATGTTGTGTATGTGCGTTCTAATCATCGATTTAAGTGTAACCACCTCTCACCGATGACGAAAATGTGTCCGAATTTTATCGGTGTTTTGCTCGTAAGCATAACCACGGCATAACCATGAAACAATTAGGAAGGAGGAAGCAACGCGAACGTTAAATGTCATAGAAACATGATTGACATGCCAGTACTAAAGACGATTTTCTCCGCATATATATTTTTTTTTTGAAGGCAATGTACTGATTTTTTCGGGAAAGGTATCTGGCAACCCTACCTTCAGTGCAATTTTGGGATTTTCCTATTATTTCGTACATCTATTCTTTTACATAGTACATATGTAGATATGTATCTGCTCCTGCAAATAAGTCCCTTTCGGCACCTTTACAGCTTCACAAATGTAATTATTTTAATATCAAGCCACATTATACTGAGATTATATTCAATTACTGAATAAAAAAAGGACTATCAGATTAAATTATTCTGTTCGAAAAATTGTAAGGAAAAAAGGGTTGATTTCTTTATATTGAAGCTAAATTTCGTTCGTCGAAAATGATAGACGAATACGGATTTGCTGGACTATACCGAAATCTTCTAGAGTCTAGACAATAAGACATTAGTCAAGTTGGAAATGGATTTACGGTTTTCCCACTTTACTGTACCTACTACCACATAATACGGAGAACATGACTTTCGACTTTTTGCAGGCATTCTTAAACTCACGTTGGGTTTAGTAGTGAATCTCGACATAGGCAAATCTGGTAGCTTCTGAAAAAAATATACATGTATGTATATCTCTATGATTTTAAAGGTAAACGATGTAAGAAATTCGGTGGCATGGAGGTCTGTAAAATGCTATATCACATACTGCAAGACTTTGTCGGATAATATCAAAGTGATTTTAACACAATGGGTTTTCTTTTATCAGTAAAGATTAAAATAATTTTAATTATTTCAAGTAAATGTTTGCACGCATTAAAGATAATCTCACACTGTTAAGTAAATAAATATCGACGGTGTTCTCTGTGATTATCACACAGCCTGGTTAACTCTTCTCTTTTCATAAGACAAAAGTTCTTCTTCATGCCTTGGTTGTTATCAGACACAAAGTCATTTATCGCACCAATTATACACGCTTGCGCAAACAACAAATGCAACAGTTAAGTTGTTGCTGTCTTTGCAGTTTAGATTTGGTAAAGGCTCCATGGTTTAGCTGCATTTTAGATGCGTACTTTCTCAAACAAAAAGTTATCAACCGCCTAAAATGTAAATCCCACTCGCGCTAGAGGCGCTAAAATGATGATGCTGTTTTTCAATTTTCCGCCGTTAAAACTTTGTAAATATTTGTGCAAGTGGAGAAACATTAGAGGACGCTGAGGAGAGCGAACTATCGCTTACAAAGGGATTTACACAGGCAAAGATCGTTTTTAAACAAACATTCGGAGGCTGCTAAAGCGGTTATTGTTGGAAAAATAGCATGGCATAGAGGCAAGTGATAAAGAAAAGATATTAAGCAAGTAAAGAAGTTTAAATACGACGAAAGGTGAAATACAAAACAAAATGCAGTTGTTTTTTTTTTTGGAACAAACAGTAGTCGGCAGCAATTTGTCGCATTTCTTGGAATTAATTTTGAATTTGACTACCTTAGTGGAAATGCACATACACACATAACCATACATATTTTGCTTCCTTTTTCATTGCATACCTTAAGGCGAAGAAAGCGTGTGTATTTCATACACTGAATGCGAGTTTTTCAGCGTGATATAAATCGAGCAAAAATCACGAAAAGTTTGAATAAAATCGGTGTAATCAGAATATCATGGTGGATCTATGTATATCTGGTGTGTGCCCATCTGATCTTCTTCTTTAATTCTTCTTCAAATATTCCACTTCTGAATTATTCAGCTTTTTAAAATTGTTGTTATTTCACTGTTCGTCCACAAAGCGCTTAATAAAAGGCAAGATGTAGGTACACACATGTAATTTTTTTGTTTCAATTTACCGCCTTTGTTTACCGTAAATTGCGGTAATGCGTCGGTGTTTTTATTTGGGAAGATTAAACGACCTTTGCCACTTGTCAATTATTTTACAAACAATTTTTATTATATTACTACTTTATTTACCTTTGCTGCTGGTTTGTTTTTCGTTTAAGTTGTGCAACAAAAAGATACTCTTCTAATTTCTTTCATATGCCGCGCGGTATATCAAAGGCGTTGAATTTTGGAATTAAATTAAATATTTGGTACAGTTAGAAAATAAAAAGAAAAAAGTACGATCGGCAAAGGATGCTCACCTTTCCGTTTCTTTCTTTCCACAAATGATGTAGCTCGGTAATCGATATTTAACACCATATATGGTGATTTCGTCAGAAGAATTAACTTAAACTACACATCGGAGCATATCCTTAGATTTTTAGAGAGCTTTAGAGGTTTGACAACTGTTTCCCTTCTCTTAAGAACTAAAAAAAAAAGACTAAAATGAATAGTTGGTCATAGCAAAAAGTCTATAGACTCAATACATACATATATTGTTGAGGAATATCTAAATTAGTATAATGTAAAAAAATCTTTCACTTTCGTATTTCTTTTCCATTAAATCTCAAGAATCCCTCTTACTGCATTCTTTTGATTTATTTGATGAATTGAGTGTGGGCAAATGAACAGTACTTCTATGTAAATATCCATTATCTAAATAATTTCGTGCTTTCTCTTTTGCATCGTCGTCCAACACCATTTCTGGCCAATAACTCATAGTTGTCGCCACTTTCATTTTACGATATGTTTCTGCTATATCCTTGTCCAGCAGGCGATCCACAAAGTTATCCTGTTCCAACACATAACGACTTTTATGCTCATTAGCTGTACCATCAAGTGGTGGTGATGTCAAAACAGCTTCACCTCCTACTCTTCCAACATCCTGTTCGCCATCATTATCATTGAAGAACTGCAAGACTTTTTCACGCTCATCGCCCATCTTACATAAAGTGCAACGTTTTTCCAATAGCCGTCGTTTCAATTGTTCCAAAGCGATACGCTGTTCGGTAAGCATCATGCGCTCCTGCGAAAGATTAACTTCCTTCTCGCCCAACTCGCGCATGCGTTGTTGTAAATTTTGCATTTTGATACGGCAATTTTGTTCAGCTTCACGTGCTCTTTGCTGCGCCTCCACCGATTTATGTTCGGCCAAACGGAAAGAGAGTGTTTCCTGTTGCAGCTCATCTTCTTTGGCGCGCAAGGCATTCTCCTTATCGATGAGTTCACGTTTCTGTTGCTCTAACTGACGCAATGACTTG
Source organism: Urophora cardui (assembly GCA_960531455.1). Lineage (NCBI taxonomy): Eukaryota > Metazoa > Arthropoda > Insecta > Diptera > Tephritidae > Urophora > Urophora cardui. The sequence continues at coordinate 125,088,459 of OY482673.1, forward strand.
TGATAACGTTCACGTTCGGCATCCGCTTTTCGTGCTGCATCTTGCGCCACCTTCATAACGGCTTCCATCTCCATGCGCTGTTTTTCCGCATCATGATCGGAATGTAGTTGACGCTCTGTCTCAATTTTCGCGCGCTCGAAGTGAAGACGTGCACGTTCCTCCTGCAGCTCCAGAGTGGCGCGTTGTGACTCAGCAAGCTGTTGCTCCTTCAGATCTGCCAAACGTTTTTCGTCACGCGCAATTTGTTCGCGTGCAAATTCCTTCTCTTTTTCGATGGACGCCTTCTCGGCTTCGAGTGCTGCCATGCGTTGGCGTAGCAACCAATTTTCATCGGCTGAATCCTTCGTTAACTTATTCAATTGCTGCTCTAAGGTGCTGACAAGGTCCATAAGTCGCTTCTTCTCCTCATCTGCGCACTCTTCATGCAACTTCAAACGTTTCTCGGCATCTTCGAGGCGTCGTTCGCGCGCTTCCAACTTTTTCTCTCTTTCCTTGTGCAGCAATTCAAGCCGCGATTGTACATCATCACGTAGACCCTGCAGGTCACCGCTGAGATTCTCTAAATTACTTGAAGCCGCTCTTAGCACATTCATATATGAACCGTTCTCTTGCAATGCCGCGAACTCCAGCATTTTCGATTGTCGTACGTTTTCAAGCATACGCCGATGCTCTTCCTTTAACATCTCTAGATCATCCTCATGCGACTTCTTCAACTTGCGTAACTCATCCTCATGATCTTGTTTCAAGTTGCTGAAATTGGTATCATACTCCGATTTGATTTTTTGCCTTTCATTTTCCAAGGCTTCCAATTTTTGTGTGTAGTGCTTTGTGAGCTCGTCCAATTCGGCCTTTAGCCGTGTCTCAATCGATTGCGCATGCTGTTCCAACACTTCCAACTGCTTCTTGTAGGAACGTTCTATCAACTCAATCTCACTCTCATAATTAACCTTTTGATTTGCCACCAACTCTTCCAAGCGCAACTTTTCCAGCTCCAAACGTTTCACGTCAGCTTCAAATTTTACACTGTCTAGCATTCGTTCCTGCGGTGAACTCGGCCTACTTTGACTCTGACTGCGACTACGATTTCCACTGTGATTGCGACTACGTCGTTCCGCTGCAACTGCTTTTCCATCTTCGGATTTGTCTGGCGTGCCATCCGGTGAACCCATTCGTTCGCCTAATTCGTCGGCTGAAGGAATCTTCATTGGCGCCAAAATTGCTGGTTGTGACATTAAAAGTTGAATGTGTGTATTGATGCGCTGTTGTTGCATCTTTATTTGCTCTTCCATTTGTTGTTGTCGCTGCATCTGCTGTTGTATTAGAGTTTGGAATTGTCGCTCTTGATTTTGCAACAATTTGTCCTGCCTACGCTGCATCTCGAGTAGGGCGCGTTCCTGATTCTTCATTTGCGCCGCTAACGTTAGTTGGGACTCCTGCTGCTGCAAAGCGCTATAGGCGTTCGCCATTTCCATTTGTTGTTTGTTCAGCAAGAGCATACTAGCCGCAGTGCTGTTAGTCTTTGCTAAGGCAGATACTTGTTGTTGCTCTTGTTGTTTTTGCAGCAACATTGCATTTTCTCCCACTTCAGTCTCTTGTGCTTGCGACGCTTCGCCAACTTGGTTGTCAGAGATTTTTAAAACTTCAATAGCAGCCTCCGCTGCTGTGCTAGCACTTGTAGTGTGCGATGCTGTTGTAAGCGGTTTGATGGTTGTGCGCACCGGTGAGTCAGGCTTGTGCACTTGCACTGCAGGCTCTGCACTCAAACCTAACCAGTCGGCAGTGGTGCCACGTTTTCTTGTACTAGGTGTTGACATACCCGATGTTGATATGTCCTTTTCTCCTCCAGCTACTTTGACAGCACCTCCCACGCTAAATAGCCCAAGTGGATCAGCGCTCATGGCGTTTGAAGCTGCAGAACTTCTGCGACCACCGGAAGTTTTGGGACGTGGCTGTGACAACGCTATGTTTGAAGTATCGGTGGTAGTGTCTGTTGATTGTCGTGAAATCATCGGTTTCTCTGTGTCCCTATGTGCAGTTGATGGCTGCGCAGTAGCTGGTCTTCTCGACTCACCTGCGCTTGAGCTAGCGAACAAATCATCCAACAAATTTAATTTGCTCTTCGCCTTTGGTCTTTGTGGATCGAATCCCAAATCGTCGCCGTCGTCGTCGTCGAATAAGATATTTGATTGCGTGGACTGCTGCTGATTGGATGAGCGCTGCGCGCTAGGCAGAGCCGTTTTGGTTGTTGTTGTTGGTGGATTTTGTGCTTTTGGAACGGGCAGATCTTTATTTGTTGGTTCACTTTCCTCTTTGATGCCAAATAAATCATCTAACTTATTTGTATTCTTAATTGAGCGCTGTACTGGTCGTTTTCCGGATGGGTTGTCAAAAAAACCGTCATTGTCAAGACTATTATCGCTCAGTAAATCAGCCAAGGGATCTTCACCAAAATTCATAACGAATAATAGTTGATGTTTGCCAAAAATATTGATTCACCCTGGAAAAAAAAAAGAAAAAAAACGCAAGATACATATCGCCCGTTTTATGCAATAGGGATTTAACTCGAAATGTTCGATTTCTGGGATTTTGCCATATATTTCAATAACTGGTTAGTGCCTTTGAGTCTAGTCTTATAAAATACTCAAAAAGATAAAAATGGCGGAAATAGAAGTGATTTTGTAGTTAGCCGTAGAAGGAAACTATTTGAAATTATAAAACTTTATTTGCGTTTTCCCAAAAAAAATTTTTTTTAGTAAAATCCCTATTACATCTACATGTAAAGTTGTATGAAATCACGATACAAAATATGAAATAAATAACTGTAAGTATGTACCTCCGGAAATACGATTAACGCCAAAATGGCGACCGACTGCAAAGGTTGTGGCACCGGCAAATAGAAAGTAAAATGCAACACTTAGTGAGTCAAATAATTTATTATGTTACCTTCAGTTCAGTCAAAAAATTCTTAGCTTTACTTTGCAAAATTATATTTTTCATTATCTAGAAATACAAGGAAGAAAAAAATCCACCATCTATTATTTAATTTTTTTAACGTTTCCTAGCAACGTATGAGTGCCACCATGATACAAACAAACAAGGTAGTTCCATTTCACTTTGACATTGTCATTTTTGATTATAATATGGATTTTTGACGGCTTGTTTTAAGTCAAAAATTTAGGATAGCGTTGCCCAATCAAAATTTTTTGGCTGAGGATATATTTGAACAAAATATTGGGTATTTTAAATGAAATGGTGTTTTTCACATATACTAATCAACAAAACAAATAAAAGACAACAATCAGCCGATGTAATGAATATATTTTAACATTTTAAAAAATTAAAAAAAAAGCTTTCCAAAGAAAATAAAAAATAGGTTATTCATAAAAAATAAAATAGAGATATGCAGTTATTAAAGTCGAAAAATATTATCAAAACGTCCATTATATTTCAATATTTGAAAACTGTTCGATTTTTTATGAATAAGGTAAGAGTTCTTGATTTTCTTTATATCGTCGCTATAGAAGAAAAAATACGCAAAGTATTTTGTTGAGGAAGAAAGACGCAAACTTTTTTTTTTTTTTCAAAGAAAGACGCATTAAAAATATTTTTCGAAAGAAAGACTTTATTTTTTTTGATAACGAAGGAAGACGCTTTATTTTTTTTACTATAAAGAAAGAAGCATTTAAATATTTTTTAGGAAAGAAAGATGTATTCGATTTTTTATTTTTCTTTGTCAATATTAATGCATATGCGTCTTTCTTCGCAGTTAATAATGCTAATGCGTCTTTCTTCGTCGAAATATTTTATAATGCGTCTCTGTTCGTCGAAATATCTTTAATGTGTCTATCTTCGTCGACATGTTTTGTAAAGCGTCTTTCTTCCCCGACATATTTTTAATGCGCCTTTTTTCGTCGACAAATTACTGGCATGCGTCTTTCTTCTTCCGGATCGACGATATATATAAATACATATTTGGTTTCAATGTTTTATACAAGAATATTTCCACATTTAAAAAATATATTTATTAAGAAAATTGTTTAGCAGTTATATAAGAATGTAAATTTAATTTAAATTTTTATGTTGCAGTTTTCCTTAGATTTTACTTACGTTACTAATTTTATTTTCCTTTATTTTATTATTTACCTAATTCTGAAATAGATTCTTCGCAAAAAAAAAATCTTTTTACTAACTTTTCATCTAAATTAAATATTTTATTTACTAATAAATTTTGCATATAACTAGAGCCCTAGATACCCGGGTATCGAGCAATTCGATCTGATCGTTTTTGTTTGAAGCCCGTTTGTTGTTCAAATGCCCGTACAAACATACGGGTAATGAACAAACAAACAACTGTTCGAGCATTTGAACAACAATTGTTCGGGCTACCCGAAAATGTTCAAAAAAAATCGAGAGCTCTACATATAACCATGCCAACAACCGCACTTGTTTTTTCGGTTACAAGTACATATGTAAGTCGTGCAAATATTCATAATTTCTAAACCACTGAAATTTTTCAATGAAATTCACAGGAGGTGTAGTGGGAATTTAGTATGTACTATATTCCACAAACTTGCCGCAACTTATTTTAAGAATAAATCTTATTTTTTATATAATTATTTGTGATCTGATATTATGAAGAATTTAATACGTAAATATACGTATTTATATATATATCAATATTCAAATTAAAAAAATTCGTTTTGTTGCAATCGATACCATGGTTACCATGGAAATAAAAAATAACATAAATGGAGGATTTTTAGCACTGAGTATGGCAGCACGAAATGTCATAATCCATATAATTGTCAGGTGGTTAATATGGCGACAAAAATTTGACGTTTACACTACCTTCTTTCTTGTATCATGAGTGCCACTGTAGCATAACGTCAGATTGGATTCTACACTTCCGATAACAGTGGCAGTCCAACTGCTAGTTGTTTTTACGACCCACACAAGGCACGTATATGTTACTTCCGGAAGCGTCGTATTAGTTTATTTATACGTAACGTCTTTGTCTCTACCAAACGACACTTGGAAGATACTTCCCGAAGTGTCGGTTATGACTCTTTATGGAAGTAACGTTGACGGGGAACACTTTTTCCCGAACGAAGATAGGAAAAAGTTGAGAAAGCGATATCTTCCGCGATTGAATTAAACTTCAGGAACCCAGCCAACATATATTATCGTGGAAGTGACGAAAAGGTAACGTCAAGAAGTTTAATTCAATCGCGGAAGATATCCCTTTCTCAACTTTTTCCTATCTTCGTTCGGGAAGAAGTGTTCCCCGTCAACGTTACGTCCGTAAGGAGTTATAAACGACACTTCAGGAAGTAACTTCCAAGTGTCGTTTGGAAGAGCCAAAAACATTACGTACAAAAAAACGAATACGACGCTTCTGAAAGTAACTTCTTACCCAGCCAGCATTTATTATCGTGGAAGTGACTAAAAAGTAACTTCAAGAAGTTTAATTCAATCGCGGAAGATATCGCTTTCTTAACTTTTTCCTATCTTCGTTCGGGAAAAAGTGTTCCCCGTCAACGTTACGTCCATAAGGAGTCATAAACGACACTTCAGGAAGTATCTTCCAAGTGTCGTTTGAAAGAGACAAAAACGTTACGTACAAATAAACTAATAAGACACTTCCGGAAGTGACTTCTTGGTGTCATCTGGGAGACAGAAAAGCGTCAATTATAATTTCTCCTACAATTTTCTCACTTTATATAAAACCTAAATAAAAGTGCAAATATGTGCATATACATATATTTTCTCACTTCTTTATTTTTTATTACCACAGATACATATGTATGTACATCCACAAAGTTATGTACATATCTACATATAAACACGTGTAGGTAAGAGCAAATGTTTTCCTTCAGGAACAGAAGTTCATTTTCCTTTCTATGAGAATCTAAAAAGGAAAGAAAAACATTTTAGTTCTATGAAGTCCTAGAACATTTTAAGAGAACTTACCAAAAATTTTAGCAAGGAAAAACACCAAATGAAGTTTTGAAGAACATGATTTTCTGTAGGATTTCTTGGATTTTTGTTTAATTTATACATTTCCTTTTTGTTAAAAAAAATTATTTTGACCTTGTTTTGGTTGTCAATACCCAAATATCTTCTCCATTCACAGCAAGAAGTAAGATACGCGATAGCAAAGAAATTTGTTTTTGTAAAATATAGACTATCTGTCGAATAACGCCCAGAAGTGACCCAGACGTTACTTAGTTGAGATAGACGATAAACCTCTCTTCCAAATGCTAGCAGGGTAGTGTCATCTGGAAGACACAAAAGGGTCAATTAATAATTTCTACAGATTTCTCACTTTATTTAGAACCCAAATAAAATTATAAATAGATGTGCAGTTTTTTAATTCTATTTAACACAAAGTAAACAATAGTACGTATTTAAGTTAAAATCAAGAGCGGTGCCAATGCAAATGGCGGTAACAGCGAATTGAACGAAAATCGTTATTGATGTCATTGGTGCGCTGATGCACTAGAGTCTGTAAAAAAGGGCGTGTGTGATGCTATTAACTAATGCATAAGACCTTCGATTAATGCATAACTTACCCAATCAATAGCTAATCCGTAAAGCATAACTGCAGCTCTACTAAGCTTTGCTCTAAACTCGGAATTTTATTCTTGCCCAATTTTTTATTTATTAACCTACTTTTCATCAGCAAATCTTTTGCTTTAACTCGTTTTTAACACACTTTTTATTTATTTAAAAAAAAATATTCAGACTTTTTTTCAGAATAAATTCGCAGCAACTATTCAAGTATGTATGTATCTTCTGCATACACACCAAGAAGTGAGACACGCGATATCAATGAAGTTTGTTTCATCCGAATAACGCCTGGAAGTGCCTCAGACGTTACTTAATTTCGATAGACGAGAAAACGCTCTTCCAAATGCTAGCAGGGAAGTTACTTTTTCGTCACTGCCACTATAGAAAATGTTGGCTGGGTATCAATTATTACATCGAGCTCTCGATCAAGCTCATTTTTTACTAAAACAATTGGGATCATTGTTATGTAAATGGGACCAACACATACACAATATGTGAAAGTGTTAGTGTGGTATACATCAAAAAACACTGGCAGACATTTACCTGATTCTATTGGGCTGAAATTATTAGGTGAGTTCCCAGTGATACAGATCCGGATAAAAAATTTGCAAGCAAATGCAACAAGAATTTAGTGGTCCTGATATTTATCTGGAAGAAAAAATATCTATTACAATCTATACGGATTTGAAATTGATCCAGATTAGCATCATAATCACAAAATTGTTCCATTTGCATGCAAAATTTGTATCCGCATCTGGATCACTGCCCTGGGAACTCGCCTGTTGTAGCATTTAAAGGAAAAAATTTTATCTGGCTCAGGATCAGCGTACACACATATATAAAGAGGAAATCTAATACAATTTATTAATCTATTTGTCCGTACATTACCTAGATTTTTTAATTTAAAAATTTTATATGCAAAGAAATACAAAAGCAAAGGAGCCGCAAACATTTTTACTTCCCACAAATTAAAAGAAATCTCTGGCATCACTTTACACATCACGCCATTGGCTTGCAAACTGAAAACAATCAGCTGTTTATCGAGCAAAAAAACAAGGAAAACAAATTACGAGAGCTCGCGATCAACTAAAGGTAGTTGATTTAATTTTAAATTATAACAAAATATCAGCCATGCTACGAATATTAAACAAACTCAGAACGCCATACTTTCGAGCTACACACCATCAACGTCATCAATCAACAAATGGTAAATCCAATACTGATGCGAGAAGGCAGCGCATCAAGTCTACGCTCTACTATCTAACAGCCGGTGGAATATTTGTTGCTGGAAGCAGTTATGCCGCTGTGCCACTCTATCGCATGTTCTGTCAAGTAAGTATGGTGTCAATGCTTGATTGAAATCAAGAAATGAATATGTAATTTCTCAAAGGCTTACAGTTATGGCGGCACAATTGTGCAGGGGCATGATGCAGACAAGATAGAAACGATGGAAAAGATCGAAGACCGTGTTTTGAAGATACGTTTTAATGCAGATATTGCCGCTTCAATGCGTTGGAATTTCAAGCCACAGCAATATGAAATTAAAGTAGTGCCCGGGGAAACAGCGCTGGCATTTTACAAAGCTCGTAATCCTACAGATAGGCCCGTAATTGGCATAAGCACCTATAACGTGCTTCCATTTGAAGCGGGTGCGTATTTCAATAAGATTCAGTGTTTTTGCTTTGAGGAACAACAGCTTAATCCAAATGAAGAGGTAATTTGAAAAGAGTGTGAGTACGTAGATACTTACTGTAAAATTTATTTCTTATTCCCAATAGGTTGATATGCCCGTATTTTTCTATATTGATCCTGAGTTCGTAAAAGACCCGAAATTGGAAAATGTCGATACGATAACGTTATCGTACACATTTTTTGAATCGAAAGAAGGTCTAAAGTTGCCAATGCCCAACTATGCAAGGCCACATGTGGCGTGATCGCAGATTTATTTACCTAGAATGTTAAGATTTTTACATAAATTCTAAAATTATTTTTGTATAATCTACGATTATACTTTAAAATTTAAATAACGCATTGAAATGTCTTTCAAAAGGTTTTATTATGGAATGGATAAGTGATAAAAAAAATTGTTTGTTAGATGGAATACGTTATGCGATTTTTGTATATAGACAGCTATAGTTGTGAACTTAATGAGAGAAGGATTATAATGCATTCCTAACATAGCATAATACAGACGCCGAAATTTATCTATTTGGTTTTCAATGGTGATTGATAGCAATGTTTATAGGAAATTTAATTTTTGCAAGACGCTGTTAAAAGATGAAGCGAAGGGTTAACTCTAAATAAAAAATGTATAACCACCCTGTACTATTAACATTTTCATAACCACTGTATTTTAAGGTTTTTGCTATTCCCCTAATTACCATTCGTATGCCGCTACGCAACAACAAATACACAGCGGCTGGATTTGTTTATGATAAGAAACATCATATTTTCTCTATCCACGGCAGCTATTTGACTGAATTGGTGTCACCAGAGCGGGAAGTGAATTAAAATTGCTGTCGTCGAGTAATTAAACACGTATGTAAGTAAAAATGTTTTATAAAATAGATTACATACGCTCAGTCTCAAATTTTTTCATCGCAGAACATTTAGTGCCGTTGTAAGTGAAGAAACGTCTATGGAATAAAATTGTTCGACTTTGCGGAATAAATACACACATACGATTAACTTAAAGAATACAGGAAAAAAGGGCATAAAGATGTGCAAATTTGCCATTATTGCACTGCTTTTTAGTCTGTGCGCCTGGTATTGTAGCGCTGTTGCGACACCGGAAACCACAAAGTCGTCGTTGTCGTCATCACCATCAGCGCCGTCACAATCGGCGATACCGAGTCTCGCTGACCTGCACGCTCTGCTGCCGGCAGATTTGGGTGATGAGCCACCCACAGTAGTGATAGCACTACTGGTGCGGAATAAAGCACACATCCTGTCGCTATTTCTTACTTATTTGGAGCGCCTCAACTATCCGAAACAGCAAATAGCTTTATGGTAAGTGGAGCAGCAAAATGTTTTATGGCAAACACATATATTTGATTTAAATCTAAATTTAAGTTTAGTTACATACACACATAAGTAGTAGTGCGTATGTAAGAATATATATAACCAGTTGTGGTTCAGATACAAGCCTATTGTTATATGCACTTATGGGCATGTGTATGTACATCGGCATATTGCTCTTACCTTTGCTGTTGTCGTAAGGCGGAAACTACTCCCAAAATATATTGAGCTAGTTTCGCTTATCGAATCACAAAACAGACTTAGTCAACTAGCAACTGTGTATATTGCATGTTTAATACGCAACGAACTTGCACTTTCTTACTTAATACATATTGTTATCGCTTTATCTTTTAGGATTCGTTCTGATCATAATAGCGACGCAAGTACGGAATTGCTACAGCTATGGCTCAATCACACCGCCAGCTCGTATCATAGCGTGGATTTTGTGCATGACGATAGTGTGCAACGTCATCAAAATGAGAGTGGACCAAACGATTGGCCTGCTGAACGTTTTCATCATTTGATACGTTTGAAAGAAACAGCGCTAATATATGCCAAACGTATTTGGGCTGATTATATATTTGTATGAAATAATTAAATGAATAATGTACAGAACTTCTTATTAATAATGTTTACCTTTTCCAATCAGTTCCTCGACGCCGATGTTCTGCTCACACATCCAGACTCTCTTACGCACTTGACCAGCCTGCATTTACCCATCGTTGCACCAATGCTACTCTCTGAGGGTTTGTATTCGAACTTTTGGTGCGGCATGACTAACGATTATTATTATCAACGCACTGACGAATACAAGGAAATCTATAATGTTAACAAAGAAGGCGTCTTCCCTGTGCCAATGGTACATAGTGCTGTGCTGATAAGAATGAAATATCAGGGCGCTCGTTATCTCACATTCGATCGTGAACGTCTCATAGAGCAGCAACAAAACGAGCTGGAATGGGCTGAACGTGAAGGGCTGAAATCATGTCGTTCATATGATGGACCTGTAGATGATATTATTGTTTTTGCTGTATCAGCGAATTGTTCACGTATACCATTGTTTGTAAGCAACAAGCTGCCGTATGGATATCTAATGCAGCCTGTGGAGCCCAATGACGGTTTGGAAGTGGATTTGCAGCAATTGGTGAATTTGCGTGCGAACATTGTGCACGATCAGGATGAAGTGGCGCCTGTGAATGCATATTTTGAGAAATATATTAGCTATCCGAATAAGTGAGTAAGATAAAAAAAGGGAAATATTGCTTTTTAATTTTTAATACTTTTATTTTATACATTTTAAAATTATTTGTTGTTTTTTTTTAGAACCAAACTCACCTTAGATCACATCTATATGATTAACCTTGAACGTCGTCCCGAAAGACGTAGAAAAATGGAGAAACTTTTCCAAGAAATCGGCTTGGACGTTGAATATTTTCCTGCCGTTGATGGAAAGTAAGTGCGGTAGAAAAAAAACAAAAAAATATTTATGTATGTATGTATGTAATCGTAACACAAATCCAATTTGCAGAAATTTAAATAACGAAGTACTGCAAAAAATGGGTATTAAGTTCCTGCCTGGCTATGAAGACCCCTATCATCATCGTCAAATGACAATGGGCGAAGTTGGTTGCTTTCTGAGTCATTATCGTATTTGGGAGAAAATCGTTGAACGGCAGCAAAATGAAGTGCTCATACTAGAGGATGATGTACGCTTTCAGCCATACTTTAAGGAAAGTGCAATGCGTGTGCTCTCGCAAATACGCAGCGTTGTGGAATATGATTTGCTGTGAGTTGAATCTATTAAGCTCAAAAAAAAAATAAAAACTAAAATTAAAATTAAAACATCTTCATTTATCTCTCAGCTACTTTGGTCGCAAGCGCTTGAAGGAGAACAAAGAACCATGGGTACAGGGCGCTGAAAATCTTGTGCACGCCGGCTACTCCTACTGGACGCTGGGCTATGTGATTACCCTAAAAGGTGCACATAAGTTACTTGATGCCAAACCCTTAGAGAAAATGCTGCCCGTTGATGAATTTCTACCGATTATGTTCAATCGTCATCCCAATGAGACTTGGCGTTCATACTATCCCACACGTGATTTGCTGGCATTTAGTGCTGCACCTTTGATAATTTTCCCAACACATTATACTGGCGACATGGGTTATATATCCGATACCGAAGATTCGGAGGTTATGTCAGCAGCAACAGCAGCAGCCGGAGACGCCAATGATGGCAATGCGCAGCTAAAGAGCGATCGCGAATTGGAATATCCAATTGCATTCGAATCGGCAGCAGCTGTGAAACCAAAAGAAGATCAGCTCGTGGCGGATTTAGAAAATGATAGCGATGGTGGTTTCCATCAGGATTTGTATTTGTCGAAAAGTCATGAAGAGCTTTAAGCGTATGCAGGAATGCTATTTTAGAAATATAAGTTTTTTTTTCTCGATTTTGTACTGTCCCTTTTACTTGCCATTTCTTTATATGAGTTATATTGTATACATACCCTGTAAAAATTCCGAGTACTCCATTCACTAATCCATGGAGTGCTCGCTATGGACCAACAGATTACTCCATAACTTGCCACATTTCATACAAAAAATATGGTCCATTTAACATTGCATGTCATTGCAATGGAGTATATACTCCAATCCCGCATAACAATGAAACTAATCCATGGAGTACCTACATTGGATTAATTGATGGAGTACCTAACGGTTAGCCGAACATAACAACAAAAACCAAACGTTTATGCGACGACGACGAATAACGTGTATGCGTTCAAACATATGTATGTATGTATGTAGTTATGTATGTATGTATACACATATCGTCGTCGTCGCGATAAGCATTTGGTTTTTGCTATGTTCGGCTAACTACGAACCGATCCAGATACATTAATCGGTCGTTTGGGCTATGTTAGTGGTCACCTTGAAAGTACTCCAACCTACCACAAATGGAGCATATAATCCAATGATTTTTGCAGGGTAATTGCATAAGTATACATATGCACATATATGTATGAATGTATGCATATACATCAGTGCATGTATGCATATCCTTTTAATGTGCCTTACTAGCTGTAAAATTATATATGTTATTATAATCCTTATAGAATCTATAATATCATAATCGCCATACATATATATATATATATACTCCTTTAGGTGTCTTACTCATATACGTATGTACATACATACAAATACTAACTCGAATATCTATCATTTCTCCTTATACTTAAGTTACAAACACATTTTTTTTAAGTTCGTATTTAACCAAATATTTAATAACCACGTGCGAGCTTATCATCGGGGAACAGTTTGTTAACTATTCAAGCAGCATGTTTGTAAGCCGGCTACCCTGAATTTGTATATTATAGTTACAAATATCAATTTTTTCTGAAGTCATGATGAGACCGAAGACCGTTAACTAAAATATTGTATGCGCGTGTCATTTTTACATTTGATTGTATACATATATAGCAGTCTAAAATCTACTTTGATACAATCAAATTTATAAAAACCAGTTTAAAAAGCGCTTTAAAGTGAAAAGAAAGATTGTTACCGCCAAACTCACTTAAGATCCATAGTTCGCGTCACTAAAGGGCTAATAGTAGAAACATGAAAATTTACATAATTAACTATACATGTACATATGTACATACATACATGTATATGTATGATAAAACTTATTCAGCATATTTTAAACGAATTGATAACCATTATGTATTGCCTCTATTGCGCATTGTGTTTCTAATCAAAGCATTTAACAAATCACAACGATAATTTTTAACAATATATTTTTTTCTAAATTAATAGCGTTACATATTTAGATAACTGCTTTAATCTATATTTAGGGCCGGTTTCACCATCTCCGGTTAAGCAATTTATTTGACAGCTCGCCATACAATTTACGTCAAACTAACCAGCGATTAAATTAACCGGAGATGGTGAAACCGGCCCTTAATATATTTTATGTACGTTTTTTATCCAAAAATCTATAAATATTATTAGCCATTCACTTGTTATTTGCCAAAGTAATTTATACCAAATAATGTAAGCTCGAAGCACAAAATAATAAAACAATAAATACCCAGATTACAGTTTTTTTTTTTTTATTTATATACCAGAGATGGGCATTTATTCAAATAAAAAATAAGTATTTATCCTTCATTCATAATACATAAGTTGAATGATGAATAACATGCTCATCATCAGAATAACTTTGAACAAGGAACAAATTTTTATTCACTTTATTCAGTTATTCTTTTTTGGTCGTCACATCAGTGAACGTACATATCGTCGGCCTCCTGCCAGAAACACGAATGTGAAAATTTTTTTAATTGTGATGTCTGTTCTTTATCGGGTATATGTATATTGATATAACAACAATTAATATTTGTATATATACTTATGTACATACACGTACATATTGTGTATGTATGTTTACACAAGACTTTAAACAAATATTAATTGTTATTACATCAATATATACCCGATAAAGAACAGACATCACACTTAAAAAAATGTTCACATTCGTGTTTCTGGCAGGAGACCGACGATACATATGTTTGTTTTTTACAAAATGTAAGAATATTAACGCGGAACCGAATACGAACACAACACCAAAACCGAATCTAAATTCGAATACTTACGCGAATCCGAACCGAATACCTAATCGAATAAGAAACAAATATTTGCCTGAATCCATACCGAATACTTTCTCTAATCCGAACCGAAGACTCGAATCCTAACCGAAGACTTTCTTGAATCCGCACCGAATACTTTATCGAATCCGAACCGAATATTTGCCTGAAACCGACCGAATACTTTCTCGAATCCGAACCAAATCTATATATATAATAAAACAAAGTAAAAAAAAATTTTTAAAAAAGCTTTTATTTAATATTAATATAACAATTTACTAAAAAGGAAAAAAATAATTTTTTTATATTTTTGAACAAGATTTATATTAGTCCTTAGTTCATTTGGATCTTAATTTCAATCTAAACATACATTTAACGTATTTCTTCAAAGCATTTCTGTATATGTATCAACAAAAATAAAAGCGCGGGTGCTCTTTACGTAATGCATATCTTACGTAATTGGAATTTAAAGTTTTTATCGCTTCCTTCCATTTCACCAATACGGTTTTATAACATGAATATGTAATGAGTACCCGCGCTTTTATTTATGTTGATACATATACAGAAATGCTTTGAAGAAATACGTTAAATGTATGTTTAGATCAATGATGCCCAAACATTTCTTACGGGCGAGCAATGTCATAATTTAAAGAAAAAAAAATTGTTTTTCTATATGTTTGTTTTTGTATTTTTTTACAACTTGATTGACATCTCGATAACCCAGTAAAAAAATTAGGACACAAACCAGACTGATGATCGAAATTAACTAAAAATCCAACTTTGTATTTACATATATTTATGTTATGCAAACAAAGCTATCGAATATGCATTTGAATATATGTATACATTTTTAATTAATAAAATTAATATTAATATTTATAAATAAATAATTAATTAATATTGAAAAGTGGATTGGTTTTAGAAAGCTTAAAAAACATCTTTAATACCAGATTTATGGACCTTGTCTACAATTACTGAATTTATTAATTAATTTTCAATGCCCTCTAAATTTTTCAAAATATATAAATAAATAATTAATTAATTATTAGTGTGACAAAATTAAATATCTTTGCCTCCGAGCGTTTATTTTAAAATTTTCGTCAATGTTTTTATTACATATAAATGTGAAAGTGTATTTTCAAAATTAAAAATTGTAAAATCAAAACACAGAAACCGGATCTCAGACAAACACCTCGAGTCAGTTTTGCAACTATCAACCACAAATGTTTAAATAGACATGGATAACATTATCGAAAATATTAACGAATCAAATTAGTATACATATGTATATACATATGTACATACATACATATATGTCCCACATTTCATTCTTTTCATTGCTGGGTTGGATATGTTCGAATCTAAATAAAAAATTGTTTTTGTATTTCCATAGAAACGTTTCGGGAGTATACAAATTTTATTTTCCTATGCTCGCCTATGCTCGCCATATACACAAATTTCTTATGAAAGTGTATAGGCGAGTAAAATCCTATACTTACGAGCATTACAAAAACAAAATGTGTATGCGAGTATAGGGCTTGGGCATCTATGGTTTAGATTGAAATTAAGATCCAAATGAACTAAGGACTAATATAAATCTTGTTCAAAAATATAAAAAAATTATTTTTTTCCTTTTTAGTAAATTGTTATATTAATATTAAATAAAAGCTTTTTTAAAAAATTTTTTTTACTTTGTTTTATTTTTGCCTTTTTAGTTTTACAATGCATATTACATCTAATATCTGGTTTTACTATACTCTTTTGTGAATAGATTACTTCGTAATACGTGTTCAAAATAGGAACAAATCTGGTTCATAAATACTAATTTTCTAAATATCTTGACACTAGCGCCACCTAGCGGCGATTTATTTCCACGGATATATTTACTTTCTCATAGGCAATATATATACCGAATATGAACAAATTCGGTCGGTAAATACGAATTTTACAAATATCTTGACACCAGCGCCACCTAGCGGCGATTTTTTTCCTCGGATGTATTTACTTTCTCATAGGCAATATATGTACCGAATATGAACAAATTCGGTCGGTAAATACGAATTTTACAAATATCTCGACACCAGCGCCATCTATCGGATTTTTTTTTATTTCACATTGCATTGTCTTCGGGTCCTGAACTATGTTCCAAATTTCAAGTACCTAGCTCAACTAGAAGTATCTTAAATGTTCGTTGCAAAATTCCACGACATACAAAAAGTGAAGTTAAATAAAAGCTTGTAAAAAAATGATTTGGTTTTTAATTGTAACGCTAAAACTTGCAAACGGCTGAACCAAATCAAATACTTCCTTAGGGGGGTTTGTTTGTTGTAACCCCGCGAAGGTTTAGTCGAAGAGAAAATTAAAAAATATTAGGGGGGCGTGGCACCTCCCATACAATCTTAATTTTTAAAGCTGATTATCTCTAAAAGAGTTCAAGGTAGGGAGCTGAAATTTGGTATAGAAGTAGGTGATATCAAAACCCTTCTCACGTAGAAAAGTGGGGTTTATCAGAAAAGAGGGCGTGGCACCTCCCATACAAACTTAATTTTTCATGCTGAATATCTCTAAAATTGTTTAAGGTAGGGACTTGGAAATTCTTGTGGAGATAAACGATAACAATTCCATATTAACGCAAAATAATAGGAGTTATACGAAAAGGGGGCGTGGCACCTCCCATACAAACTTAGCGTTGGAAGCTGAATATATCAGAAAGAATAAATGGCAGGATCCTAAAAATGGCTATAGAGCTAAATGACATGAAAACCACTTTCCCGCATAAAAGTGGGGGTTATCGAAAAAGGGGGCGTGGCACCTCCCATACACCCTTAATTTTTTAAGCTGAATATCTCTAAAAGGATTTAAGGCAGGGACCTGGACATTGGTACAGAGCTATATGATATCAAAACAATTTTTGCGCATAGAAGTGTAGGTTATCGGAAAAGGGGGCGTGGCACCAGCCATATAATCTTAATTTTTCAATCTGATTATCTATAAAGGAGTTCAAGGTAGGGAGCTGAAAATTGCTATAGAGCTAAATGATATCAAAACCATTCCCACGCATAAAAGTGGGGGTTGTCGAAAAAGGGGGCGTAGCACCTCCCATACAAACTTAATTTTTCAAGCTGAATATCTATAAAAGCGTTTAAGGTTGGGACCTGAAAATTGATCAGGAGATTAACGATATCAATAGCATGCTTATGAAAAAAAAACAGTTGTTTTGGGAAAAGGGGGCGTAGCACCTGCGATCTTAATTTTTAAGGCTAAATATCCCTAAAAGCGTTCATGGCGAGCGTGCTTACGATATAATTCACTTGCAACAACAAGTACTAACAAATTTTCCACTGTTGAATCAACAGCAAAGCAGTGCGTACAATAAACTAATAAACGCTGTTGATAATGGAAACGGTGGCATATTTTTTCTCGATGCGCCCGTGGTATTGCATTAGCTCTTGCATCTACCGGAATTGCTGCAACACTGTTGAAAGGGGGAAGAACGGCTCATTCAGCATTAAAGCTTCCATTAAACTTGCAAATACACGAAAGTCCTGTTTACAATATTTCAAAGCAATTGGGCAGAACGAAGTTTGCCTGGTCAGCTAGTATATTTTAAAATAAGTTTTTTTATTTTTTCGCTATTGAATTATTAGATTTTTGAATAATGCCCATCCCTGCCAAAAACAATTTAGCGAAAAGTCAAATGGTAAGCTTCTGGCATAACAAAAATTACGAATCGTCGCGCCCATTCACGGACTCAACGTTTATTTAACACTATTAAGTAGCTAATTGCCTTGGGCACCTCTATAGCGCAGTGAATAGGCGTTCGCTTTGCATCCAAGAGTGTACAGCTTCGAATTCTGGTACTGGTAAACATCAAAATATAATAAAAAAAAAAAATATATAATAAAAAGTAAGTTAGCAAAACCAGAAAAATTTTATTATTTTGCTAATTTCATACAAATAATCTTGTTTTATTGCAGAAAATAGCAAGCGAACAAGCAAAGAGCAAACAAATTGTAAAGCTGATGCCACATAGAACTTTGTGTTGCGCTACGTGACACCTTCTGCGTGACAGCTGAGATTAAAATACATGTATCTATATGAGGTTTCCTACATAACAAAAAGTAACGCAACGCCGAAGTTACGTAAAGCACAAAGTTGCCCAAATCTCAACTTTTGGGGGCGTTGAAATTTTTTTCAGTTTCACTTTAATTCAAATGTAAATAAACAAATTTAAATTTCACACAATTGAAAAATAAATTAATAGATTTTTATTTTCTTATTTACTTTTTTGTAAATAAAACAGAGAATGAGAGATTTTTCAGAAAATAAATATTTTTTGAGTGATGTTGCAGCGTTCATTGTGGCATAGTTTTTCAGTTTTGCGTTGTTTGACATAGAAAGCGGCGTAACGCAAAGCGGAAAAAGTTTTATGTGGAATCAGCTTAAGTTTTTATAAATTTTGAGGCTTTACTTAGTTCACCTCAATGTTTTTTTTTTGTGACCTCCTCGCCACCAGGTCACTAATTAGTGACGTATTTTTTGAGACTTGGGACGTGAGCTCACTTACAGAATATCAAATTGTCTCAAAATCAATCTCACCACGAAAAAATCTCTATTAGTGACTTGAGACAGCTTACAGAGTACTAGTATTAGCCTCACAAAAAGAACTTTAAACCAGTATCAGTGATCTATGTATATACGGATATATAAAGTGCCGTTGTCATAATTTATATACTTTTTTCTAATCTTATTAAATTAATTTGTATTTATTAACTTTTTTCCCTAAAATACTATATTCTATTTGCTTTATATTGTGTGTCAAATGTACTTGATATTTTAATGACATTCACTAATTTACAGTCATTGAAATCTGACTAGCTGTCGGCTAGCTTTTTTTCCAAGCAATTAATGCAGCTATTTGCATTTGAAAGTGAATAATGTCAGATGCTTTATAAACAATTTATAGTTGTCACATATTACATATATACATATGTACATACTTAATGCATGGAAAATCATGCGAGCGAAACGTGCAAGGAATTAATAAAAAAGTTATAAAATTAATTATGAGATACCCAGCAGTGGGATTAAATGACCAGTGCAGGTGGTTTAAGAAACAAAATATACATATAATAATACAATGGCGCCAATATACCTACGTTTCAGGCCGAGCTTCTCGCCCAATTCGAAGCGTGAAATACACTCGGAGATAATGCCGCATACTGCCAAGGGGGCTGAAAAATGCAACCAGTCTTGATAGTTGATATATGTATCTTCCTCCGTTATAATTTATCGGGAACACGAGTGCTTATTACTAAAACGTTTTATTTATGTAGCTATCAACATATCATCGCCCATTGAACTTCATAACTGCCTAACCGACATTTGTGCCAAAAATTAAAATTGAAATCCTGACGCCCATCTCTATTAGAGTTGGGAAACTATCGATAGTAGTACCATCGATAGTTTTTGATAGTTTAAAAAAAACTATTGATAGTTTTCGATAGTCTTAAAAAAATAAACTATCGATAGTACCATCGATAGTACTATCGTATTTAAATGATTCCTGAAAAAAATTTTTTAACCGCCAACAAATTCACATTTTATACATATTACAAGTATGTATGTACTCACAAGACCACGGATGCCACTGTTGGTTGTTTCCAAACAAACTTGGTAGTTTTTTTTTTCTGATTTTGAGTTTTTTCAATAAATTTTGGTTTTTTTGCAATAAATATGTGAAATTCAAATTTTTTTATTTTGGTTATTTTTTTACAAGTACCAACCTATGCCCAAAATATTGGAAACGCGACATTTTGACTATGTAGTTTTAACCAAGGACTCAAAACTTACCAATAGCTGATATTCTCAATTCACAACTTAGAATAGTAATCTAGATGGAGATGGAGATTTAAAAGTTGTAAAACTATCGATAGTATACATTACCATCGATAGTTTTCGATAGTTTTGAAAAAACCATCGATGGTCTTCGATAGTCTAAAAAAAAAAAAACTATCGATACTATCGATAGTGCCATCGATAGTTTCCCAACTCTAATCTCTATGACTGAAAGGACATTAAAATCAAATATAGAGCTTTCCAAGTTTCCCAGAGGCTAAATTTTTGGTAGAGATCGATAATCGATAGAACTGGGCGCCAGGAGTTCAAGTTCGACAAATCTCCAATTTGACACAGGCGATTGTGGTTGCGTTATTTTGTACGCGTTGAAGTTGGTTTGCATTTTTATTCTACTTTCTCGCCACAAACTACCGTTACTTGAACATAGGCTACACACAACTGGGTAAAAAATAAAATAATTAAATTAATGTAATTTAATAGTTATTGTTTATCAGCTGGCACATTCATGCTCAACTATGTATGCTCACATATGACTCGGCATTTACCGTTTGAAAAGAAAAACAACGAAACAAATAAAAAAGATTTAATAAAGAAAAGCGCAGCAATCAAGTAACTAGCGTGATTATAAACACATATTTGCCTCTAGTTTAAATAAATAAATAATAAATTTAAGATACATATGTAAGTAAATACTAGCAATTACATCTATCTAAAATGCACATTTTTTATTTTTCTTGCTTTGTTGTTGTTTTAACATTATTTACTTTAATAAAAACTGCATTGCGACCGCAACCGATGCCATGCGTTGCGTTGCGTGCCTCTGTCAATGTTGTAACGTTAACTTGACCTTGACTTTGACCGCTGCGTCATCAGCCGCAACTACGGCGAGTGCGAATGCACTTTGCGTAAGGTGAGAAATGCGATAAAAATTTGTAGCAAAGCAAAAAACAAAAAGAAAAAACCAAAACAGCAGACAAACTACTTGGCTGCAAGCCAAAGGTGCCTGCACTGCGAATACATAGCTAAGCACGCCCATAAAAACAAAACATGAAAATTATGCTGAGTGCATAAAAATTTAATCAGCACCATATGGAGCATTCCATGGAAAATGGTAAATTTGTCCCGTACAAACATTTTGATATCTCACACATATACTAGTTTCTCAAATGCAAGCTTCTGGTTTTTGTTTAGAAATTAGCCACACAATATTGATGTAGTAGAAATTTTGTTTGATAACCATTTGGTTTGTCTGTGAATTGCAAAGATTTGTACCATTTGTCCCGTACCAATAATGTAAAAAATTACATTACAGCATTTTTAATTCTTTTGGAATAACCTTATTTCCAATATTTTTCTTGTTTGAATAAACCTTGATATTAGTGCTACCACATTTACTTTTTTATTTTTTTCTAATACAATTAATTTGACTAAAATTGCATCTGGTTCGCATAAACCAAGGATCATGGTAGACCATCCCTGTCCCGTACAAACACATAACTTTTTTAAGATTTTTCACACATACACGAATATTTAAAAAGCAAGTTTCTGCTTTTAATAAGAGTTTTATCAGACAGTAATAATGCACCAAATATTTTGTTGGTTAACATTTTAGTGTGCCCTTAATTCAAATCGAAAACTGTAAAAATTCGTACAATTTGTACAGTACAAACCATGGAATGCTCCATATGGAAAGGTACAGGACTGCAGCATTTGTTGGTGGGATTATAAGCACTGTAGAAATTATAAGGCAGAAATTCTTGTGTAGCCAATTAGAGATGCTTTTAGCTAATAGGTAAAAGACTTAAACAAGAAACTTGAGGCATAACTATTCAGTTGTTTTTTTTGTTTGTTTGTTCTAAACAGTAATTGCACGTCAAATCTGGTTTTCGTTTGTAGAAAAGCGTGACTAGAGGTAATTTTTTTTTTAGAATATTGTCTAGCCATTGCACGTACACTAATGTACATTAGTATAAAGTGTGTATACATATACACCCAGAAAAAAAATAGTGTGAAATCAACCAAAAATCAACAAATTTTGTGGTTAATTTTTTTCAACACGATGCTTAATGTATGCCATCATGTAATCGTGTAAATTTAACACTACTGTCAAGTGTTAGTTTAACAGGATGACAACTGTAGAATTAACACTAAAAAGTATTGAGTCTTCCTGTTGATTTTACAATTTTAACTAGTTAATGTTACAGTAAAAGCTGGTTAAATTAACACGAAGTGGTCCTGTTGAATTAACAATAACATCTTTTTGATTTTACCTTAAATTTATTGTTAAATTAACTAGAAAGTCTTGTTGATTCTGCAATTTATTTTTTTTAAATAAAAAAACATATAAAACATTAAATATATAATCATCAGATCAATAAAGCATATTCGAGTACATCACCCGCACAACCGACCAAATTGAAAGCGTCCTTCTCATACGAATAGTTTATACATGGGCGATAGTACTTACTATCACTGGCACCGAGTAATGTTTGGCCGCTAATGCAACGGTATAAGCGCCGCATGCTGCGTGAAAGACTCCATTCGCTAAACATCTCTTCGTGGTAAAAATTGCAAACTATGAAGAGGACAAAGAAAATATTGAACATTACAAACTTTTAGAAACGAAAATACAACCCACTTTTAACTTACCTGCGAACTAAAAACATAAATGGAAAAACCATTATCACGCACTGCCAATGATGCTAAACTCCCATCATTGCCACGGCACGAAATTTTATTTTTGTCAAAAAAAAATTATTAGTTTGTGTTTTGCACGAACAGCAGAACTTCAAACGCTAAAAAATTGTGTATGTTTCAAAATAGTTTTGACGTTCTTTTCAAAACTTTTTAAGATTATATTGACACTATCATCGTGTTGAACATGATACAAACATTCAAGGTAGTTCCATTTCACTTTGACTTTGTCATTTTTGATTATAATATGGATTTTTGACGTCTCATTTTAAGTCAAAAATTTAGGATAGCGTTGCCCAATCAAAAGTTTTTGGCTGAGGGTATATTTGAACAAAATATTGGGTATTTTAAATGAAATGGCGTTTTTCACATATGCTAATCAACAAAACAAATGAGCCGATGTAATGAGCTTTTCAAAGAAAATAAAAAATAAGTTATTCATAAAAAATAAAATAGATTTATGCAGTTATTAGAGTCGAAAAATGGTATCAAAACGTCCTTTATACAATCAAGCAACTGCTTTTACTAAAAATTTCAGAAATTTGACATTAATTTGTATGAACCAAATTTCAAAATCTGAGTAAAAGGTCTGAAATCTTAAGCAAAAGTAAATACTTGGCTTTTATTAATATGACCCAATATTTGAAAACTGTTCGATTTTTTATGAATAAGGTAAGAGTTCTTGATTTTCTTTATATGTATTATTTATTGCGTACGTATAAATATATATATGCATATTTGGTTTCAATGTTTTATACAAGAATATTTCCACATTTAAAAAATATATTTATTAAAAAAATTGTTTAGCAGTTATATAACAATGTAAATTTAGTTTAAATTTTTATGTTGCAGTTTTCTTTAGTTTTTACTTGCGTTACTAAATTTATTTTCCTTTATTTTATTATTTACATAATTCTGAAATAGATTCTTCGCAAAAAAATCTTTTTAGTACCTTTTCATCTAAATTAAATTTTGTATTTACTAATAAATTTTGCATATAACCATGCCATCGACCGCACTTGTTTTTTCGGTTGTAAGTTCCTAAGTCGTGACAATATTCATAATTTCTAAACCACTGAAATTTTTCAATGAAATTCACAGGAGGTGTAGTGGGAATGTAACATGTACTATACATATTCCACAAACTTACCGCAACTTATTTTAAGAATAAATCTTATTTTTTATATAATTATTTTTGATCTGATGTTATGAAGAATTTAACACGTAAATGTGCGTATTTATATATATATATATATATATATCAATATTTAAATTTAAAAAATTCGTTTTGTTGCAATCGATACCATGATTACCATGGAAATAAAAAATAACATAAATGGAGGATTTTTAACACTGAATATGGCAGCACGAAATGTCATAATCCATATAATTGTCAGGTGGTTAATATGGCGACAAAAATTTGACGTTTACACTACCTTCTTTCTTGTATCATGGTGTTGAATAAATCAAAATTCCAAATGACGTTTATGTTTGAACATTGTTTCGTGTTATATCAACCAACTTTAATTTTTGATTGTGGTTCTTGTTGTTTTAACATTTGTTTTCATGTTGTATTAACACTAAAATTGGTACGTCATTTTTCTAACATTTTTTTTAGTTTATATTGACACTATCATCATGTTAAATAAACCAAATTCCAAATCACATTTAGGAATAAAATTTTATATTTGAATCATCTTCTATATTTTAAAATTTCTTCATGTTGTATCAACAATAAAATTTGGTTGAATTTACCAAATTTTCAGATGACAGTTACAAAGCCAAAATCATGTTTCAAACATCGTGTAATTTGAAAAAATTTTTGCTGTTCTATGTGTAAAGATCGATCGTGTTAATTTTACATGAATCGTGTTGATGATTTTTTTTCTGAGTGTATGTATACGAAGTTGATATTATGAACTCAATATTGTTCTAAGTTATTAAGGTCTTTAATGTTAAATCAAGTGTAACACTTATAACTAGAAATAGCAGTGAGACAGTCGTTGAGATATGTATGATGTGTGTATTTTCGAGGTAAAACTATTGAAGAAAAAAAAAGCACATAAGGAAGCCCAAGTTTGAGTGGAACTGAACATTAAATACACAGTGAACGCCGGTGGGTGTAAGTGGAAATATTTTCTGGACCGGACGTGACCTCTTCACCAACATTGGAAAGGATTAACGCACTCTCTATAAAATTTAAACGCATATTTTGAAATATATATGTATGTATGTATTAGAAATTAAACACGGTATAAAGTCGCAGAAATTTAATGGCGCCGATCTATGAATAGAAAACATTTGTATGTTACGACGAGCGAGATTTAACTGTAAATTAAACTGCTACTCAACTTGTTTGTTCATTTCCAAATATGGCAAAACTAATATCGATACGCATTTACATACATATACCTATGTATGTACATTAGACTGGCCGCAGCATATATGGATTTTTTTTTTTTGTTGAAATTTGTATATTAACAGTTCTTAAAATATGAGGTTTAGGGTTAAAAAGACGGCCTTAATTTTTTGGCCCGATCCGTTGTTGTCTAGTTGACCCTCATTGAGCCCAATGTTTGGAAAATTTTATTTTTTAACCTTGAACATGATTTTTTTTAATATGTCTGTTTTGAGAGATAAAAATTCTCTTGCTGAGCCCTTCTTGCGTTTTCTACACCTAAAACAAAGTATCAGTACCGTTGCTTTGAGTTGCTAAGTGAATATAACGGTACTTAACGAGCAAAAACAATCAAATTCCAAGACATTGCTGCTGTTTTTCACACTGCTCT
Organism: Urophora cardui; assembly: GCA_960531455.1. NCBI lineage: Eukaryota > Metazoa > Arthropoda > Insecta > Diptera > Tephritidae > Urophora > Urophora cardui. Next base: position 125,114,032 of record OY482673.1, read on the forward strand.
TAACGTGCTGATACAAATGTTGAAATGAGTAACTATTCCTGCAGGGAAGTAAATTTCCAAACAGCTGATCATTTGACAGTTTTACCAGAAATAGTCAGCAGTAGTCAGTAGACTGTTGCATGAGTACATTCATATGTCCAAACGAGTTAAGGCCCGGTTATACTTGCATAGCATAGCAAAGCAGGGCAGCGCAAAACATATAGCGCATAGAGCTGATTATACTTCGCATAGACGTGCAACCATGGTTAATTAATAAAAGTTTTCGCATCCCGACATTCGTACATACATACATACATACACACTCCATGTAAATTGTTTGTGTATTCTGTGGTGCTTCTGTCAAAATCATAGTTCGCCTTTGTAGAAATCATATTGCACCATGCTCAAAATTGATCCCAGTTTGATATAGGCACAATTATTAAAGTAAAACAGTAGAAAAAAGTGAAAAATCAGCTGTTTAGTAAGTTAACCTGTATAAATTAGCCTTGCGTGCAACCCTTCGCACACTCAGCACACACACATTCGTGTTGCCAAATGTCAAATCGCATAGCACATAACACAGAAATCAAAATTCAACAGACTTCTATGCTGTGCCCTGTGCCGCTATGCGTTGAGTAATCGATTACACGGAAATCCCATTAAACAGATTTCGTATGTGACAGTTCTTATGTTGTGCGCTGCTGTGCTATGCAAGTATAACCGGACCTTTACTCGTTTGGTTTTCTTGTAGTGAAGTACAACAACTCGCTTTATTATGAGAACTATGCTACTCGTACATGAACCAGTGTGCGTACACTATCCGATCGTCATGATGCTAGCCACACACCTTGCAATTTTTTATACAACATGAGCTTGTTGCGCTGGAAATCGCAATGTTTTTGGGGCTGTTGTATGAAGTTGTGTATCGGTTGTACGAAAAATCAAAAACTTCAAGGTCCGATTATTAGGGGCTTCTCCAACTGTCATTGCTTTTTATTGGAGAAAATGTTCCAAACTTTACTAAAGTACGCCAACCCGGAGCAACATCACATGCTAGGTTCATGTCGAAATGCATATATTGCTATAAAATATTTTTGTTTCGCGATCAGTTCAAATTGACTTCATCGGAATTGAAAAACCTTCGCAGTATTTGTATCTTCTTGACAAAGATTTACGTTCCATATTGGTTTACATGCATTAATGCAATAGATGCACCAGCACAAGATCTCAAATTAATAAAAGATGCCATTTTATATTTTGATAAAGAAGTTTCTAATGCCTTGTTGCATAAGATTAAAAACCATTTGTGGTACTTGAGTGAGGAAATTGTTGGGTTATCATTTTTCGATGAAAGCATTTCTTTGGAAATAAAGCGTAAAATGGTGAAAGCAATCAACATCGGTGACAATGAGATTGATGTCGAGATCGACACACCAAAACGAATTGTTGCGTCAGTTGAAGATTTGCATTCGTACAGTGAAAACAAATAAATTTTTTACACGTTTGAATATTAATACATCATTTATAAATTCGGATCCTTCTACGTGGCAAACCAAAGATGATTATCGCAAAGCGAAATCGGCATGTCAAACTTTGGCAGTGGTGAACGATGCAGCCGAAAGGGCAGTTAAGTTGATAACAGACTTTAACCGTACCTTAACGTATGACGAAGAGGATAAACAATTCCTACTGCAAGTAGTTGAACATTATCGTAAGACATTTCCGTCTCACAAAAAGTCCATTTTATTGAATTGATATTGTTTTTATTATTCTTAATTTCTTGAAATTTCATAAAATAAAAAAATAAAAAATTAATTAAAGAAAAAATTTTTTAACCTTTTAAGCTTGATGAGGGTCAACAAAGCTTGGTGCGATCTGAATAAAAAAATAGGACGTTATTTCTTATACCACACCTCACCTTTTAGGCAGTGTTTATTAATAGAATTCGAGAAAAAAAAATTTGCGGCCAGTCTAATGTACATATGTATAGTACACATAATGGTGTCAATTAAGAATGGCACGTGATGTGGTTTAATTTAAATATCTATAAGAGAAATGTCACGAAATTATTAATAAATTTTATATTGTTTATGTACAAATAAGCTTATTCATTTATGCATATTTAAATACACGCATACGTAAATATGTACATATTTACATATTTATAAAAAAAGCAAACTTTTTCATATGTACATAATATGTAGTATGAAAACACGTTGCTTAAGTGCTTTTTGGTTGCTTGTTTTTCCGACAGGGTAGGGATATGATGTATTGTGGAACGATCCTCCGTCATCCCTTGTCAAGTTTGGTTTGGAGACAAACCGGTTTCGGCTAATATGCGCCATCTTCAGTGTTCAGTGTGGAGAACGAAAAAAGACACTGAAGATGGCGCATATTAGCCGAAACCGGTTTGTCCCCAAACCAAACTTGACAAGGGATGACGGAGGATTGCTTAAGTGCCTGAATTAGCATACATAACTACATATGTACACAAATATACACATTGTTCTAATTTAAACAAATACCCTGCAAAAACGTTTTGCGTATTGTTGACAAATCAGGCCTAAAAAACGAGTATGCTGGTAGCGCTGCTTCTGTTATGCACTCACTCTGTCTGCTCCTAACTTTCTAATACTTAGCTAGGCCTTATTTAGCATGGCGTATATGCCTTTGGAATAAGGTGTGCTCTCAGAGAGTGAGAGAGAGTACTCCTTATGGGCTGATAACATCAACACAGGAAAATCAGTCTTATTTTAAGCCTTACGCCATACAAATTTGAAACCCTTATAATTTTCAGGCCTTATTTCGTAAGCCTTTAAATCTGCTGTTTTAATTCTTAAATAAGGCTTAGATTTTTTGTTGGGTATAATCACTCAAATACATTCAGATAAATATATTAGTAATTTATTGCTCACTTTGCATGCCGTTTATTATTGAACTTGGCCAATTTTTTTTTCTCCAAATGCCGGTAGGCAAAGCAAACAATAGCAGTAACAAACAACAACAATACTTTGACTTTTTGTTTATCTCCATACTTGGAAACGGTTTCGCTGCATTTAAAACAAGCTGATGAATGTTATTGCTGTTTTTGTGATTAACGTACATATGTACACATTTATATACATATAATAGGGTGATCCTTAAATGCATGCATTTTCTGCAGAGAAAAAGTTTATGCCCTTAACCTCAAACCTTATGTCGATACTACTATAGCTTTAACAATGATGTTACCAATTAAGGCGGTAAGGCAGAAAAAATTCGTTGATTTAAATTACCCTAATATATACGTATATACATATTTAAATGTATAGTTAATAAATGTTCAATTGTGTCTACATATGTATGTACATATATACATAAATATTTTATAAGCACTTGTGTATTTGAATTAAAACATTAACACCTTGCAATTGATTTATTATTTTATTATACAAATAAACTTGAACTAACTCACTCACCCTGTAACTAACTAACTAAAAAAAATTAGGGGTCAATACGGTAGTTAAAAACAAATAGAGAAAGGCCAGCTTTAATACACTTCTTACCTTATTTAAAATTTTATTATATGCATTATGCAGCATCTAAGTAAACTTGGTGTGATATCATACACAGGTTGTAATAGCAAGTAATTCGCAAATATTGCGATGTTCTACATACACTGGATATTCCATGAAATATTTTCATACACATCGGCGCCTGAGTAAAAGATCAGCCTATTACAAAACTTGCTTCAATAACGCCCACTTTTAGAATTTTTTCAATAACGCCCTATTTGGAAATTGTATTCGAAAACATCCCAGTTTAGAAAGAATTGTATATACATATATTTAAAAAAAAATATTTAAAATAATTATCCTACTTTATTAATACTCGTAGATACATAATTATAACGTACATAAATATATATACTTACAACATAAATAGGCATCGGCAGCAACCAGTGCTTTAGCAGTATTCATTTGCTTAAAAATTCACTTCTACTGATATTTTTCAGTAAATTTCCTGCTAGTAATTTTTTCAGCAAGCAGCTGCGACTTTATAAATAATGCAGTATACCCATATATGATGTACACATTTACATATTTAATATTAATTTCTTAGGAAAACTTTTTAAATAATAAAAAAAAAAACAATTTGATTTTTCTCTTTACAATTAACACATGCATTTAATTAATTAATGCTCACTACACACCTATTGTTAATTATATTGTATATACATATATACTTAGATACATACCTACATATAGTACTTTCTTACATTCTAATTCATCACAGTCTTTAATAAGTAAACAAAACTTATTTCGCGGCAACCATTAATTTGCAAAACGTGTTGTCGACGCCTTATCGCAATTGAAAATCTTTGCGTTTGTTGACACGTGTCATCAGATAGGGCCTATGCTCGGTTGGACAATGGAATTTCTTCATAAGCATTGGATCTGTCATTATACTTTTTTCATCGTCCGCCTCTAACATATTATTCCAGAGATAATTGGCACCTGATGAATACAAATATGTAGCAGATGTATATACATTTATAGGTAATAAAATGACTGGAACATTTAAATTCTAATTACACAGCAGTGGTTTTCGCAAAATAACAAAAAAAAAAAGAACTTTATTCACGAGTACTTAATTGAACAATCAACTTACTAAGTGCTTGTCCACGCTGACTCAAATGGAAGCAGTCCTCCGAGAGAAATTTAAATTTAATGCTATCGTCACTGCCAGCAAAGAAATCATCGAATAATGTAAACGGCTGAATATTAATTGTAAATGTCTGCAACAAGAGAGACGGGAGAAATCAAATGAAACGAGTGCTGTGAAGGCTTTTGCAAAAGGCGAGGATTTAATCAGTTCGAATCTAGCACAACTAAAAATACTTACCTCTGAGTTAAATTCTTCTCTATTCGCTATTTCCACGTCCTTTTTAATCCAATTTTTCATTAACTTTCGCATTCTCGCCACATGCTGCTTAGGCTTACCCAACAAACAGGGACATTCAAATGTTAAGGTCGTATGGCACATTGGAGTTTTTGCACCAATTTCGATGAGAAAATCCAACATTGGTGCTGGTATTACATTCAGCATTAGACGTGGCACATTATCTCTCAAATAACGATATGTTTTAACCATATTTTGCTCGTGCTGCTTAATCGCATCCTCCCAGCGTGGCAAAAAGCAAACATCCGAGCAAAAGTCATTGTTGCCAATTAGCAACGTTACAAGTTTCCAATCCATTGTCATATTCACTTTGGGATCGCGTGACAAACGCTTAACAAGTATATGGGCTTCGTAGGGAATATCACGTGACATGGCGCCCAATTCGGCCACATTAAATCTGTTTGTAAAAAAGTTAAAGAGAATAAAATAAAACTATGCAATAAGGAGTAATTAAAAACCGAGGTTTTGCTTAATTATCACCGGCCAAAAAGCTCTTATAAGCATACAAATAGAAGTAATTAATTTTTTACATTTCTAAATCTTTTTATTTCTCTCACTTTGAACTGCGATCGCTGGCAAGTCCATCACGCGTTGAATAACCATACAAATTTGCATTAAACTCTTTGAGTATATTTGGCAAAGTCAAATATTGCCGCCAAGTACCTTGACCACCAATGCTGAACACTACACCACGATTTTCGACCGTAACATGCAATAAATTGCTGGCGAAAATTCCATTGCCCGCTGTCAACGAATCGCCCATTGCGCCCACGATATCTATATCGCCGGGTCTTAAGCGATGCACTGAGGTGGGCCGTGTATCACTGCGGTTGCCGGGCCCATTTAGAACATCACAAAAGTTTACCAATGAACGAGCACGCGTATTGAGATTTTGTGTTTTCTGTAAAAAATAAATCAATGAACATATCTAAAATACCTACATATACTTTTTAAATCTTCATTATCTTACACCCATATTGCGCACCAGCTGTCGGTTGTGCGCACTATCGCCAGATCTTCCTGCCAAACTTAAACCCAATAAACGTAGTGGTCTGTATAATTCACGAAAGGCGATATCCAATTGGGTTCGTTGTGGCAGCACAGGTCGATCAATTGTTAAAAGGAGCGCAAGCAGCAGCAAATAGTATTGGTTGTGCTTATAAAACATATTGAATGGCTATGAAAATGAAGAAAGAACTACATACATACATATAAGAAATGGAAATAAAATTTTATTATTTAGTGAGATGAAAAGTATGTGTATAAAAACTTGGGTAACATCGTGCTTCCAGTTAGAAAAAGAGAAACATCAAAGGTATAGTGCAAGGGTCTCCACTGCCTACGCGCTTCCGCGCTTTTTGTTTTTGTGCCGCGCTTAAGCATAGGCAAGCGCGCCGAAAATCACCGCGACCGCGCATTCTATCCTCTCGCCTACAAACGAAGTTTAATGTTATACCCATTAGGAACGGCAGCGCAAAATTACTATTAATTTATGTAAAATTACCTATAAAGGAATAATTTTGGAATTGTTTTTGGTCTAAACTATTTTTTCACTATCAGACCTGGAAGACAAAATTAGGTGTTAGTTTATTTTATTATATTGAACACTTTTAAAAGTATTCAAAGAAACCTGAATTTTGAAAGCAATCAATTCCGACTGGGGTTGTATACACGCCATTTTTGGCTGCCATTTTTCTTTTTTATTTTCTGCAGAAGCTTACGAAAGCGAGGTAACGCCCACGCACTGAGAAAAATTCATTACATCTTTTATTTGAAAATTAAGATTTGATACGGAATTCGATAGTGATATGTGTATGTTCATATGTACATATGTATGTATGTATGTACGTATATACCTATGTAGATTTTTTAACACCCTTTTATTAGCTTCACCTGTATGCATATGGGTAATTTCTTTGTGCCTAAAAATACGCAACATATTTACTAATGAGATTAATTCAATCAGATGGCGCTGATTTAGCTATAAATTAAACTTTAATTATTAAAGCGTGCGCTGATAATGAAAAATATAAAAACGCACAACACCAGCACCGTCTGCAGAAGAAATCGATAGAATATAAAAAACTAAAGAATGCGCAGATATGATAAAAATCGAAGGAAAAATTAAGTAATAATTGTTTGAACATTTTGGATTTCGATCACTATTACAAGTCCCTGAATTATATAAAATTTATTCGTTTTTTTCAGGACCAAAAAGAAAATTAAAAAAATTAAAAAAATTAAAAAATTAAAATAAAATTAAAAAATATATAAAATGTTTAAAAAAAATACCCAGAAATAAATTTATTCTCTTTATCTACCCCTCTCAATTATCAATTTATAAATTTTCGAAATTTTTCGGGTGTACTTTTAAAAATGGAGGAAGTGGGCGGCCGCAATTTTTTTGCTCTTATTGTCGGCCATGATTTTTATTTCAATGTACCGTTGCTCGCGCGTCCATAAGGGCTTTGTGGAGATCACTGGTATAGTGATTAAAATCGTTTGAGCTTCTCAGAACAATTAAGTGGGGACATTTGGAGAACATCACTTCGTCTATAAAATAAGAACCAAAAGCAATCACAGCCTATTTGGTTATATATATACGAGTATATTATATCTAAAGCCACGTGTTTGCGCGACAAGTCTTAACTTCGCTAAAGAATGTGGACAAATTTCTTATTCGTTTCGAGAACGAAGTAACTCTCCAGCAAAACAGTACCTTCTACATCCTATGCATTTTATTTCCTTATAAATTCGAAATCTAGCCCATTCTCAAATTAAGATAATATGCCCTTTTTCTCTTGTTACTAAGTAACATATGGTTCTCATTTCTTTTCGAATTCATTTCGAGTTTGTTATGTTTAGATCCTTTTATATGCAAAACAAAATTTCTTTGCCAATAATATTATCCTTTCTAACAATTACAGTATCAATTTAATAACTGATATGTTATTATGTGCTTTTATGTACAGTTACCTTTTTCTGCTCACATATGGAACCAAAATTAAGAAGTAGGGTATCGTTTTAAAGGTATAAATTAGCTCTTCCGGCGAAACTGTGTTTTAATGGGCAGGTACCATGCCCAGTAGCAGTATTTTACAAAAGCAGTGTTAAAAATTAAATATTTGCGCCTAAAACTATGACTTCAGAATTATTTTTTTTAAATGGGCGTGACAGTACAAACCATACATACATATGTTTTGTTATTTCCCTGCAGGCAAAACCACTAGTTGCATACTACAATTCTACCAGTTTGAAAATATCGGCATCTAGTTGCCCAACTATCCATTTTACTTGAAAGCAACTGGTAGTTTTAACGTGGCGATGGCCTACGAGATGGCGATTGTCTTCCCTTGCTAAGCTTCATACTAGAAAAATACCACTCAGTTTCATACCAGTAGACAACACATCAGCTTCATACTAGAAAAATACCAGTTGAGGGTATACTAGAAGAATACCAGTCAGAATAATACTAGAAAAATGCCAGTTCATCTAGGTGAAAAAATAGCATTTTAGTTCATTTAATAAAGCTTACTTTAATTAGCTTAGTACTTTTTAAAGTTACATTTAGTACATATTATATACAGTACACGCAAAAATGTATAGTAAGGTAAAATAATGGCTTCGTGTTACTGCGGCAGTTGGATAATAGAATCTCCGATTTGGATGAAACCAAATCAATTAACTAAACTCTCTTAAACTCTTCTTGCCACCTGCTGCAAATATGTATGTTCTTGCACAAAAATAAATGAAAAGCCTTAAAAATATTTCTTTTGTGAGAAATGGTTGTTTCTTTTTGGCAAATTGGTAAACACTATTCTGACCCTTTTGTTAAATGATAGCGTAAATTTACTTCAAAGTCGCCAATAAAGCTTAGTTTGTGCTAGAATTGCACAAACTGCTATATTCAGTTAACAAATAAATTGGTATATTTCTAGTAGAATACCAACTAGTATGATTTTGTCTTTTTAAAAGCGGTTGATCAACTAGTAGATATCTAACTAGTAGAATTTTGTCCGTTTCATACCAGTTGATCAAGTAGTAGAAAACCAACTAGTATAACTTTGTCCATTTCCTACCAGTTGATCAACTAGTAGAAAACCAACTAGTTGAATTTTTTTCCTTTACATACCAGTTGATCAACTGGTTTGTTTTCATACTATGTAGTTTAATTTTGCCTGCAGGGTTGTTGCGCAAGATGCGCACGGGTTCAGCTAGTAAATGCATACATACATACATACATACACACATACATCTATGCCCGATTTACCAAAAAAGGCAGATTAATGAAGAAATCAAATAAGTAAACAATCAAATCGCCATAAAACCTATTCACACCTTAAAATCAAATCATAGCATAATAAAAAAAAAGCTCGTGTTTTCAAAAATATTCGCTAAATGAGACATAAATTAAAAGGAATTCCTCAAAGATAACAAATACGACAAATTAAAACATACAAAAAAAAAAAAAACGAATAAAGAAACACAAAAAAGTGGCAAAAATATTAATAATAATAATACAATGACACTATTATAACTCTGACGAGTTTTATGGCCGAGCTTCTCTCCCAATTCGAGGTGTGCTCCTTTTTTGTTTTTTCCTACTAATTGGGTGACCTACAGTTTTATGCCGGCTCCGAACGGCAAATGCATTTTTTATGAGAAGCTTTTTCATGGCAGAAATACTCTCGGAGGGTATGCCGTCCACTGCCGAGAGGTGACCGCTGCCTCTAAAAAACCCAATAATTGGATTTTTACTAATTAGAAAAATTGTTTTGGTGTTTTGCTCGGACCGTGGTTTGAACCCGAGACCTCTGGCATAGCAGGCGAGCACTCTACCCACTGCACCACAGCGGCAAAAATATTAAACTGTATTATTAGTGCCAAATTCTGACCTGAAGTTTACTGACCTCATCCAATTAATTCATCAAGCTTAGGTGTACATATGTATAGCAGCGATTAATTATTTTTAACAAAATATTATATGACATGATGCCTATGCCATTATGTTAAAATTAGTTATCATAATCTTCAGCTAATTATATGCTTATCATACTATGATATTTTAATTTTTATGCATCCGTCAAGGAGTATCATGTGGTTCATTCATCTATAATAATAAATTACACTGACGCCAATATAATTCTAATGATTTTTAGTTCCTTAATTTTTCCTACAAACTGGGTGGACTTTTATGCTGGCGCCAAGCAGCGTATGCTTCTTTTTGTGAGCAACTTTGCCGAGAGTGGCGCTTTTTTTATGAAAAGCTCATTAAATAGATTTTAACTAATTCGAAAATGAATTCCTGTTGGCGTTGTCCCGGTTCGAATCCGAGAACTTCCACTCGGCCTGTAGTGTCTATTCAATTTACACACATATGGCACAGTCTATAAAAGTGAATCTGACAATACACAATTAATTCTAATTTAGCATTTCGTTATATTGCTTTAGTTTCTGCATATTTTAGCATTAAAATAGTATATTGAAATATTATTTAAGTTTATTTTATAAGTTTTACCGCTATTTAAGAGGCTTGCTTGACTAGAAATACATACATATATTATAAACTACATACATACATACGTATCTTAGAATGTATACCAAATACTCTTATCTCATATTCCTCAAAAAATTTATTGCAGATATCAACTTGTTGTGCTTAAAATACTTCATAATATTAGTTTTAATAGTTCAATTATTTAATAGAGCTTATTTTGCATAATATTGCGCAACCGACGTGATTTGCTATTTTTAGCGTAGTAGAAATTACGAGCTAATTTGTTTCACATTCCCATGTGAAACTGAAAGTATATCTATTTGATATATGTACATATGTTGCCGCCTTTTCTTGTAAGCAAGTTGGAAAAAACACTAGCTTACTTAGCAAATAACATGGATACCAACAACAAAAGCTAAGCTAGTTGAGTTGGTTAAGCGAGTTGTGTTGAAAGCGTTTAACACTTTTTCGAGCTGAACAACATTGCAAAGTAAAAGAATGAAACTATTGTGAATAGCACTTGAAAGTGCATAGTTAAATACCCACTTATTTCGTTTAACATTGTATTTTTTGGTTAGCCTCACAAAAATATAGGTTTCTATTTACGCATTTCATGCAAAATTTATTAATCTATTTATTTATTTTTCTCGTTTACAACAACTAATTTTCATAGCTGATACCAGGATTGCAAATCAGCAAGCAATGCAAGTAGTTATTTAGCAAATTGAAGCGTTTTTCAAGGTCGATAGGAAAAAAAAACACTTATATATTTTTTACACATGTGCATGCCAAAAAGCCGGTCATACGACGGGATCAAAGCAAAAAGTCTAATAACACTGCTCTACAGTCAAAAAATAATCTGAATGCCACTATCCTATCTACATATATCTAAAATCGGTCGCTGATTCCATAGACATACTGGATTAAGTGGAGCCATTGGCCAAATAACGGTAAATTGCCGATATCTCAAAAACTTTCCCGTAGTATTAAAAATGAGCCCGATTTTCGGAATCAGCAACCGATTTTACATATAGATAGGATAGTTGCGTCCAAAGTACAGACAACAAATTTAATTTTGTGATCCAGTGTAATCAAAAGTTAACACATACTGCATCAATGCAAAAACAAACCAAAGTAACTAAAATGATTTTGTTGTATTTCTAATTATAACATATGTATATATGTATGTATATATGTGCATCTAGAATGTTTTTCGGCTGTTCATGCAAGTTTGGTGATATAATAGAATATAAAAATTAAAGTATACTTAGTCCGGGTTAAGCCGAATGGTAAATGCAATTTACTTAGCAACGACTTTCGAAATAAGAAGGGTGAATAGCGAAATGGAATTACTGGGAAAAACCCCGGGTTTATATCCTACTCTACCATTCCGAGGCGTGCTCCTTTATTTTTATTTTTTTCTATTGATTGGAAAAATGCACCACTAGAATTTATTCAAGCATCGGTGTCCTTTCGATGCTGATCACTCTCAGGCGTGCATATACACATACATAGCATATGTACCATTTTCTCTAAGGTTTTACCTACGATTGTGAACAAAAACATTACATTCTGTATATTATATAAAGTTGGGTATATAAAATATGTATGGTTTATTTGACATCGGAGTTCCGCTTTTGCATTTGCGATAGTAAAAAAGCAGCAAATAGATTTTTTCAAACAACTTTTCGCATTATTATTTCTCAATTAAGTATTTTATATTAAATTAAATTTGCCAATCTCTTAACTTCCTCAAAATAATATATTGAAGTGAAACTATACCCATACGCCGTTTTTGAAACTTAGTATAGGTTTTTATGATGTTTTGATGGTGTTAATTGCACATGCATTAATTTTATTTCCCCCAATATTTATTGATTTATAATACATATATGCATGTGTGTACAAATTTATCATCGTTAAAGCGCCGTAAGGTGGTAATTAGGCGATTGCGTAATACTTCAAAGTTTGACTAATGTACAGCAAATTCTTCTTCTTGAACTTGCTTATTAAAAATTAACAAATTTAACTTAAGCAAGCGATGTTTACTAAAAAGTTTCGCTATTTTCGATTATAATTTTAATATTTTGGAATATATGTACATACATAGGTGAAAGAACTGTAGAAGGTTATATACATAGTAATATAATATAATAATAAGAAGGTTATATAGACAAGCGGAAAAGTCTGGAAAAATTCTAATTCTAATCATCAATATACAATGTACATCTGTATGTATACAAATATTGGTAATATGAACAATAAAAGTCGTTATCAAATTCACTCTTACCCACAATGAAATAATAATAGCAAAGCAACGATTAACTTTAAAACGGCATACACTCAGGGAAAAAAAATTATAAAAACATATGAAAACGTGCTTAAAATGGGCAAAAACGTGTTTAAAAGTGATGTAAATACTAACATTTTTATTTTAAAAATGTTCATTCTAAAATTTTTAAATCAAGAAAAAACATTTTAAATTTAAAAATGTTTATTTTTATTTTAAGCACTATGAAAAAAAAAACGCTGCAGTGTTCTCTATACCATTTTCTCTTCCGGGTTCGAAATTGTATCCAACGGCATTCTCTTCATTTTCTTTCAATCCGAGACCCAACTACAAAAATATAGCCTCCTCTTATTCTCCTCTTCTTTTTTACTTCGCCTTAACTGTTTGCTATCTTTATTTCTTATTCTCCTTACACACAGAGAAAAAACTATAGTAAATCTAACAAAGTTGACTTAGTTAAAAAATTTGTATGGGGCACAAGAAACTTGTATAACTCACCAAAGTACTTACACAATTTGTACCCGACCATGGAAAACAAAGCTTAGGTGATTTATTACCTAAGCACTTTGGCTACCAAAAAAGGAGTTGTTTTGGCTAAGTTAACCTTTTTTACTTTTATTTTTTACTAAATTACTTTGCTGAATTTTTTACAAAATTAATTTCGTTAAGATGACGAAAAAACTTAGTAAGTAAATTATACCTAAGTTTTAAGTTGGATTATATGCGATTCTGAGTTGATTGTACAATAGTTTTTCTCTGTGTGTATTCTCCTTTTTCTTCTTTATTTTATATTCTCCTCCGGATTCGAACCATGACATCAACCTGAAATTCAATCCAACGCCATCACATAGTGGAACATTAAACATTAATTGAAAATAGTAACCTATTTATACCTCCCTTTTCCTAAAAAAAATCCAAGAATTATATGATTCATTGTAAAAACAAAATTTAAAAAAATCGATTCTCATTATTGTTTTTGTTGGATTTCTCACAAAAAAAATATTTTCTCGCAAAAAAATTTTGAATAAAGGGCGAGTTTTCGAATCAACATTCATTTTCGTTTTTAATTTAATTATGTTTCATTTTAAAGCCAAAATGCATTTTTACTTCAAAGATTTCATTCTTAATTCAAAAATTCCGTTTTTAATTTAAAAATGTTCGTTGTAAAATAAAAATGGTTTGGTTTAAAACGTGCATTATGAAAACAAAAATTTTATTTTTGATTTTAAAATGCTGTTTTTCCCTGAGTGTACTAATTGATAATAATAATTATGAGATTTACGGAGGTACATAATGAAGAGGATCAAATTTGAAGAAAGCCTTTAATGATTAAATATCATAATTTTTAGTCTTGCTATGTGCTATGTATGTATGAACAAAAGAATTAGGACACGAACTTTAATTTTATTTCATTGATATATGTATATGTATGGGCATTAGGCCGTCTCGCCTTATATGGACCAAGAAAAAAGTCCACCGTACGCCCTGCCATATAATGTCTTTTTGGAAAAAATTTCCGGAAAAATTTTTATTTTTTTTGGACGCCGCTAGATGTCGCTAAAATACATTTCTTTCATATCTTCGGTATTTACTGTCCGATCTCTAAGTTTAATACACCAATGTCTTTGGCCCGATAGGCCGATTCTTACCATATATTCGTATTAACCCTGTGTTTGCCATTGGGGTCACTACCGCCCAGTACTTAGTATCTATATACCACCTAATGTACCTTTTATTGCCTACATGTTAAACGTCGTCAAAAATCATTAATCTTTTGCAAAAGAATTATTTCGATCGCTTTAGTATAACTGCAAATAAAACATATTCAACATTTCGAGGAGTATATATATGTTTTTCGCTTTCTGCAGTCTTTTAGGTTCATTTTGCAAAAAAAATTTCCTGAGTAGACCCCAACCGAAATTTTATGGCGAATAATTTTCTAGAACATTTTAGCCGTCTGTTGACCTTAAAAATACTATTTTTGGTGGCTTTCTAAAATAAGGGGTCAAAACAACCCTTTCGTATATTTGGGCTTTCTATCAGAGCACATTTTTTTTTCGGAAATGTTTTCCAAAAGACATAATTTGGGGACATCGTACGGCAAACTTCTTTTTTGCGACACGGTCTAATGTAGATATATGAATATGTTCATACCGACATGTACTTATGTAACATAAAAAAGTACTAACGTTATACAATTTATAATATTAATTTTCCTTTACATTTTTTTATTTTTAAGATTTTCATCAAATATCTGGTATCTATGTCGCAAAATGGTTATTCCAGCGGCCATGGTATTGAAATTGATGCTATGTATGAAATACTACTATTACTTGTGTATATATTTACTAGAAATGTCATTAAGCAGAACCGTTTAAAAAAGATAAAAATAAAGCTATAATCTTTCCGACCAACTAAAATGGACAAGATTCTCCAGTGTATCATATTGATATGAATGCTATAAAATATTTAACAAAAAAAAAAATTTCGTTAACTACATATATATCTAATATTAGATTTTAACTAGAGTGATGCTTTTTTCTATCGAATCAGAATCAAATACTCTAGCGGATCTACTCATTTTCCACATTCACTTCATTTTTAGTATTTAAGACACGAACTTACCTTTTTTATTATATTTTTCTTTTCTTTCTTTTTTTTAATAATTAAACTTTTTGCTTGAAATTATTCCAATTTCTTTTTTTTTTTTTCTTAAATTTTGTTATTTTTTCATTTATATTTTAACCAGTTATATGACTTTTTCATAATTAATATACATATGTATGTATTATGAATTACTTCTTTATGTCTTATAGCTTTTGTAATTTTCCGTTTTTTTTAAACACTTAATTCATATAAAAGTTTAACAAGATTTTGCAGCAGAGATTTATAATTTTCGCAAATTTTTCTCTAACAAGACTTACAGTTTGTTATAATTTGTTTGCTTTTCTTGTTTAGCAATTTACACTTTTAAGCACTTATAGAAAAACGCGTGCTAATTTCAATAGAATATTTTCTTAAACTATCATTTATCTTTCGAATACATCAAATTCATATTTACAGGTCAGCAAACGTATTTTATATGCATGCGCACGCCACTCATCGCATTCAGAACCAGAATCTGACTGTTCATTCGAAGTTCTGATTATGATTATTTTATATAAAAAAATGCGTAGCAATAGCCATATCGGAATCATCGTATTGCTTACGGGCACAAGCGGAAAGGAGTAAGATGAAAAGGCTACAACGTAGGGCAGACAACGTGTAAAAGCGTAAATAAATGTGTAAGCGGCTTTGGAACGCATAGAATTTTGAAGCAGAAGCGAAAGTGCTAAAGTCAAAGACTAAAGCGAAACTAAATAAGATTAAAAAAAATGATACAGAGAACTAGATTTGTAAAGCTAGTTGACGCTATTAAAAGCAAACAATATGTGTACATATCTACGGGCTAAAAGTAAGAAAAAAAAACAATCATCCTTCGCTCAATTGAAGCTTGTGATTTATAAAATTATCACATGCGCGCGTGATATGACTACCGGCAAGCGATGCGACCGGCTACCTCACTGCCCACCAATTAAAATGCCAATCGTCACATCAAAGGGTTGTAATCGCAGAGAAGCATACATACATATTATAAGTAAGATTGATTTAGTACGGGTCGATGTGTTAAATTAAAATATATAATGCGCCTATTAAGTATATAACAAATAATTTATCGAGATAAATTTCAAAAAAAAAAAAAACAAATCCTTGCAATTGAAATTGAAAAGGACTTCATCATAAGAAATATTTGCACAGCATTAAGTGCTTATTTTCATTAATAATTTTCATCTCTAAAGGAAGCTGGAATCACGTGCCCGTCTAAAATTATATATTTTATATTCTACTCAATCACAAAATTATATACATAAATATACTTAGATCGGCATTATACCTAGTTCTACCGGGTACAAACTTATTACACTACCCTCTTGAAACATGCGTGCTCGTATCAACTTATTTAAGCTGTCATATATCATATCTATAGCAGCGCAGCTGGGTATAAGCATTCCATAATCTCTTCACTACGCCGTCTACTCTATCCAGGGGTCCACGATTCGCGTGGAATGTGTATAAATAGAAACTTACATATGTATATACATATAATTATGCTCAGGCATTCAAATTTAATTGAGTCAATCATGCTTTAAATTGGCATTATTTAATTGGGTGTTCATCGATTCGAATAAATGAATACATACGCACTTTCAAAAGTGGCTATATGAAATTTTTTTTTCGATATTCAGTTTTTGATGGATTGTGTAACTGTGTAATGTCCATAATTGTACGACGGTGTGCTCTAAATATGGAGAAAAAGCAGAGTCCTAAAAAAGTATATACTTGGCAGCAAAAAAAAATGTTAATGTCTTTAAATATAGTAATTAATACGGTTATTTGTTTAAATCGGGAAAACTGTAAAGCCTAAAAATACACATGCCATTTATGTGCCATTTCCTTTAATGACATTTCGTTTGCTCAATAAACACAGCTTGTTATCAGAGTTGCATTGCAAATTTTCATCAGTTTTGAATCAAATTATTTATATTGCGCTATTAATAAATTGATTGGTTTAGTATGGCAAATTGAGCTCAATTATGATTTTTCATTGCTGAATTTCTCTTAATAGTCTATTAAGAGCATGTCTGAACATGGTATAAAAGCGCATCTTATTACTGCACCACTGATATTAAAATCAGTTATTATGCTAATAACGTGCGCATTCACAACAAAAAATCAGCGTTTGATGCATCACAAAAGTACACTGTAATTTTAATGATTTTTCGTCATTATTTATTCCATTCTACATATACATATATGTACATATATGTATGTATGTCCAGAACATTGCACACACTTATTGTATCAGTTACAACCAATTCTTATGAATTGTAAATTTAATTTTGTGAGCAGCACGTATCACTTCTGGAATTTTACACAATATCTTGACTACCAATTTTGCAGACCACTTGAATTTATTCTGTTATTTACAAGTTCTTTTTAATCTCTTTTTTCACTTCATTTCGAATTAAGTATAATCTGTGTTTATACTCTTATGTATTGACTTTTGTGTCTAAAGTTCATATTTGGTTTGCATTTCTTTAAATGGCGTGTGCACTCTTTTCGCTTTTAACGTGATCAGCTTGATTTAAATTCATTCGGTTTGCTATTTTTAAATATTCTGTCCCTTTTATATCCACAACATTTTCATTAAATAATTTTTAAGTATGTTTTGGTTTAAACTGCTCCGACTTTTATTCCATATGTAGAAATATAAGTCATTTTCCAAATATTTGACCAAGAAAGAAATATTTATCACGCGTAACGATGAACATAAGATCCTATCATCCATGTTTTCTTAAAAAATATTATCATTCCAAGACTATCCAATAAGCTTTAACTGTCAGTTGTATTCAATTTTTAATAACTAGTTAAAAAACGTGGTACCACTATAATCTAGCGGGTAGAGTGCTTGACAGCCTTGCCAAAGGTAAACACCAAAATTAATAGCCGGACTATCGGGATCCGAGCTCGAGTTGCGACGTTTTTGTTGGCGCTGCGACTTTGTTGTTGTAATTTTTATTGCCATTTTTATTCTAATTCTTTTTAATTTGTTATTACTAATTTTATATTTATATTTATTGTTATTGTTATTGCTATTGTTAATATTGACTGCCTTTATAGGTATACATAATAAATTTAAATAGTTCATGTACCCTAAAATAGCTTTCAATTTCCGGACTGAAAAACAGATTATAATACTTACGTTATATTTATGTCACGTTTGCTACAGTTTCATTTACGGAAATATGTATGCAAAGCAGCTTTCAAATCAATTTAAAAAAAGGGCGCTATAGAAATTTAAAATATCTAACAGCCCTATTTAAAGGATGTTTAAGCATTTCTAGAACAAAGTATATTAATAATAACATATGGTGGTGGCAAGTAGGTATAACGAAATTCGAATTAAAATTCAACACCTGCTGTTTTTTTTCTTTTTCATACTTACAGACATTTCAAGTGACGGTTGTGCGGTTATGAACTCTAAACGATGAATAATCCATAAGGAAATAAAAAAACCAGCAATTTATGTTGTAATTATTTAAGAAGGAAACGGGAAAACTACAATGATTTACATTAAATCTTGCTAATAATATTTTAATTATATTGAGAGAAAAAATGGCAGATCTTTTTTACTATTACAACGCTGCCAAGACTTTGACGTGAATAGTATCCCTGCAGGGAACTCAATAACTAGTGAGCAAAATTTCTAGTTCCGAACTAGCGAAAATGTGTCAAAAGGGAACTAGATCAATTGTAGTTAGACCCTCACCAGTTCAGGAGGAGTGAATTGAGTGACCATTATAAGACACACTTTGATTTGTATGCAATTTCGAAGTGACAAAAATTCTATGAAAATTTTTCGTTCGTTCAATTTCCGTCGGCTTTGTATATTTCTGCGATTCTCAGATGTTTAGTGAAGCGTTTCATATAAAGAGTTTTCTATTTGCATCTTAACTTGTATGAAATGAAATGTTCCCCTAATTATGCTTTCCCGATCCCTCAGGCTTATTTTTAATTTTTTTTTATTTTATTACTTTTTAAATATTACTGTAAATTTTATTAAATAAATAAATAAAAAAATATTAGTCAAAAAAAAAAAATTAAAAAAAAAATTATCATCCACCTTGACACCGACAGGATTCGAACCCGCGCCCCTCAGATTGAAAGGCACATGCGTTAGCCAGTCGGTCATCGCGCCACTTGCATGAAGTGTGTCAAAGTCTGCACTTAAGCGGCAGATGTAAAACTGTAGTAGAATTTGTAGGTACTTGTAGCTAGTTCAGAACTATCGAAAATGTGCCAATAAACGAACTAGTGTAAACTGTAGAATTTAGTACTAGTTCGGAACTATCGAAAATGTAGTGCAGAGGGTGACAATTGACACCGCCTAGGACATCGCCGTGTTAAATTCGCCAGTTCATAACATGCAAAAGAGATTTAGTTCGCACTAGTAGTGTCGAAAAATACGCCAGAAGCGACCTAGTTCGGAACTAGAGATTTTCCCTACAGGGATGTAACACATACATATGTATATAGACTCCATATTATAGAGATACAACCCTTATTGGATGCCTGGAGTGATGTTGATAATAACAGTATCAAAATTATCCAATTCTGGGACACTTAAAAGTATGCATGTAATAAGAGAAACGTGCATAATATACATACATATATATGTAAATACATATGTAGGTATGTGACCGAAACTACCCAGCAGTATTTGAGGTAAGGAGGTGAATATTCAGTAGTATATTCAGTATGAAAAATAACCTGAAACTGAGTTCAAAATTCATTGCTGAAAAAATACCTGAACACGCAGTGAAGACATCAGGTGTACTGAAATACATGCTATGGAAGTTCTCCCTGCGTATTCAGGCCTTTTTTCCTACAGAAACTCTCCCTTCTCGTTCGGCAGTTTTTAGGTAGTTGATTTTCGACGCCACCTCTATATAAAAACGAAAGGGAAAGTTCAGATATTAGAACTACATCTCTACTGAATATTCAGTAGGAAATATGTGCTGTTTTCCAGCTGATAAATACTGCTGGGTAATAATAAATATAATAGTAAACATATCTACATATTAGGCGAGTTCCCGTGGCAGTGATCCAGATCCGGATACAAATTTTGCAAGCAAATGCAACAACAATTTGGTGATCCTGATATTTATATGGATCAAAAAAATCTTTTACAATCTATACGGATCCGAAATTGATACAGATAAACACCAGGATCACAAAATTCTTGTTGCATTTGCATGCAACCTTCTTATCCCGATCTGGATCACTGCCACGGGAACTCGGCAATTATTACATATTAAGAGCGCTTGGTGCAGTGGGTAGAGTGCTCGCCTGCTATGCCAGAGGTCTCGGGTTC
Source organism: Urophora cardui (assembly GCA_960531455.1). Taxonomy (NCBI): domain Eukaryota; kingdom Metazoa; phylum Arthropoda; class Insecta; order Diptera; family Tephritidae; genus Urophora; species Urophora cardui. Next base: position 125,134,714 of record OY482673.1, read on the forward strand.
AAACCACGGTCCGAGCAAAACACCAAAACAATTTTTCTAATTAGTAAAAATCCAATTGTTGGGTTTTTTAAGAGCAGCGGTCACCTCTCGGCAGTGGGCGGCATACCCTCCGAGAGTATTTCTGCCATGAAAAAGCTTCTCATAAAAAATGCATTCGCCGTTCGGAGCCGGCATAAAACTGTAGGTCCACCCAATTAGTAGGAAAAACAAAAAGGAGCACACCTCGAATTGGGAGAGAAGCTCGGCCATAAAACTCGTCAGAGCTATAATAGCGTCATTGTATTATATTATTATTATAAGAGCGCTTTCACATTACTCGGTGCGGTATCGGATCGACATCTTTGGTTTTTACCGAAAGTATACCGAAACCTTACCGACCACATGTATTTCAATTGGCACTTTCACATTAGTGTTGCATACATGAAATCGGAGCGGATTAATTTCGGTATACCGCAGCGCGGTAATATCATGTTCAGACATAAAAATTAATTAAGTCAATTGGGGTTGATTGAACATCTTTAGATTTGGTGTTCAGACATATTTAATTTACTTGGCCCATTTAACAGGTCGGCCAAGATACATACACACATACACGCCGTGAGCTGAATATCAAACTCTCGTGACCTAAATGTCAAAATTGCAAGGAGGACGAAATAATTTGACATTCATCTCACAATTTTTGCCAATCGTAAACACGAATGCATGTATAAAATAAGCAGAAATAAAAACAAATTTGATAGGTGATGAAGAAGAACAAGAATGCAGCTGATCTGACGAACCAACCTGTTTAGTGGACACTGACGCTAATCACATTTCTCTTTTCATGACATTTCATTTTACTTATCGTAATCAGCAGAAAATAGGAAAACAAACATCGAAATTTGCAAAACAAAATTTTTATCTTCAACAAATCACTCAATAATAACAATAATGTCTTCTAGCGAAGACGAAGACATTATAACTTGCTACATTTATAGCCGAAATGAGTTTTTTACTGACTTTGTTCTTCTTCTTTTATTACGCCGCAAAAATGTCTGCAGTAATTCCTCAAATTTTACTGACCGGTCTTACCGCGTTGCGGTATACCGAAATTAATCCGTTCCGATTTCATGTATGCAACACTAATGTGAAAGTGCCAATTGAAATACATGTGGTCGGTAAGGTTTCGGTATACTTTCGGTAAAAACCAAAAATTTCGATCCGATACCGCACCGAGTAATGTGAAAGCGCTCTAAGGTTGTGTCTGAACATAACATAAGACCGGTCAGTAAAATTTGAGGAATTACTGCATACATTTTTGCGGCGTAATAAAAGAAGAAGAACAAAGTCAGTTAAAAACTCATTTCGGCTATAAATGTAGCAAGTTATAATGTCTTCGTCTTCGCTAGAAGACATTATTTTTATTATTGAGTGATTTGTTGAAGTTAAAAATTTTGTTTTGAAAATTTCGATGTTTGTTTTCCTATTTTCTGCCGATTACGCACCGAAAGTATTCCCACAAGTGTGAAAACACAGCAACGCGGAATCGTTTCGGTAAGGGCCTTTTCACATTACTCGGTACGACATCGGATCGACATTTTTTGCTCGGTATTTTCAGCTTACCACTTTGCTTTTCACACTTGTGGGAATACTTTCGGTGAGTAATCGGCAGAAAATAGGAAAACAAACATCGAAATTTGCAAAACAAAATTTTTAACTTGAACAAATCACTCAATAATAACAATAATGGGTGAGTTTCTAAGACTGAGCTGTTGTGCAACTGTTGAGTGTTTGTCTTAGAAACGCACTGTTGAGTAATTCCGCTCAGCTCAACAGTTGGCAACTTTTCGCCATTTTTTGCATCACAAATTTTCTTCGCTACTTGAGCTCAACATGTTGTGTAAAGCCAAACAGCTGATAAATTCATCAAACCGTTTCTAAGAGCGCTTTCACATTACTCGGTGCGGAATCGGATCGACATTTTTGGTTTTTACCGAAAGTATACCGAAACCTTACTGACCACATGTATTTCAATTGGCACTTTCACATTAGTGTTGCATACATGAAATCGGAGCGGATTAATTTCGGTATACCGCAACGCGGTAAGACCGGTCAGTAAAATTTGAGGAATTACTGCATACATTTTTGCGGCGTAATAAAAGAAGAAGAACAAAGTCAGTAAAAAACTAGTTTCGGTTATAAATGTAGTAAGTTATAATGTCTTCGTCTTCGCTGGAAGACATTATTGTTATTATTGAGTGATTTGTTGAAGTTAAAAATTTTGTTTTGCAAATTTCGATGTTTGTTTTCCTATTTTCTGCCGATTGCACACCGAAAGTATTCCCACAAGTGTGAAAAACACAGCAACGCGGAATCGTTTCGGTATGCTGAAAATACCGAGCAAAAAATGTCGATCCGATGTCGTACCGAGTAATGTGAAAAGGCCCTAAGACGTAGCTGTTTAACTCAACTGCTACACAACTGTTGGCAACTGTTCAGCTCAACAGTTGCGGAGCAGCTTTTTCTTAGAAACTCACCCAATGTCTTCTAGCGAAGACGAAGACATTATAACTTGCTACATTTATAACCGAAACGAGTTTTTACTGACTTTGCTCTTCTTCTTTTATTACGCCGCAAAAATGTATGCAGTAATTCCTCAAATTTTACTGACCGGTCTTACCGCGTTGCGGTATACCGAAATTAATCCGCTCCGATTTCATGTATGCAACACTAATGTGAAAGTGCCAATTGAAATACATGTGGTCAGTAAGGTTTCGGTATACTTTCGGTAAAAACCAAAAATGTCGATCGATACCGCACCGAGTAATGTGAAAGCGCTCTAAGCTGAAAATACCGAGCAAAAAATGTCGATCCGATGTCGTACCGAGTAATGTGAAAAGGCCCTAAATCTAACCGTAGAATTTTACAAGCGTATCAAAACATGCAAATTATGTACATACATACATATATGCATATCGAGCTCAGACTTAACGGCGACAACATGTAATAAAAAAGCGAACACGGAAAAAGCAATAAAAAAAAAAAAAAACACAAAAACCCGATGTTGTTATCAATCGCATGTGGCAGGCATGGTTTTAGCGTTTTTTTCACCTGAGTTTTAAGTAAGTAGGTAAATAAATTCGATGAACGACGAAGATATATTGTATACATAAGTACATACATCTGTATGTACTTCCATAAGTACATACATCTGTATGTACTTCCATAAATATACACGATTTCGTACGTTTGTGCTCAAGTTGACAAATAAATTTAACAAATTCTGGTGCGCGCCTTTCTATACCACAGACGCAGGTAAGTACATCTGTATGTATGCTTTTTGTAAATTCTATTTCCTATACAAATAAACATATGTTTGCAGATGCGCCAAATTTAAACTAATAAATAATAAGTGTGTATAATATAAAGTGAAAAATTAAAACATAAATTGAATGCGGAACATATTTTGACATATCGCACATTTTTTGATTTAGTGTGCGACATGTATGTATGAAATCTATAGAGACTTTTTAAAGTATAATCGTATTTAATGCTACTTTTTTCAGAATACGGAAGGATTTTGCAATAAATTCTTAATGGACATTGTACACCTTTAAATACTGTTACATAATCCATAAAAAACTCAATATGTATCGAAAAAAATTCACATAGCCAGTTTTGAAAGGGGACTATTCAATTATCTTAAATGTGACTCAATTAAATGTGACTTAATGATATACGTATACTATATAATATATAGTATTATGTACATATAACATTATACTAAAATTTATATATTTTTTCGCCTTTATAAAGTTTGCATGAGTTCACCGCAACTAGCTTTTTTTTTTATCAGGGAATCCAAAATCTAAAAAAAATACATCTTTCTGATCTTTCAATATACACTTGGATGTAAGCCGACCACTATCAAGGGATAATCGCTGTTTTTTTTTTTTTTTATAGAAAATTTATTTTTTTTGTGTTTAGAGCTTTTTGCTCGGACCAAGAATTGATCCCGGAACCTCTTTCATGGCACTCTCTCATTAGGCCATAGCGGCACCTTGCTTAGAAAAAAATATATCTACCTACATATATAACATTTTTTTTAAATCATTACATCACTGTTTTATTTATTAATTTTGAAATAACGGCGAAGAAGTATTTGACGTCTTCATACAAAACTAGTCGGCGCTACACTTTTCTAAACTATCGATCAAGCTTTCGCCGCGAATGCAAAGGCAAACCCCCATCGCTATTGAGTGATGAGAGAAGTACAAGCCAGAGTTGCCAAAAACTTCCATGAGGCCATTATTTTCCACGTAGGCTGTATTATTGTGAAATACTTCATTGTTTTGAAAATGTTTAAATGAAATAATAATTACTAATTTAATATTTGAATATTAAGTTTTATGAACAAATCACTAATTAAATGCAGTCGATATTTTTGGGAAAAACAGCTGTTCAGAGATATATCGATAGTTTTCAAATCGATTTTTTCAGATGTATATGCTTTTTTCTGCTTTTGTTGTTTTGCCGGCACTTGTCTGTGAGAAAAATTTTATTATGGTTTTAAATTAATATTAATATAATAAAGTTGACGAAAAATGCTATATATGTACGAGTTTTGTAATTCTCGCTTGTAAAACAGTTTACCGAATTTAAGAAATAGTGAAAAAAGCATTCTTGTATGATCGATATTTTCACCCATACCGAAAGGAAGTGAAGGGATTTATAAACCATAGAGAGTGCTTTAATTAATAAATTAATTAATATTTTATATGAAAAATAAAGGAAATCCTACAAAATGACCACTGTGATAAAATATATGTCAGTGTTGACAACATTTTCAGTGTTTGCAGCATTAATTTCCATTGTTTGGCAAGCATTTCTCTCCTTGAAGCAATTAAATAAAATCACAACAATACTCACCGGTCTTTTGGCGATAGAAAGCAGTTTTAAGTTGCGGAATGTTAAACCAAAAGTTGCTGTGGGTTACGGCGCTTGTACGGATTTGTTGGTGCATGCCACAGAATTTCTCAATTACACCAATGAAGCTTTGAGTGGAGTTGGACCGGAATTTACAGTTGATGAAGTGAATAACAGGCGCGAGTTATTGCAAACATTTGCTTATTATTTCCAAAATGGAGCAGCAGCTGAGTGAGTTATTACTATTAACTTAATAGTATATATGTACATACATATTTTTATGCATTTTATCTTATTTTTACCCATAGGCGTATCATGCCCAACACAAGTCTCTTCCGTGAACTTATACAAACAGCAAAGTCGCGGCATCGTGACCAAATTGAATGGTTTCTGGGCGGTAATGCACCATTGATGAGCAGACGTTTCCATTTGGAGGGTGCCGAAGTATTGTTGGGAGCGCGTATGTCACACAAGTAAGCAATTTTTTTTTATAAATAATTTAAATATTTATTGTGTTAATACATATATTTCAAAATCCTATTTTTTATTAAAATACCTAAAAATATGTATATTTTACTGAAATCCTCTATTGAAATATCCGCTTAACAGATTACGTCGTCTTGTTCCCTCGCAAATAAAAATTGCTGGTGCAGAAATTCCCGAAGATGACATCCATCTTATACTGGAGTACAAAGCTGGCGATAGCTGGGGTCCATTGAAAACGCCACGCGCCAATCGTTATATACTTCATAGCGATGAAAATAATCCACATATGAAATCAGTTGAACATTTCGATGAAGCTCTAAAAACATTCCAACCACGTTTACTAGTTGTTAGCGGTCTACAAATGATGGATAGCTATAAATATGCGCCGGGTATACGCGAATCTAGACTATACAAAATTCAAGAACAAATCACTTCACAATCAGATGGAACACTAATACATTTTGAAATGGCAAGCTACGTTGAAGTTGAGCTGTTATTCCTACTGCGTCAATATGTACTGCCCCATGTAGACTCAATAGGTATGAATGAACAGGAATTGGAAAATTTACGTGAATCCCTAACATATGGACGCAAAACATTGGCGACCGATTGGAATCCACGCGTTGCTTCCTCATTGGATCAAATGCGTGCTCTATTCAAAATATTGGCAATGGATCACTATAAAAATGCTCAGCAATTGATGCGTAGACGTCTATTGTCACGTATACATGTGCATACGCTGGCCTATCAAGCGCTGCTGACCGTGCGCAATTCGAAATGGCAGCGAACGCAATTGGCCGCCGCCAAAGCAGCATTAACTGCACATCGTCATGTTTGCCAAACAGATATGGTTAGTTTTACAATATTTTGTGCCTCAAGCGTGAGTGTAGTTTTTTTCTGCTTTTGTTTTTTTTACAGGTTAATCCTGAAGCTGCCTCTTTGGTTTTGGACGATAGTTTTGCTACCACTGCTCAAGAAAAGTTCACTGCCAAGCGCATACAAATGAATCCACAACAACCTGTGCCATGCTGGAATGAGACAATTGTTGTGGATGATCAAATCACATTACCCATTGAAATTTGTGTAGCGCCAGTTTTGGTATGCCGTATTGCTAAGAAAACTGCTGGAGCTGGAGATAATATTTCTGCAGCAGCGCTATCACAGCAGCTATAAGATCAGCAACTACATATACATAGATACATATATTAAAGTCATAAATATCATGTGCCCTCTCCAAAACGATCGCTGTTATCCATAGTGACCTTACTTACGTATGTATGTATGCATTTCTCGAATCCTGTGACCTGTAAAAATTTGAATGCGAACAACAAAAAGAATTCATTTTGCTTACCCAAAGCGCGTAACATAAATTTCTTAACTGGCTAAGTAAAAAAAAAAAACAAAAAACAAAAAAATATTATTTAACTGTTCCTTTAAGTTAGTAGAGGTGATTGTGTGTGTTAAAAAAAATATGTTTAGGTAATGGAACTTGCAATGTCAAATGATTCTTGTGTTCATTAGCATTACTAATTTGGAATTCAGTTATATGTATATCTAAAACTTTGTACGTATGTTGACAAATATGTAGTAGTACCCAGGCTGCGTTAGCACTTAAGAGGTTATGACAAACTTGTGTTGAAAGTGAGATAGAGTTACATATCGCTAGCTTAGAGTGCAAATTGTGTAAGTCCTTTTTTAAACGGTTTTATTTAGCTCACCCCGTTTGTTTTATTATTTATTCTTTATTCTTGGGTCAAATTTAGTAATTCAAATTTCACCCTCTTCCTGTCAACCGATTAATCTGAAATTTTGCACGCATGTATAACCCCGATGACAATGCAATATTATGAAAAAAAAATTCCGATAGGTGGCGCGTGGGTCGCTATATTTACAAAAATCGCATTTATGGTCCTATTTGGCTGAAATTCGGAACATGTATTACTACCTTGAAAAGAAATATTTTCTTAAAAAAAAATTCCGCTAGGTGGCGCGTGGGTCGCTATATTTACAAAAATCGCATTTATGGTCCGATTTGGCTGAAATTCGGAACATGTATTACTACCTTGAAAGGAAATATTTTCCTAAAAAAAACTTCCGATAGGTGGCGCGTGGGTCGCTATAGAGGCGTTGGACTGCAATAAACTAACGGGCAAGAAACCTTGCAATAATGAAGCACTAAATGAATTAAACAGAATGCGAAATAAAAACTAAAAACTAGAAAATAAAAATAGGTAAAAAAAACTTTTTAAGTTAAACGGTTTTATGTTATACATACATTGCAATGTTTAAGATAAATGTACTAAAAACCAAAAAATAATAAAATAGATACAGTCGTGGGAATTATAAACATTTGCATAGACTAGACTAAAATAAAACCGGGGGGCACGTCAATTGTCTACAAATTATCGACTTAATGTGCGATAGAAGAATCGTTTAATTCGTCGTTAGGCAGTTGGCCCGCAGACGGTGAGGAAAATACTTACTATTTTCTTGCTCATGGAAATTCCAATAGTTATACAATCCATGTTAATAAAAGAGATGTTTCAACTAGTTTATCGTTGGACATTCACACGAGGAATCGTTTCACTGCTCGTAGTTTGTCTTTAATCGACAAAACATATGATAAAAGTACTACTCGCTCACCACTATGAAACCCTAAAACTCGCTTATAATCGAGCTTGCTACCTTTTTTCCACATTCTAGCCCTACTTATCACACGTCCATCGTTGTCGGTTGAACAACTGCCTAATTATAGTGTAACATTACAAAACAAACATTTTAATCAACGATTGTAGGACAATTGACGTGCCCCACGGTTTTATTTTAGTCTAGTCTATGCAAATGTTTATAATTCCCACGACTGTATCTATTTTATTATTTTTTGGTTTTTAGTACATTTATCTTAAACATTGCAATGTATGTATAACATAAAACCGTTTAACTTAAAAAGTTTTTTTTACCTATTTTTATTTTAAATTTGTAGGAGAGACGAAAAACAAAAAATTAAAAAATTTCGAAATAAAAAAAAAATTTCCGTTCATGCAAATATTTTGGACTCACAATTTTCTTCGATTTTTGGACTTACACAATTTGCGTATCACTGAATAACAACGAGTAGAAATATGACAAGAGTCACAGATTTGTTTAGCGCGGTGCGTATTTGATTTTTCTAGCGTTCTACATAAAAATACACTTTTTCATAAAAATGGACTTACACAGTTTGCACTCTAAGCTAGCGATATACTTAAAAATCCTAAGGAAATTTAGACAAGCTGCTTCCGAACGTCTGTGAAAAATGCAAGTTAGGTATAAAAAAAATTTGGAACGAAGCTATATGTCTAAGAAAAAAAAAGGTATAAGGCTTACTATAAGCAAAAAAAAAACATGTTCGCTAGCATAAAGGAAGCACATTCACTAAAAGTTTTTCGCTAGATAAAATAAAATGAATAAAAATTTCCGGATATAAAATAAGCCAATACTTACTAACAATTTTAAGAACCGTTGCTGGGTACATTGGCGCACACAAAGGGGGGAGGGGTTTGGGGTTAAAACCCCCCGAAATTTGACAACATCATAAAAAAAATAATTTTATAAAAGATGATACATGCACAAATATTTGTGTAAATGCATGTTGTAAAATCTATGAATATTCTTGGATGTACATTGCCAATGTTTGTCAACAATTACTGATTGGGTTGGGTCATTGCGGCTGAAGATGGAATGGACTCGGGTTCAATCCCCAGTGCATCCACTTCCGAAAAGAGTGCTGATGATCGAAAATGGTTTTTCGTGAAATAGCTATACACTCAACCTTCGCTGTAAATAGTTGTTGAATTTTTTCCACTTACCCCAACAATTAAAAATTACTGATTATGTTTATAAACAAGCAGTGTGGAGACATTTCCCTAAAAGTATGCTGTGGATATTTGCTGAGGTTTGTTATACTCAGCTGTACTAGTACACAGAGTATTATAGTTTTAATCACATAACGGTGGATTTTAACAGAATGAAATAATCGAGATAGATATAGACTTATATATATCAAAATGATCAGGGTGAAAAGATAAATCGATTGAGCGATGTCCGTCCGTCCGTCTGTAAACACTTTAACTCGCGCAAAAATCGAGATAGTTTGGTGAAATTTGGAATACAAGTTGGTATCGAGACTGGGAAGGTTGGCATTGAAAATGGGCGAAATCGGACTATGACCACGCCCACTTTCCCCATATAGTAAAAATCGGATATTTTGTATCTCAGTCACTAATAGAGCTGGAGTGACAAAATTTCACCTACGTATTCAGCTCAGGCTCTTATGAAGAAATATGGTGAAATTTTGGAAAGTGGGCGGTGCCACGCCTACTTATTAAGGGTCAAACATTGAGGGTTTTATAAGCCATAACTCAGAAACCATTGAAGATATATCGACGAAATTTGGTACGCGTTATTTACTTACTTAGGAAAATGTTTGGATGAAAAATTGCCAAAATCGATTGACGACCACGCCCACTTTTATATATGTGTATTATAAAGTGACCTAATAAAAATATTTTAAGCGATATCTTTGTCAAATATAAAGATATGTCATTGTATTTATGTGTCATGAATCCAACTATAAACATAAAACAAAAAATAGAAAAATGTTGGAAAATGGGTGTGACACCGCCTCTTTTCAGACAAAGGAATCTACGAGATTTCTGAACCCATAACTCTACAAATAATAATTAAGATATTATGGCGAAAATCAGTTTGTACACTTTAATAACTTGTGGTAATACATGCTCATAAATTTAGCAAAGTCGGTTTATGACCACGCCTACTTTTTAACAAAGATATTTCTGGAAAACCCTTTGGGAATTTGTAACGTGACATCTTTGTAATTAGAGGTCATAAAGAGTTGCAAATTTGCACTAACAATAATAATTATATGCTTAGTTGGATAATTGATAAAAATGTTCAAAGTGGGCGTGGCTGCGCCCACTTTATGCGGCACTCTATTCATATAAAATACACCCTAATCGAACAAACGCAAACAAACAATGAAAGCATACAGCTGAGTATCCAATGTTCGATTCCACTCGAACTTAGGCTTCCTTACTTGTTAGTTTTAGTTTAAATACAGAGAAAATGCAATGAATTGAGATTTAAAAGGTGCCTTTGTTTAATGTGTGCATACGTAGGTCCACTCCCCAAACATGAATTAAAGTAAAAATTGTCTGGACGAGTTTTAAGTATTTTTTTTTAATTTTGCGTTGGATATTGAAAACCCCCCCCAAAATTTTTTCTGTGTGCGCCACTGGCTGGGTATATGATGTTCTGTTTGTTTTGGTCTGCTTGTGTATGGAATTAATTAAATTTTAGTTATACATAACTCTATTTTAGAATAATTTTAGACTAAATCATAAAAAAAGGTGATACAAATAATGAAAGCATAAATTTGTATAGTTTTGTTTTATATAGAAATTGCAATTGCAAATGAGATTTACATGAAAGTTATAATTGCGATTAAAAATTATATTAGCAAATTATTAAAACGCACTAATTACCGCTACATAAAATACGCAAATTGTTATATAACACAAACAAATCGCTAGCTTAGAGTGCAAATTGTGTAAGTCCTTTTTTCAAACTTTGTAAGAGGGACAAAAACAAAAAATAAAAAAAAATTTCGAATTGAAAAAAAAAAAATTCTGTTCATGTAAAATTTCGGACTTACACAATTTTCTTAGTTTTTTGGACTTACACAATTTGCGTATCACAGAATAACAACGAGTAGAAATATGACAACTATCAGAGACTTGTTTAGCGTGGTGCGTATTTGATTTTTCTAACGTTCCACATAAAAATACACTTTTCCATAAAAATGGACTTACACAGTTTGCACTCTAAGCTAGCGAAATATATTTTCCTAGCATTCCCTTGTACTTGATGATAGATATAACCAATGAATAAAAGATTTTCAACTTAAAATCTATTGTATGTAAATTTTTATTTCAGCTCTATTATATTTTCGCACAACATTTTACCGTCGCTCATTACTTACATACTTAGCTAAAAATAAAATGGAATATCAACTACATATGGGGTACGTCTTATCAATAGCGTAAGAAATAAAAATAAAACACACTATTTTCCTACAATCAACACCACGCCACAAATCGTGCGATTACACACATACACTAAAGACCTGGCATAACGTACGCTATATTATCGAGAGTGGCTGCCAAATTTTCGCTCAGCTGTGGTTTTCGTTCTAAACCCGGTATACGCGTGGTCAGGCATAGCAGCGGACCCAGCGAGCACAGCAAACTGTCCAGCAGTACGGATAGACTACCAGAAACGGCGATTTGACCCTCATGCTCCTTGAGACGCTCCCCAATTATCGTCAAACTTTCGCCAAGCAATTTTAGATGCGCTGCCGTATCGATCGGTTCAATTTTGTTTGCATTTGCAGCTGTTGTTGTCTGTCGGTTATGCAAATTTGAGGTATGTGTGTGAGATGAGGCGATAGTAACTGGTATATTTGTTGAATTGTGTTGTGCTGTTGTTATCATATTGTTGCCAGTTAACGCATGCGGTGTTGTTTGATTGTTGTTAGCCGTTAAGCCGCCAAATGCGCGATTATGACTGTTGTTACGCTTACGTTTACCCGTAAGAGCTGTAGTTGGCGATTCCCTTGCATTGTAAGCAATTGGGGCGACGTTTCCGCGCGATTTCGCTTTCGTAGAAGTTGTTGATGCTTTTAGCATTTGTTGTGCCTGCTGCTGCTCCTCTGCCACTTTTTGACTGCGACTTGTTGGCTTGTAATATGTTTGGTATGGATTGTTGGAAGAAGGCATTACGCCTTCACGATCACGCGCCTTAGCTTTGGTGGCTTGTATTTTGGCTTTACGGCGCCATGAATCTTTCTCCTTGTTTGAAACATTTGCCCAAAGCTCTCCTAGTCGTTTGGCCGTATTTGAGAAATCTGTGAAAGAAACACATTAAAAGGTATGTATTTACAATGTAAAAAATTAAATTAAATTAAATTTTACATTCACTTGTTTAGATTGTTACACTTAATTTAACTTACCCAAATCTTGTCCTTTACCCAATTTTCCCGATTTGCGCACTTCACGCGCCCACATGCTATACGCTGTATATCGACTCTTGCCCTTATCCTTTCTTTCCACTTTACCCGTCACAACACGTCCATCTTTGAGCACTCTCCGCTTATTCGCCTTCTCTATCATATATAAACTTTGGCGCACTTTCGATTCCGGATTACCATTGTTATCTGTGGCCTCACCATCGACTATACCTGCCACCAATTCCTGCAGATCTTCATCAGAATCACCAGCTGTTGTATTGAGATCATCAAAGTGTTCAGCATCTGTTTCATTATTTTCCGATAAATCGTCATGCATTTCTGCATGATCCTCTGCTAAATCATTAATGTCACCGCCAGCACCACTATGAAAGTAAGTACGACGTGGGCGTCCAACAAGGCCACTACCACCACCCAAGTTGGGCCTACCACGAACATTACCGTTACGAGTTGGCGGTTTTGCCGCCCTTTTTAATTGCTTCTCCACTTCATCGGGAGACTGAAAGTCGAGTAGTTTAGATGATTTCTTGCGTACGCGTCCACTGCGCGACACTCCAGTCACCTGAAATTCTTCTTACATGCAACATGATATCAGTCTGTGGCCCTATATACCAAAATCTTTGGTAGATGCTTACCTTTGTTAGCGTTGGAGTTTTGTGGTGTTTCCATTATTTTTCGAGTCAAACTTTTGGTCTTTTCAGTTTCGCTAATTTGTTTTTGTTCCAAATTCGTCGCGTTGTATGAAGAAATTTTCAGGTAGAAAGCGTATGCAAAAGAAGAGTCGAGATAACAGTGTTGCATGTGCGTAGTACTATCTATAAATTTCAAACAATTGCGTACATAATTTGCCTGAACAAAATGCTAAGGTCGCCCACACACTATAGATTTATTCATGCATTTTACACGCTAGGCTAATATACACGTAACAAGGCAAACAATCAGTAAGAGCATATGCACGCCAAAACGATTTAGTCGAGTTGGGCTGTAGTATTCACACAGGCAAATTGGAGGTAACTATTCACAATGTAGACTAAATAGTCGGACAATTGCTATGGCAACGCTACATATCCATAAGCTCTTTCAAGCAGGGTTTGAAATTGCTTAGCTACTTTTGCTGCATTTGCTTTTGCTTTGCTTTTGCTAACAAAAAGTAAATTAGCAAACTCGGCCAGCCAAGTATTCAGCTGAGCCGTGTTTGCTTGTATAGTTAAGCAAAGCAACGCGATTTGGGGGATTTCATTTTACTTCCAGCAATTAGTTGTGTCTTTGCATTTTTTCTGCTTTTGCTTATTTTGCTGAAACGATTTGTTTACGCATATTTCGATTTTTTATACATATTTACTTATGTGTATGTATGTATATACACATAATATGTATGTATGTCCATTTGTAAACATCTTTTCATGTTGAATTTTGCTTAAAAACTAGTTTCAGCAAAATAAGCAACTGTAAGCAAAAATTTACTACTCAACTAATTGCTGGAAGTAAAAGCAATCCTCTCAAATTCAGTTGCTTGGCTTAACTATACAAGCAAACACGACTCAGCTGAAAACTGAAGCGAATGATTCGTGTTTTCGTTTTTGGCTCGGCTGAATTCAGCAATAAGCAAAAAACATCGTCTATTGCTGTTTTGCAGCAAGCAAATTCAAACCCTGCTTTCAAGTACGTATATCACTGTTGTTGTTGTAGTTGGCCAACTAATTGCATACGATGTGAATACGTATGTATAAGGACGCCTTGCTGATCAAGCAGTTGGTCGACTGTTTCAGTTGGAATGGAAACGGGCCTCAAATCCAACTGTTTCGAACTGCCGTCTGATTGGATGTAGTGTCCATACTTCCATACATCTCCTTGCAAATCAAAGCCCTCGGTTTGGACGCAGGTAAATCCACTATATAAAAATGTATGATGAGAGGAAAATCATTATTGTTTTGCCCTTTAGTAGAATTTATATAATTTTCCTCTTATAAGCAAGTGACGGGATCGGCTTCAGTATAACGCACCCGTCCTATTAAGCCACTAAGAATTTTTCAATGAAACTTTCAGTAAATAATCTGTGGATGTTAATTTTATTAATTTTAAGAAGCCGGCTACGCAAAAATATGGTGGATAGCTCCACAAATATAACTGCAGAAAGGCAATTATGCCAGCTGTGGGTAATCTCGGCCGAAGACTGCCAACGCAGTGGATCAGTCCAAATTTTTTATTCCAGAAACATAATTCTTTCGATTGAGGGTTATTTTTTTTTAAATAAGGTTCAGCCATGATACAACAAGTATGCTATGGATTCAACGAAAAATATAAAAAATGCAGAGTGGATTAATTTATATTTTATTATTTTTTATTTTATTTATTTATTTATTTATTTATTTTTTTTTTTTCAAATAAAAAATTAGCACAAATTCATGCGAAAACGATTATCGATAGGAGAGTGAACTGAACTTTGGTGAGATTTTTGATTGCTTGTTGGTGTGAGTACGTCGAATTGTCGAATTAGATGCATAATTTGATCAAATGATTTGATCGAGTAAATTCGGCACTACGCTCCTTCAGTCTATTGGTAGTCTTGTGCAAAAAAAGGTAACTTTCTATTGCAACTCTGTAATAACTGTTTGGCGCTTTTCCGAAGTTTACAAAATGAACAAAAAACAAAATAGCGAAAAGGAAATGTCCAGCGTCCATCTTCGTTTTTAATTATATACATATACGAGAACGAAGGTTTTTGTTAAATGGTTAATTAAAAGACTATTTTTATTATTTGTAAACGTGATTTTATTGAAATTTTAATAAAAGAATACCCCATAAGTAAGGATGGCTACTGAAACTACACCGCAACAACAACAACACATACAGCAACAGCAATTGCGCATTGCACTATCGGAAATACCTAGCCGTTTCGAAGCGTTGCGTTTTGCAAGTGGAGGAGCAACCACACCAACCGGTGCGCTTAATCGCCTCAGTCCTGATGGACCTACACCAGCAGCAATATTCAATACGCCCCATCTACTCGACAATACAACTAATGTAGCACTGTCGCAGGATAGTATTGTATCGCCAATGCCATCACCGGATGAGATGATTATACGTTCGAGGGGTAGACGTAGGCTTAATAATGCGGCAGCCTCACCTGAACCCGCTGGTGGTACACCTTTGCGAATGCCCTTTCAGCGTACACCAACAAAAATGCCACTTAGCACCAGCATGATATTGCGCAGTTCACCACGTAAACGCCTAACAATGGGTAGTACACCACCACCAGCACCGGAATCGGCTGTTATGCCGTCGCCCACGAAAGTTAGACAGCAGCTGTGGCCATCTGGAGTGCCACAGGTGAAGAAGATGCGCTTTGGCATAGATGGCGAAGACGTCGGTAAACCAATGGCACAGTTAGATAAAGAAACGCCTCTGCCAATGCTGTTGCAGGGTATGTCGCAACAACAATTAATTGCATTGATTGTGGACGAATTGGTTGCAGGGGATGCGATGATGGAGGAACGCTTGCGTAAGCGACTACCTATGCCAGATATAAAGTGAGTAGAGAAAGGATGTTGTAATATAAAATGTTTTTTTTTTTATTTTTATCTTTTTGAATCGAACAAAATAATCCGTTTACATTATTTGCAGTCCAATGGAAGAGGAATTATTGCATGCAAAACGTCAAATATTCCGATCATTGCCTACTTCACGTCTTTGCAAGAAAACCGATAGCAGCGCCTATTCACGTGCTGCTCTACATCTAAGCGAATTCAAGCGTCTGCTTGGCACACATACTAAACAGTTATATGATTCCGGAAATTGGGATGCCTTACTGGACTATGTAACCATGGCATGGCCTATAGTACGTGCCACACCGCATTGGGATAGTGCCACACATAATGTTGTACGACGTCAATGCTTCAAGCAATTGGCATGCCATTGTATTGCAGCACTGAAAAATGGTGGAGTACGTTTGGGCACATTGCGTCTGTATGAGGTCGAACGAAATATACGCGATTGGGTGCGTGACTATGAAGATGTGCAATCATGTCAGAATGCATTGAATAAGGCCATAGCCAAAGGGCGCGCAACGCTATAGTATTGTTCTGCTTTTTTCGCGAATTTTTCTTTTTATTAACATTTTTAATATTTTACTTAACAAAAAAAAAAAACAAAGAAAAAAAGACACTAGACCACCACTGCGCTATAAGTCAAAGGGTATTGGAAACAGGCAGCCTATGATGCCTATTTTAGAGTGTATATTTAAAAATTTAGTATTAGAAAGTGTTGATTTTCAGCATTATTAAACTTAATCAAGTTTCGAATATATGTATATGTATAGGTACATATACGCATATGTATATCAATTAATGTTAATTTTATTTAACGTTGCCATATAATGCATGTTTTTTATGAAATTATTTATAATGATTAAGTGATGTGAGTTTAAAGACAAGTGACATACAATAATCACAAATGTTAATGTTAAGTAAAAACACAAATTTTTTGTACAAAATTCAGGTTCGATGCTCATGTAACTCATCAGTAATTGTTGTCTTTTTCATTTTTGAATTTGTGCCTCATTTTCGAACGAAATGTAGCGAAAGTATTTGTAGATACCAAAAAAAAAAAACAAAAAAATGTTGCCTATATTAAAAATTTTAATGTTATGTATTTACCTTTGTTTTTTAACAATTTTTGCCGCCATATTACTGCATGTTATTAATAGATTTAGTGCTTTAGTTGTATGTGAAATCACCACGATTTTCGGTATTATTATTTGTAGCCATTTTTTTTTTCTCGTTTAGAATTTTAAGTTGAATTATTTTATGTTAAATTTGCTGCTGTAACAGATACATATGCCATCACGAGAAGTTATGACAGCTCAGGGATTATGGAGTTGAATACAAAAACAAAAAATACAAAAAAAAACAAGCAAAATAAAATAAAAAAAAAAAAAAAATACAAAAAAAAAAAATAAAAACGGAATGAAACTCCGCTTAATCTAATAATTGCGTATATAATATTACTATCCCACTTTGGTGGCATTGCTAAGAGCAATCATTAATCACAGCAGCCACAGCCAATGCTCAAATATTGTATTCATTTATGCCAGTATGTATTTCTTATTTGTATGTAATAATTATATAACAATAATAATAGTTTTTAAAATTTATATCATTTTTATTTAAAACGCTTTCACATTTACAAATGAAATTACAATTACAATTTGTATGTATGCATAAATTTTTATTTTAATTAAATAAAAATAATAAAGCGTTTACATTTTTATATAAAAAAATGATATTCTAATTGTATTAGATGATGATCGTAGATATATGTATGCATCCAGATAGTTCCGGCACTTATGTTATTGTTGTTGTTGTTATAGCAGTACTAAGCCCTGCTTAGCCGGCACGATTGGCTCACGGAGCGTCGTCAGGCTCACTTAACGGGAGGCCCTTATGTAGGTGCCCGTGCTGTGCTGCTTATGGAAATGCTCTACTTTTTAATCTGCGGCCTTCTCGACTTACCTTGCGCATACCTTAAAATTAGCAGTAATTTATGTTTTAATGCTTAACCCATTATCTCCCCCAGAAAAGCGCGTTTTTTTTGTGTGTTTTCATTTTTACATTTACATATTTTTATTTTTTTTTATAGTACATTACAGCAATATATGTATAATTGTATCATATCGTAAAAAAAAAACTAATTCGAAAATTTGCGAACTATCATTACTCATTCATACCTTTTTGAATATACATACTTCATAATTTTTTTTATTAAAAATAAAATCATTCGAAATTAATATAATTTTTTCTTTTTTAATAAATTAAAAATAATTAAAATCACTTTTATTTCCGCCATTTTTATCTTTTTGAATATTTTATAAGACTAGACTCAAAGGCACTACCCAGTTATTGAAATATATGGCAAAATCCCAGAAATCGAAAATTTCGAGTTAAATCCCTATTCCATAAAACGGGCGATATATATTTTTTAAACTAAAGCCTTTGGTTTATCGTCTTGCGGCGTTGAAAAATATCGGCAAAATACTTAACAGCAATAAGGAACCAGCGCTAATCTGTCTCGAGGCTACAGATATATGACGCCCTGTAAGAAAAAAAATTTGGAATAAGAAAATTAGATTAATATGCATGTATTTTAATTACATAATTACATTGGGATGACCCTTAAAAAATAAAATTAGCGATTTGCACAGGGGTCAAATTTCTGAAAAATCTGGAGATTCAAAATTAAATATGGAAGCTACAGTTCTGGGATACCTGCTATTATTTCTGTGCGCCTAATCAAACTGGCTACCCGGCTTGCTGTGCGTCTAAGTGGAAGTTAATGGTGCAGTGAAATAACGCCCGTGGAATTAACGCCCGCGGCCGTTATTTCCCAAAAAAAAAAGGAAATAACACCCGCGGGCGTTTTTTCCTTTCTTGAAAAAGAAATAATTCCCGCGGGTGTATTAGGGAAAAAAGCGGGTGTATTAGGGAAAAAAGCACCGCAGGCGAAAAATTGGAATAAAAAATCGCGCGATTTTTAATTCCAATTTTTCGTTTTTTTTTTTTTAAATATTGTGTATTATTATTGGAAAAAGCGCCGCAGGCGAAAAATTGGAATAAAAAAGCGCGCGATTTTTAATTCCAATTTTTCGTTTTTTTTTTTTAAATATGGTGTATTATTATTGGAAAAAGCGCCGCAGGCGAAAAATTGGAATAAAAAATCGCGCAATTTTTAATTCCAATTTTTCGATTCTTTCAATTTTTTTTAAATCCCCTTCTAAATATTCAAATACTCAATCAAAATAAACAAAGCTTCAGTAAATTTCTATAATCATTTATTAGTAACAATTTTCAAGATCTCTAAGTAAGTAAATATTTAAATACGCAATCAAAATAAACAAAACTTCATTACATACATATTGGCACTTTCAGACCACAATCTAAACAAATACTCATATAGAGTTTTCAACAATTTGACAAACCGGGCACAAAATATTTCTATTGCCATTTACGATTGCAACCTTACTGTGCTCTCCAAAGCGATCCGCACACAATTTAAAGTGATTACATGGGCTTAAGAGAACATCGCGTGGCTTGGTAAAACAAATAACACACAGCAACATGCTTTGACTCTCGCAAAAATTGTCCGCCGTTTCTTCATAGTCAGAACAATCCATTTCGGATACATCAATGTCTTCTGTGTCACATGTCTTATTTTCGGGATTACTCATTTGATTCACCTGTGCCGCTTTTTCCAATAATAATACACCATATTTAAAAAAAAAAACGAAAAATTGGAATTAAAAATCGCGCGATTTTTTATTCAAATTTTTCGACTGCGGCGCTTTTTCCAATAATAATACACCATATTTAAAAAAAAAAAACGAAAAATTGCAATTAAAAATCGCGCGATTTTTTATTCCAATTTTTCGCCTGCGGCGCTTTTTCCAATGATAATACACCATATTTAAAAAAAAACACGAAAAATTGGAATTAAAAATCGTGCGATTTTTTATTCCAATTTTTGGCCTGCGGCGCTTTTCCCACTAATACACCATATTTAAAGAAAACCCCGTCTGCGGGGTTAATTGCCCTTTCGAAAGAGAAATAAAGCCCACATCGCCGAATAGGGCGCGCGGGCGTTCTTTCCCTTTCTGAATGGAAATAAAACCCACGGGTTTAATTTCGTTTTATTCGCAGGCGCTATTTCTTTTTCAAGAAAGGAAAAAACGCCCGCGGGCGTTATTTCACTGCACCGAAGTTAATGCGTTGTAAATAGGTAAGCTATAGTTCTGGGATACCTGCTATTATTTCTGTGCGCCTAATCAAACTGGCTACCCGGCTTGCTGTGCGTCTACGTGGAAGTTAAATAGGTAAGCTATAGTTCTGGGATACCTGCTATTATTTCTGTGCGCCTAATCAAACTGGCTACCCGGCTTGCTGTGCGTCTAAGTTTAGGAACTACTAGGTATATATATATACATTTTTTTTACATACATATGTGCCACAAAATATATATATGTACATACCTATCAGAGATCAGCATGCGATACATTTTTTGTGATTTAGAGTATACTCATAAAAAATGCGGTGGGAGTATGACCGCAACCGCAAAATATGCGATCATAATAAACACCGTACAGCATTTTCTTGATCAATTCCGGTATGCGGTAGTATGGATATCACAACACCGCAAACACCGCAACTATGTTTCTCAGTTAAACGAATTGCTAGATTGACGGAAAAGTATTCATTCCGACGGGCACATAATAAAATGTATAAAAATAAAAGTGTGTATTGTTGTTGCTCCAATAAAATGATAAAAACTTCGGTTTCAATCAATGTATCGTAGCCAATTTTGTCGAATGTGAAAATTGAATGAATGCCTCATTGGAAAATAAAGAATTATGTCACAGACAAACAAAAATGTGTAAACAAAACTTATGTATGTGTATTACTAAGAAGCCATAAATGTGATTCAAGGATTTTAGGAAAAAACTCTATTTCATGTAAATAGGACATATTTTTATCTTGAAATTCATTAGTCAAATTATTTGGAATGTAAACAAACTCTAAATTTTAAGTGGCCCTTTCAATGAAAAAATTAAAAAAAACCAATCCTGAGAGTTTTCATGTATAGATATTCTTTGGTTAAAATCAAATTGTAATCAGTAGTATTTTTCATCAGAAATCCATAAGACGGTAAAAATTTCAAACAAGAAATCGCACTGGCAACATTGTAAATATCTCTATTTGGGAAATGCGGTGTTTGCGGTATGCGGTGTAAACAACACTAAATACCGCAATATCATTTAGGTTTTCAATCAATGCGGTGGCGGTGAATTTTTTTTTTGGGTACTTATTTTTTGAGCCACTTAAAAAATAAGTATTTTTGCGGTGCTTTAGAAAATGCGGTGCACCGCTGCTGATCTCTGATACCTATGTACAATCGGATAAGGAAAAGGTCTATGAACGTTGTAAGTAAAAGGATGGATTAAAAAAAAGCAGAGCGGTCGCGTTATTGGCCCGATGACATCAACACAGCAAAATCAGCCTTATTTTAAGCCTTACGCCATACAAATTTGCTACCCTTATAACTTTCAGGCCTTATTTAATAAGCCTTTAAATCTGCTGTTTTAATTCTTAAATAAGGCTTAGATTTTTAGTGGGTACATAATATGTATGTATGTAAATGGGAATTTGTGCTGCAAAATCTATAAAGATGACTAAGTAAGCAGCACATGCAGAGTACAAGTTATGAATAATAATTCGACGTAGGTATTGCGGTTTAGAAAATTATTAAAATTATTAAGGCACAAGTTAGTTATAAAAATATACGTGCATACATATACACCTATGTATGTACATATGTATAGCAAGTGAAATCTATATATATAAAAATGGTGTAAAAAATGTTACTAACCTCATCAGATGAGAACGGCTGGGCCGATTTCTGTAAAACTTTTTGTCAATTGTTCGTATTCTCGAGGAGATGGTTCGTACGGAAGAAAATTTTGGAAAATCCCTCCGGAAAAGTCCGAAAATTGGAAAAATCGGTGTGTATGTGCGTATGTGTGCATCTGTGGATGTGTGTCCTCTATAAATTCCCAAAGTAACCAACCGTTCTTTATGAAATTTTCACAGTAGATTCATGTGGTGTTAGTGCACATAGTAGGGTATATAGAATTTCGAAAAATTGGGAGCTTCCCGGAATACAGGCCTAAATGAGGACCCAGATCGATCCACCAAGCCTTCGAGCAATATTGGTATAAAATGAAAGGTGTTTAACAGGCCTTCAACATAAAGTTATTTTTATTGCGATACCTAGGCCGGGTTCCCAGATATGGGTTAAAACGTGGACCGAGTGACCCTGGAAAGTTTCTGAGCGATATTGGTATCAAATGGAAGCTGTTGAGGAGGACTTCAGCAAAGAGCTTTTTAAATAGTGATGCCTAGGCCGGGTTCCAAGATTTGGGTCAAAGCGTGGACCCGGATAACCCCTGAACGTTTTCGAGCGATATTGGTAGAAAATGAAAAGCGTTGAGCAGGCTTCCACATACAGCTATTTTCATTGTGATTTCTAAGGCTGTTTCCCAGAGATGGCTAAAGTAGTGGGCCCGGATGGTGATGGACGGCCCCGGTAAGGTAAAGGTAGGTAGCTATAGGGATAGGGGTAGGGATAGGGATAGGGATAGGGATAGGGATAGGGATAGGGATAGGAATAGGGATAGGGATAGGGATAGGAATAGGGATAGGGATAGGGATAGGGATAGGGATAGGGATAGGGATAGGGATAGGGATAGGGATAGGGATAGGGATAGGGATAGGGATAGGGATAGGGATAGGGATAGGGATAGGGATAGGGATAGGGATAGGGATAGGGATAGGGATAGGGATAGGGATAGGGATAGGGATAGGCATAGGCATAGGGATAGAGATAGGGATGGGGATAGGGATAGGGATAGGGATAGGGATAGGGATAGGGATAGGGATGGGGATAGGGATAGGGATAGGGATAGGGATGGGGATAGGGATAGGGATAGGGATAGGGATAGGGATCGGGATAGGGATAGGGATAGGGATAGGGATAGGGATAGGGATAGGGATAGGGATTGAGATAGTGATAGGGATCGGGGGAAGTAGGTTTGTCGCGGCGAATATAACTATAACTTTTATTCAGAGAATAGACAATTTTTTGTTATTCGCAGTCATTAAGATGGACTCTAAGATAATGGTTAGCAATACGGTAATCAAAGACTTTTCTTTAGGCTTCATAGGAATAAGTTTTAGCAGAACAACGTCTGCCGGGTCAGCTAGTGTATATATGCATATGTACATATACATATGTATGTATGTATGTATGGACATTAGAGTTGGGAAACTATCGATGGCACTATCGATAGTATCGATAGTTTTTTTTTTTAGACTATCGAAGACCACCGATGGTTTTTTCAAAACTATCGAAAACTATCGATGGTAATGTATACTATCGATAGGTTTACAACTTTTAAATCTCCATCTCCATCTACATTACTATTTCAAGTTGTGAATTGAGAATATCAGCTATTGGTAAGTTTTGAGTCCTTGGCTAAAACTACATAGTCAAAATGTCGCGTTTCCAATATTTTGGGCATAGGCGTACGAATGCCTTGTGAATGGTTGGTACTTGTAAAAAAAATAACCAAAATAAAAAAATTTGAATTTCACATATTTATTGCAAAAAACCAAAATTTATTGAAAAAACTCAAAATCAGAAAAAAAAAACTACCAAGTTTGGTTGGAAACAACCAAAAGTGGCATCCGTGGTCTTGTGTGTACATACATACGTGTAATATGTATAAAATATGAATTTGTTGGCGGTTAAAAAATTTTTTCCAGGAATCATTTAAATACGAAAGTACTATCGATAGTACTATCGATAGTTCATTTTTTTAAGACTATCGAAAACTAGGGTAAAGTGGGGTCCTTTTGACTTTGGGGCACCGTTGACTTTGCAATTTTCGGTGTAAAAACGTTATAAAAACTTCACAAAAATAGAACTGAATGCAGCCTTATAAAATAACACATGTGTATACCTAATTTGGCAGCTCTGCTTTAATTCTTAGCGAAGTAACACATGATTCGATGATTTTCCTTTAGCTGATGTAATTTTTGTGTAGTGCCACGTAAGCGTTTTCGCAAGTAAAATTAACATTTTTTTAAATAAGTGTTCTTAACTGGTTCTTAGAAGCTTAAAGACTGAAAATAAATCTTAATTGTTCAATGTTTTGAAAGTAAAAAAATTTTTGTGATGATTATTTTGGATAAAGTCATTTGGGGTACATTTGACTTTCCAATTTGGGGTACCTTTGACGAATGTCAAATAAAATAATAAGACCAATTAAACGATTACGTGCCTCTAAGAAAGCTAAACCTGCAAAACAAATCCATCTAGAACATCTCGATGCCGTATAAAATATTAATTCGATATAAACTTTCAAATATCCATTGGGTAATTCACAAGCTCTTTTAAAGTAGTATAACGTTATAAAGTGGTATTGGTTTACAACAATTGTATCAACAGGGTTAGTTTTTCAAACACAACAACAACGCAGCCTATGTCTTTTGAGTTTCCTATTCGATTTTGTTCTTATTTTTTACACTTTTCAAGTTTTTATCATTTATATTTTTATAATATTATCTTTTTCACATTTGTTTGGTATTTTTCATATTAAAATTTTAGGAAGCATCTGATAACGAAATACAATACAACATGCCTACCACAGATGTTGTGTTATAATACACATTTAATTTACAACGTACAACATTAAAAGAGCTAGTGAATTTACCATATATTTTCGCTTATTATTATAATTAGGGCATGGAAATCTATGCAAATACATGTTTTTCTTAGATTTAGGTAGAGCCAAATAAATAAACAATCTTTTCGAATCGTGAAATTATCTTAAAAATGGCATCCAAATGTTTTTGCATATTTTGCATATTTTGGTCATATATGCATATTTTTACATATTTTGCGTTGTTTGCATTTTTTTATTACATATTTCGCATTATATTGCCTATTTTTGTAATTTGCTAGTTGACAGTTTTATACGACGACGAATAGAGTTTCGTGTGAAAACGGCTATTATTAGTATTTTCGATACGGTGCATACCTGTCGACAAAGAGTCGTTTTCAAACATGCTCCTAATACCGCTGTGGATGTAGAACGTTCGTTTTCTATGTATAAGAGCTTTTTTTTCGACCGAATCGGCAGTTTTCTTTTTGAGAATATTAAAAAATATTTCATTGTGTACGCTAATGAATCGTTGAATAAGGATTAACCTTTGCAAATTATGAAATGTTCAAGACTGAATTTATGTATCTATATATATATATATTAACATACATATGTATATATGTATAAACGTACAACGTAAGAGCAAAATTGAATTAAAAAATGTTTGTACCTAATTTATTTAACTATTGTAACTTCAATAAACATGAATTATCTGAAGTTGAAAAATTTGAATTAATGCATTTTTTTTTGATTTTTCATGCATATTTCTCAGTTTTTGTTGCATTTTTTATGCGCATATTTTTTTTATTTTTTAGTACATGAAATTCCATGCCCTAATTATAATATTATTATACTGTTTAAATAAAAACTTTAATTAATTTAATTTTATGACATAATGCCTTATTTTTAAAGATAACAATTAATAAAATTTAGTTTACATTATGATGGTCAAATGTGCCCCTATTCAAGTCACAGGTACCCCTACTACGGGGCACATTTAACAAAATGGCTTTTTTTAAAAAAGTATCTGAAAAAGGTATTTTATATACAATACAATACAATGGCGCTATTATAACTCTGACGAGTTTTATGGCCGAGCTTCTCTCCCAATTTTCTCTTCTATGCAGTCACCATATGGTGGCCAGCACTGGAACTCGAAACCAATAAGAGCAAATTAACTAGAGTGCAGCGAATGGCTTCCATGCTTATTAGCGGAGCTCTTCGCTCCACCCCAACTAAAGCTCTCGAAACCATCCTATTTCTTCTCCCCACGGATATACAGGGGAAACTCATTGCCAGCTGCAACGCGGCAAGGCTCAATGCAACCGAACCCTGGAGGGACACCAGATTCGGGCACGCTCAAATTCTTAGTAACGTCCCTGCCAATTTTCTAAAGCTGGACTATGCAATACCAGCCTTTTGTTGGGATAACAAATTCTCCACAAGAATCCCGGAGAGGAGCGAGTGGAAGAACTTAGGGGATCCCGACCCTAATACACTGCACCTTTACACGGACGGCTCTAAATTGAACAATAGAGTTGGAAGTGGGTTTTTCTGCGAAAAGCTTCATCTGAAAGTAAGTTTGCGCCTACCTGATCACTGCAGCGTCTATCGGGCTGAGCTCATAGCCATATGGGAAGCAGCTCGTCGCCTGACAGATCTGCCAGACATAAATTCTATCAAAATCTTCTCTGACAGCCAATATAATATAATACAATGGCGCTATTATAACTCTGACGAGTTTTATGGCCGAGCTTCTCTCCCAATTCGAGGTGTGCTCCTTTTTGTTTTTTCCTACTAATTGGGTGGACCTACAGTTTTATGCCGGCTCCGAACGGCGAATGCATTTTTTGTGAGAAGCTTTTTCATGGCAGAAATACTCTCGGAGGGTATGCCGCCCACTGCCGAGAGGTGACCGCTGCTCTTAAAAAACCCAATAATTGGATTTTTACTAATTAGAAAAATTTGTTTGGCTCGGACCGTGGTTTGAACCCGAGACCTCTGGCATAGCAGGCGAGCACTCTACCCACTGCACCACAGCGGCCAACTGACAGCCAAGCTGCCATAAAATCCTTACAGAGTAACAATACTACATCTATAGTTGCAATGAAATGTAGGGAGTCTTTGAACAAACTAGCCGAAAGGTGCGACCTGAACGTCATTTGGGTTCCAGGCCATAGCAACGTTCGGGGCAACTGCATTGCAGATGAGTTAGCAAGGGAAGGCACAAGCTTGCAGGATATCACATCTGCGACATGGGTTGGCCCCCCGCTTAACTCATGCAAGCATTGGTTGAGATCTCGCTCCATTGAACAGGCTAACGCTAGATGGGCCAAGGAGTCAACTTGTGTGATTTCTAGGCAAATCTGGCCTAGACTGGATGAGGCTAGGTCTGTATCGGTGCTGCATCTGAATCGGCTCTCTATAGGTCCGCTGGTGGGACTTCTAACAGGCCATTGTCTTATGGGCACTCACGCCTCTCGCATGGGCCTATATAAAAACGACTTCTGCCGCAGCTGTAGGGACGTGGAGGAAATAGAGAGTGTTGAGCACTATCTATGCCACTGCCCCGCACTGTCGCTATCCAGGTACCGCTTCCTCCATAAACACTTTTTCGAGTGCCTGGCGGAGATGGAAAATGCAAGGACACTAGATTTTCTGCGCTTCATGAAACAAACGCGCTGGTTTAGCTTCACGGGCATCTAATCTTATCATACTTTTGAATCAAATTTTTCCGGAAAGGTTTGTAAATAGGGATAAGGAAGCTAGGGCTCCCGTGTGGTATCACAATGGGCCACCTCGGCCTAAGTGTGTCCCCGCTTTCATGAATTGCGGAGACAGCCACCTCAACCTAACCTAACCTTCTCTCCCAACTCGAGGTGTGCTCCTTTTTGTTTTTCCTACTAATTGGGTGGACCTACAGTTTTATGCCGGCTCCGAACGGCGAATGCATTTTTTGTGAGAAGCTTTTTCATGGCAGAAATACACTCGGAGGGTATGCCGCCCACTGCCGAGAGGTGACCGCTGCTCTTAAAAAATCCAATAATTGGATTTTTACTAATTAGAAAAATTTTTTGGTGTTTTTCTCGGACCGTGGTTTGAACCCGAGACCTCTGGCATAGCAGGCGAGCACTCTACCCACTGCACCACAGCGGCCACTACGTGTATTTACTTGTATTTACGTGTTTTTTTATAACTCCTTAGCTACTCAAATATTGAGATAAATAATGAATAGCTATTGTCAATTGTTAAAACCTTAGTTTTTCCCAAAAATGTCTGAGATATGAGACTTCAAAAAAAAGGTGTCAAAGGCACCCCGCCTTACCTATCAATAGTTTTTTTTAAACTATCAAAAACTATCGATGGTGCTACTCTCGATAGTTTCCCAACTCTAATGGACATCTCACTAAAAAAAAACCAACTAAGAAATATGCAACCATTGGGATTATTTTGCAAGCATATTTCTATATGTAACCATACTTTGGGTAATGATTTTTTTATTAAGTATTGGCTAAGGTGTTCTCACTTCATTGTGATAATAAATAATGATGTACGAATACCCCTTCCTCACAAAGCTGATAAACAATAACAGAAGCTCTAGACATTAATGCAAACAAGTTTATGAGAAATCAAAAAGAAAATAAAAGTTTAGTAGGAAGAAAAGAAAAAAATAAATAAATAAAATTTTGAAAAGCCAGACGATTTGCTCGCTACTTGTGTATAAAATGCTGTGTGTAAAAATGCGTTACAACTACATATGTACATACATGTATCTACATATATGTGTCTACCTATTAATTTTATTTCAGAGAAGACAGGTAAATAACAAATTTGAAACAAATAAATTGCTTAAATATAAAAAGTTGGAAGAGAAAGGTTATATAGTCGTTATAGAGTTCATTTATAAATTATTTAGATACTAGAGAGAAAAAATCAAATGGTACTTGTAGGGTTAATTTAACTTTGTTTTTTATTAATCTTGTTGATCATGATTTCTATTGTGAAATTTGAAATACATAACTTCAAAAATTTTCCTCAGAGAATTTTTGAAACTTAGAAAATAAACAACGAATTTTGTTAACGTATAATTTCAAATAAAATTTTTTTAAAAAAATATATATGTATATAGGGAATTTTAATTACCATATTTGGCGATCCTGCTTATCTTCAATCAAAATCAGCTACCTACAACAAAATAAATATTCTGCAACTAAACATTTTAACGATTTTTTGATGCCCGCTGCTGTATAATATTGATCAATTCCGAACAATTTAGCAACAAATACATTCAATTTCCATTCACAACTTCAATCAATCGGCTCATCCTATACTACTTATATGGAGAAATCACATTTGCATTGATACATATGTAGAATTACCAGGTTTTGTTCGTCTTTTGAATGTTCTCTTCATTTGCTATTGACATTCTCAGCAACGTATCACAACCGCTTTCTTGAAGTTTTCTCATTTATTTCACTGTTGTGATTGCATTACATCGCATATCTTTACTTAAGGTATTCAATATTTATAAATACGTATTTATGTATGTATGCATATGTATATAAAATTTTTTCCTATTACGTATCTTAACTCATTACTGTTTTAAATTTTATCCTGAAAATATTCATCTGCAATCTGTTAACTCCATCTCTAGTATACCTATTTATTTAATAGATACATATTTATTTTAATTACGTTATTATGGTGTTAACAAGATCTCAAAATAATTTAACTTTATTAGAAGAAAATATACCACTTACACATAGTCCAATAACTACACCAAGATTACAACAAAACAATTTTTCTACAGTAACTTCTTCTAATAATATACCTTCATCTATTCTTATAAACACAACAACAGTTACACAAAATATTCTTCCAATGCCAATTTTTTCAAATTCTCTGTCCACACCTATAGTTACTATGTCTACTCAAAATAATCAATCATTACACAAAAATTTAAAATTACCACAGTTTTGGTCTGAGAGTCCAGAAGTATGGTTTATTCATTGTGAAGCGCAGTTTGCAATAAATAATATTTTTGACGATTTTATAAAATTTCATAATATTTTAATTGCTTTTCCTCAAGAAATTATTACAAAAATATTAGATATTATTAATCCTCCACCAATAACAAACAAATATGAAACTATTAAGAAAGTATTGTGTGAGAGATTGACTAAATCTGAAGATAATCGATTAGAACAACTTTTCTCAAATACTCAGCTGGGAGATCGTAAACCCTCTGAATTATATCGAGAAATGAAATGTTTGATTGGTCCAAATTCAATTATTGGACAAGAATTACTTTACAAACTTTGGTTACGTAAATTACCTCAACAAATTCAAGTACATTTAACATCTTGTGATAAAGAATCTTTAGATAATAAAATTTCTATTTCTGACAAAATTTATAATCTCAATTTCACAAAATTCTCAATTAGAACAAAGTATTCAAAATTTAATTCAACTAACTTCCATACTTTGTGAAAACTTAAATCACCTTACGAAGGACCATTTAAGGTAATATCAAAACAAAAAAAATACGTTTAACATTCAAAAAGGTAATACTATTAAAACTGTATCAATTAACCATTTAAAACCTGCACATATTTCATCTACTACACCAAATGAATCTAATATTAATTCTAAAAAAGTTACTTTTAATATTAATTAATTTATTATTTAGCTCAATTTTTTATTTATTTATTTATTTATTTTTTTCATATGTATGTATGTTTTACTGGAGGGGGAGTAAATGTAGGGTTAATTTAACTTTGTTTTTTATTGATCTTGTTGATCATGATTTCTATTGTGAAATTTGAAATACATAACTTCAAAAATTTTCCTCAGAGAATTTTTGAAACTTAGAAAATAAATGAATTTTGTTAACGTATAATTTTAAATAAAATTTTTTTAAAAAAATAAATATATGTATATGGAATTTTAATTACCATAATACTAGCTATAGATAGTTTGTTTGGTTCAGAGTTTCAAAAGGTAACCGAAATAGAATTCCAGGTACAGCTAAAGTACATGATCTAGTTGAAGAAATCTTTATCGTACACATTTTTGTATTACATACTATTTTAATCATATTGAAAATAAATATCGTGCCGCACTAATGTGCATACCATCTGGATTAAGAAAAGTATTTATATTTATCCGCACTCAAGGAATTCCTCTTACAATATTTATCTAGCAGAATATACAAACATATGTATGTATGTACATATGTATGTACATTTGTTATATGTATATATGTATGTTGACTGTTTATTACTTAAAATTATTTGGCCTTTTCTCTGATGGAATATCTTAAAGTTTATCTTTCCATCAAGTGATGTAGTGTATGTACATATGTATGTATGTACATTACTTTTTAAAATTTCAAAACATTCCCAGCAGTATTTATCAGCTGGAAAACAGCACATATTTCCTACAGAATATTCAGTAGAGATGTAGTTCCAAAATCTGAACTTTCGCTTTCGTTTTTATATAAAGGTGGCGTCGAAAATCAACTACCTAAAAACTGCCGAACGAGAAGGGAGAGTTTCCATATGAAAAAAGGGCTGAATACGCAGGGAGAACTTCCATAGCATATATTTCAATACACCTGATGTCTTCACTGCGTGTGCAGTTATTTTTTCAGGCATGATTTTTTAACTCAGTGTCAGGGTATTTTTCATACTGAATATTCTACTGAATATGCACCTCCTTACCTCAAATACTGCTGGGTTGTTTCGGGTTTATCATTTTTTAATGTTTTTTATTTGTTTAACCTAATTATGCGATCTTTGTTTTATTAGGTATGCACTATACCTACGTACATTTGATTTTCAAAGGCATTGAAAACTACATATGTATGTATGTACATTATGGTGGGTAAATGTTTTTTTGCAAAATTGTTCCTAGCCAATTCGGATTACATTTTTACGTCATGATATCTCGGAAATTAGATCTGTTACAGAAAATTTTGCCTTATGGCGTTTTCTTTTCTACGAAAAATGGTTGCCCTCCTATATCCCAATTATCGAATTACGTATCCTGACTTTCTATAAAATGGCTGAATTTGTAGATCAGGGTGCCCACTTACTTAGTTAGAGATCAATATTTAGTGAAAGGACAAGACAAACTTACAAAATGGCTAAGAAAATCAAACAGGGCAACATTATTTCGAGAAAAGAAAACGCCATTAGTGTTATTTAATTTTTGGTGGTCGAGAAATCAATTGCTACTTAGAATTTTTCCATATACCTAACCTTCCGTGAGAGAAATGACGGGTTACAATATTCTACAAAATTACATATTTCCCGTATAATCTCACTACCTACTAGGGATGGGACTATTCGAATAAAAATTATTCGAATAAAAAATCCTTTTATTCGAAAGGTATTCGTAATTCGAATAATATTTATTTATTTATTCCAGAGTTGTAATTATTATAAGAGAAAAAATAAAAATCAAAAAATTATTATTATTGAAAGAAACATATTTTAAAAGTCTTTCCATAATAGTTATTTCTGAGATATTTTTTTAAGCCTTTTTGTAATTATTATAAATGAGAAATTTTGTTTTATATCTTCAAAGACTTTTATATTGAGACAAATTTGAAAAAAGTCTTTGAGTAATTATTATCCGTAACAAATTGTTTTTTCAGTCTTCAAAGACTTTTTCATTGAGACGAATTTCAAAAATATCTTTAAGTAATTATTTTGAGTGACAAATTTATTTTTTATATCTTCGATAAAAATCTTTCATACAATTTCAAATTGCAAATTTGCTTGAATTTTGAAGTACTTATATGAAAGTTATTCTTATTTTATACTTATATGAAAGTTATTGAAAATTTTCTGGAACTTTTTTGAACTTTGTCTCAATGAAAAAGTCTTTGAAGATATAAAAAACAAATTGTTACTGATAATAATTACGCAAAGACTTTTTTCAAATCTGTCTCAATATAAAAGTCTTTGAAGACTTAAAAAAAATATATTTGAAATAACTATTATGGAAAGATTTTTAAAATATAAGTTTCTGAATAATAATTATAGAAGATTTTTATCATTTTCATTAGGAAAAAATATTATCAAAAGACTTTTATGATTCTGAAGAAAAATTTGTAAGACTTTTTTATAATTTCAAAATGAAATAATAATTATTCTACATCTCTGATTTATTCGAATAATTTATTCGTATATTCGAATAAATACTATTCGAATAGTACTACTAGAATATCACTATTCGAATACCACTATTCGCGAATAGCTATTGAATGTATGTATGTATGCTTTTGCTTTTGTAAGTGCATGCATATGTATGTACAGATACATATATGTACATATGTACTCTGGCTTGCGCGGAGGCAAGTGGAATTCCCAAATTATGCATGTTTTATTCGAATAGTATTATTCGAATAGTACTATTCGAATTTTTTCACTCGAATATTATTATTCGTTTACTCGAATAATATTTATTCGAATATTATTCGCAAAAATTCCCACTACTACTATCTACTCTATGCGCACGAACTTTGTAATAGCGTGCGATATGAATGCTAACCTGATAAACTGAAAAATGAAACTTGATCTAAAAACAAACAATCAAAAATTTACAATGTTAAAATTGCCAAAGAATGGCTAGATTTTTAGGTCTAGTTTTTTCATCAGGTTGTTAGAGTTATGCTGCCTTTAAAAATGGCACAGAAATTTTTGTACAGTGTTTTCAGAAAAAAAAGCATTATAATGGAACCCTCTAAAAAAAACATGTCCACAAGGAACCAACAGTGTTGGAGAGTACCAGCGAGGAATGGACCCTCCCTGAAATCCATTAAATGAACAAATTTGGAAATTGATTAAGGGAGCTCCCGTCCGGCATCAATGTCCAAAAGATATATCTAAAATAGGTTATCTTTTAGAACTCAGAAAAATGTTATCATAAAGATTTCCTCAGGCGGCTCATAAGAGACTTCTCTGATCACTTTATGTCATCCTTAAGAGCTCTTTTTGATATGTTTTGCCGGACGGGCTGTTTCAAATGTAACTAAAATGTAAAATTTGGGATTGTATTTCTGGTCTGTGGCATTAGAATAAATTTCAATGTAACTACATATGTAAGTACTGATACATACTATGTATGCTTATATTTACTTACACTGCTTTGCCAAGGCAGGCGCACAACAACACTCCTTCACCTGTTCATAGAAATAGCAAGAGCCCACGGCAGCCTTATAAAGCTTATCGCCTACATAGCAAACATGTGGAATAAATGGAAGACCTTCTGGAAAAGAAAAAAAAAAAAAACAAAATTGTAAATATTTTATTGTTTAAATAATATTTAAACTTATTTGTATTATTATTAAAGAAAACGTTAAAAATGATATTCAATACAGAACAATGCATAAACAATGAATTACAAATAAGAAATCATTTTTGCCAATATACCCGTAAATTGTGTAATAAAAATATTTTATTTTCACTCGACACCTTACCGGATAGGGCATTGAAATCAAAAATAATGCAACATTTTTTGTTTAGCTGCAGGGTTTTCACTGTATTGGCTGCACATGCAAATGCTTTTGTTTTTCTTTACATGTGCACATGTGGAATACGTAGTACCTACACATATGATTGTATTCTTAGTGCCCGTAAAAATATTTTGGTGCAATCCAAAATGAGTTCATAAACATTTTTTTTGCCAACCACATGAGTGTGTAAACTCTGTTTTGGTTAATATTAGTTTGAAAATTTGTACAAGGTGACGCAAAATACCAATACCAATGACCAATACATACCTACGACGTGCTGTAACTTTTAGAACTGACGATATTAATATACTACTTTATAAGAGAGAGATGGTATGAGCTGAAAATATTTGTTAGCTGAAAATACTGTTAGCTGAAATATATCGGCTGTCGTAAATCCTGGAAGACTTTAAATTATAGAGCAGATGATATATAATAAAGTTTTGCAGTAAAATGGGGCAATTTATAGGGAAACTTAGTGAAGCGTTTGAAGCTGACTTCTTACGAAGGAAAATACAACAAGCATGATAATTGTGTAACGTCTTGTATATACACTGGAAAAACAGCTTACTCAGATTATGGAAAAGTGGGAATGATTCGGCGCTAAAGACATATTTCCATATTTTGATGTACGATTTTCTTCAAATCAAGGAATAAAAACCACGTTTTAAAGAAAATTGTACATCAAAATATGGAAATATGTCTTTAGCGCCGAATCATTCCCATTTTTCCATAATGTGAGTAATTTTTTTTTTTGAGTGTATGTACATATATAACTACAATGTAATGAATACTTGTATACCTACAGCCTCATACGCCCTGGTGCCCCGCTTGTTTGTAGATTTCCGACTTAGATCATAAAACTTGCCAAAAATATTCATACTGGAGCATATTAAAAATTTATTGCATGTTTCCAGCAAAAGGAAAGTGTGCTGAAATGGAATTCTTTGCAGTTTTTCTATTTTTTATTTTCATTTTGGCGGGTTTTTTTCTAATACTGTATTTTATTCGAATTTCAAATGCGTTTGATGCATTCCAGATTCATAAAGGATGCAACTTAATGAAGCAATTACAACAACAGCGCATGATTTTAATGGAAACATGTAGATGAGTAGGATTTATGTTACAGCATTTTTGGTGAAAATGGCTAGAATTAAAAATGCATAAATGAATTGCTTAATTTTTTTTTTTTTTAATGTTTTGATTATTTCTGAAATACATATCAACATTGAATGAAAAGTTTGCCTTCACGGCGCATACGGCATTTCAAAAAATTCTTTATTAGACACGCAGAAGTTTGTTGTTATTTACTCAACACTTGAGCTACAATTTTCATAAAATTGCACAGAGGATATGAGGTATATGAAATAATGTTGTACATAAATAAATACGTTTTATTGTTTTAACAAAGCGCAGGAAATTATTGCAAAGAAAACGCCGGAAATTCGAAATGTTTGTATGTATTTATTTTTTTCGAAAAAGGTGTTGTTTTTTTTATAATCCTATAATTTAAGGTTTAATAACTCATTCATTAATTAGAAGGTACATAATATTTTTCAAAAAATGTTTTTTCGTTAAGTATTGGTCATCAATTAATTGAACTTTTGTTTCCGCTCTTGAAATTTGTAATTGAATTAATATGAAAAATAGAATTAAAAAAAATTAATTAGAAGCTTACCCTTGAATGCTAATCGCAATGTAGACCACAACAATAATGCTTTGAAAAAAAAAAAGAATCGAATTTGTAACTAATTTACAGTTAAATTTTTTTGTATTTTTTTCTACGCCCAGGAAGTTCTTCTTTTTTGCCTCTGCATACAATTTTATGAAGCTTTTGCTTAGCAATAATGTTCTACTCTATTGCACAAATTAGCATAAAAGTAAATGTGCTTAATGAAAAATTGCTTTGGTAGATAATGGGGTAGGGAGATTCAAAAATATGTATATAAAAATAAAAAATATGTTATTTAAAAATAAACTAAACATTTTATAGTTTAAGCGAACTTCCCTTGAATTAAATAACCAACAAAAACTCAGTAATACCTTTAACTATACATATATCAGTTTTTTACTAGAATTTTAAATCTAATTACGCGTAAATTGTTTTAACAAAACATCGCTCCATAAAGCTGTGATTATTTCAAATTTCTTACGTCCCCTATTTAAATAAGCTCATATACCTACATACATTTATATGTATGTAATTTTGTAGTTGGGTGAATTAATTATATTGTTAATTAGAAAATTTGTGAGGAAAAAGTCAACCAACCACAAGATGATTCTCGAGCACACTTTAAGGTGCAGCCAATGAATATGTACAGAAAACAAAATAAAACAAGAAAATATATTTTACAAATTTCATCACCAATGAGCTTATGGAGTGCTTATAGTTGCGCAGTATATTAAGTGTTGATATACGATTTTCCGCCTGAATTCACATTTGTAACGTAGAGTTCATTTACAATCACTAAATCGAAAGTGAATATACATACATATGTACATACATATGTACATACACATGTGTAAATACATATGTACATATATACAGCGACGCCATTATGAAGATACTAAGAATAAACTAGTTCCCATAAAATTTATGAAAGCAGATTTAAAAAACTATATATGGAGGAATAAATAGAAGTTCAGTTTGATCCATTTGGGTAGAAAGGCTCCTGTCTGAAATTTTGTCAAAAATTTAAAAAAATAAAACCGTTAAAAATTATGTATTGTGGAACGAATTTCCGTCATCTCTTGTCACATTTGATATGGTTATAAACCGGTTTCGTCGATGTGCCATCTCTTTATATTAAAGAATACTTAGACAGGAATCGTATTCTGAAATGAGTATCAAAGAATTTATAATAAATACAGACATACAAGTATAAAAATACCAAGGTTACCACAATTAAGGGAGCGTAGTGGATACATATGAACATATGTGTGTGCTCGTCTAAAATACAAGAATTCCTCGCTGCCAGCTCCATAATTTAAAAAGATATATTCTGCCATCGACACGATTCGAAAACTGCTCCCAAAGTACCTACATATGTATGTACATATGTACACTAGGGCGGGGCAATTTTTTTCTAATTTTTTTTTTGGCCACAGATGCATTCTCAGGTCAATTCTGAACAAAAAAGCTCAAAGGAGCATAGTTCTAAAATGAATTTTGACCCTCCGCAATTTTGATTTTATATAGTAATGTCTCTGCAATTAAATATAATTAAATTAAACTTTGATGTTTATTTGAGTTGAACCTATCGGACGACACATCATGGCAAAATTTAATCAATTTGATTATTTTTTAGGGAGATAAATTAATTTTCAGGGGTACAGAAAAAACTACACGGAAAAAACTATATTGATGTCACATTCATATACATATATACATATATATAGATAATCCTGTACGATCCATAAACTATGGATGTCATATCCATATAATGGGTGTCACATCCATATTTTTAAACGGTTTTATTTAGCTCACCCCGTTTGTTTTATTGTTGGGTCAAATTTAGTAATTCAAATTTCACCCTCTTCCTGTCAACCGATTAATCTGAAATTTTGCACGCATGTATAACCCCGATGACAATGCAATATTATGAAAAAAAATTCCGATAGGTGGCGCGTGGGTCGCTATATTTACAAAAATCGCATTTATGGTCCTATTTGGCTGAAATTCGGAACATGTATTACTACCTTGAAAAGAAATATTTTCTTAAAAAAAAAATTCCGCTAGGTGGCGCGTGGGTCGCTATATTTACAAAAATCGCATTTATGGTCCGATTTGGCTGAAATTCGGAACATGTATTACTACCTTGAAAAGAAATATTTTCTTAAAAAAAAATTCCGCTAGGTGGCGCGTGGGTCGCTATATTTACAAAAATCGCATTTATGGTCCGATTTGGCTGAAATTCGGAACATGTATTACTACCTTGAAAAGAAATATTTTCTTTAAAAAAAAATTCCGCTAGGTGCCGCGTGGGTCGCTATATTTACAAAAATCGCATTTATGGTCCGATTTGGCTGAAATTCGGAACATGTATTACTACCTTGAAAGGAAATATTTTCCTAAAAAAAACTTCCGATAGGTGGCGCGTGGGTCGCTATAGAGGCGTTGGACTGCAATAAACTAACGGGCAAGAAACCTTGCAATAATGAAGCACTAAATGAATTAAACAGAATGCGAAATAAAAACTAAAAACTAGAAAATAAAAATAGGTAAAAAAACTTTTTAAGTTAAACGGTTTTATGTTATACATACATTGCAATGTTTAAGATAAATGTACTAAAAACCAAAAAATAATAAAATAGATACAGTCGTGGGAATTATAAACATTTGCATAGACTAGACTAAAATAAAACCGGGGGGCACGTCAATTGTCTACAAATTATCGACTTAATGTGCGATAGAAGAATCGTTTAATTCGTCGTTAGGCAGTTGGCCCGCAGACGGTGAGGAAAATACTTACTTACTATTTTCTTGCTCATGGAAATTCCAATAGTTATACACTCCATGTTAATAAAAGAGATGTTTCAACTAGTTTATCGTTGGACATTCACACGAGGAATCGTTTCACTGCTCGTAGTTTGTCTTTAATCGACAAAACATATGATAAAAGTACTACTCGCTCACCACTATGAAACCCTAAAACTCGCTTATAATCGAGCTTGCTAGCTTTTTTCCACATTCTAGCCCTACTTATCACACGTCCATCGTTGTCGGTTGAACAACTGCCTAATTATAGTGTAACATTACAAAACAAACATTTTAATCAACGATTGTAGACAATTGACGTGCCCCACGGTTTTATTTTAGACTAGTCTATGCAAATGTTTATAATTCCCACGACTGTATCTATTTTATTATTTTTTGGTTTTTAGTACATTTATCTTAAACATTGCAATGTATGTATAACATAAAACCGTTTAACTTAAAAAGTTTTTTTACCTATTTTTATTTATATATCGCACGTTTTATGCAATAGGGATTTAACTCGAAATTTTCGATTTCTGGGATTTTGCCATATATTTCAATAACTGGGTCATGCCTTTGAGTCAAGTCTTATAAAATACTCAAAACGATAAAAATGGCGGAAATAAAAGTGATTTTGTAGTTAGCCGTAGAAGAAAACTCTTTGAAATTATAAAAGTTTGTTTGCGTTTTCCCAAAAAAAAAATTTTTTTGAGTTAAATCCCTATTGAATAAAACGTGCGATATGTATTACAAATTTTTTTATACTCAGCTGTATTATAGTTTTAATCACATAACAGTGGATTGTAACAGAGTGAAATAATCGAGATAGATATAGACTTATATATATCAAAATGATCAGGGTGAAAAGAGAAATCGATTGAGCCATGTCCGTCCGTCCGTCCGTCCGTCCGTCCGTCTGTAAACACTCTAACTCGCGCAAAAATTGAGATATTTTGATGAAATTTGAAATGCAAGTTGGTATCGAGACTGGGACGGTTGGTATTGAAAATTGGCGAAATCGGACCATGACCACGCCCACTTTTCCTATATAGAAAAAGGTGCCGTGATTTAATCCCAAGTGGCATAATCCCAATTTTAAAATTTGGGATTATGTCACTCACCATGGTGTGACATAATCCCAATTTTTATACCTTTCATGAGAATGAAATGGTATTATAACTTTGTGCCGAAAATAAAATCTTGAAAGTACTAGAAGGAGGCGTGACAGGCCCATCAATATATATACCGATATAATCAGAATCATGAGCTGAGTCGTTTAAGCCATGTCCGTCTGTCCGTCTGTGTGAACGCAAACTAGTCCCTCAGTTTTTGAGATATTTGATTGAA
Organism: Urophora cardui; assembly: GCA_960531455.1. Lineage (NCBI taxonomy): Eukaryota > Metazoa > Arthropoda > Insecta > Diptera > Tephritidae > Urophora > Urophora cardui. Next base: position 125,174,804 of record OY482673.1, read on the forward strand.
ATTTGGAACACGGATGACTTTTGGTGCTCAATCGATCATTTGTCGGAATTGGCCGAATCGGACCACTATAACATATAGCTCCCATACAACCGATTGTTCAGATATACACATTTTGGGGTATAACTTCTCCCTTTTTACAGCTAAGGACACGAAACTTTGGGGTATTTGTACCCATATTGACCCAAAGAAGGTTACCGAAAATTATCAAGATCGGACCACTATAACATATAGCTCCCATACAACCGATTGTTCAGATATACACATTTTGTCGTATAACTCCTCCATTTAAATAGCCCAGACACCATTTTTTCTAATAAATCGTTCCATAAATAACCTACAAAATTGAAATTATAAATTATACTAAATCAGGCTATGTACAACATACATAGGTAGCTTTTCATTTCCCCACTCATGAAAGGTATGAAGTCTTCGGTACGGCCGAAGACAGCCGCGCTCTTACTTGTTTTACTTGGGATTATGTCACCTATGTGGGAGTGACATAATCTATATATATATAAAAATCAAGCCCATTTCTTTGTCGCCGGCTTTCGCCCAAACGCGTCGAGGGATTTTGACCAAATTTACACACCAGCTTAGTACCTTGCCCTAGATGGTTTATATACATATTTTTTTCAAATCCGGAAGTCGGTTCCCGAGATATAGGTCAAAAGGTCAAAACGTGGATCCGGCTTTCCCCTGAATATTTTTGGACGATATTGGTATCAAATGAAAGGTATTGAGTAGAGAAATTACATAGAATAGTACTCATTGCGATTCCTAGGTCGGGTCTCTAGATATGGGTCAAAACGTGGACCCGGATGACCCTCGAATGTTTCTGAGCGATATTGGTATCAAATGAAAGGTATTGAGCACAGAATTTACATAGAATAGTACTCATTGTGATTCCTAGGTCGGGTCTCCAGATATGGGTCAAAACGTGGACCCGGATGATCCTCGAATGTTTCTGAGCGATATTGGTATCAAATGAAAGGTATTGAGCACAGAATTTACATAGAATAGTACTCATTGTGATTCAAAATCAGATGAGATGGCACTTGGAGTATTCGAGAGAAAAGTTCTTCGTAAGATTTATGGACCTTTGCGCGTTGGCGTGGGCGAGTATCGACGGAGATTTAACGATGAGCTGTACGAGCTTTACACAGACATCGACATTGTTCAGCGAATAAAGATCCAGCGGCTGCGTTGGGCAGGTCATGTCGTGAGAATGGACGAAGGCGCTCCGGCCAAGAAAGCATTTCTATCGAAACCCGCTGAACGCAAAAGAAAAGGGAGACCTCCACTGCGTTGGGAAAATCAGGTGGACAGCGATGCTGCCTCCCTAGGTGTTCCCAAGTGGCGCCATGCTGCACGAAACAGAAGCAATTGGCGCGCTCTGTTGGACTCGGCCAGAATCGTCTAGACGGTTAAGCGCCAATCAAGAAGAAGAAGTACTCATTGTGATTCCTAGGTCGGGTCTCCAGATATGGGTCAAAACGTGGACCCGGATGACCCTCGAATGTTTCTGAGCGATATTGGTATCAAATGAAAGGTATTGAGCAGAGAATTTACATAGAATAGTCCTCATTGTGATTCCTAGATCAGGTCTCCAGATATGGGTCAAACGTGGACCCGGATGACCCTCGAATGTTTCTGAGCGATATTGGTATCAAATGAAAGGCATTAAGCAGAGAATTTACATAGAATAGTACTCATTGTGATTCCTAGATCGGGTCTGTAGATATGGTTCAAAACGTGGACAGGGTCACTGTAATGTTTCTGAGCGATATTGGTATCAAATTAAAGGTCTTGATGTGGACTTCAACATAGAACTAATTTATTTGTGATACCTAGGACGGGTCCCCAAATATGGGTCAAAACGTGGACCCGGATGACCCCGGAAAATTTCTCAGTGATATTGGTATCAAATGAAGGGTTTTGAGCAGGGATTTTACATAGAAATGAACTCATTACGATCCCTAGGTCGGGTCCCAAAATGTGGGTCAACACGAGGACCCGGATAACACCGGGATATTTCTCAGGCATATTGGTACCAAATGAAAAGTGGTGAGCAGGGCCTTTACACAGAGATGAACTGATTATGATTCCTAGGTCTGGTCCCTAAATGTGGGTGAAAACGTGGACCGGGATGGCCGCGGAAAATTTCTGAACGATATTGGTGTCACCTGAAAGGCAGGGCTTTTACATAGAGATGAAATCATTATGATTCCTAGGTCAGGTCCCCAGATGTGGGTCAAAATGTGGATCCGGATGGCCCCGGATAAATTCTTAGCGATATTGTTATTTAATCACGGCGCATGACGATTGCTGGGTGGGATCCCAAGGTATGGGTCAATATGTGGACCCGGATAACACCGGATCTTAGGGATATTGGTACCAAATGAAAGGTATTGAGCGGACTCTCATGTCGGGCCGTACCCATTACGATTTCTTGGCCAAGTCTCCAGATACCGTACCCATTATGGTTCCTAGGTCAAGTTCCCAGATGTGGGTCAATAAGTGGACCCGGATGAGCTCGGGATGCTTCTGAGCAATACTGATATAAAATGAATGTGTTGACCGGGTCTGCTATATAGAGATATTTTCATAGTGATTCTTAATGCCTATACCTAATTATGGGTAAAAGAGACGATTCGGATGCCACGGAATATTTTTATGCAATGATGGTATCAAATGAGAAGTGGAATGCAGGGTATGTTATGCTAAAACACAGTTCCCTAGGGAAAGGGGAAGAGTAATGAGACTGGGAAAGGCAAAGGCAAAGGGACGGAAAAGGATAGGGAGAATATAATAAAAATGGAATGAAGAGAATGGGGAGAGAGACAGTAAGACAGGGAATTAGAGAAGGAATAAGAGGGGGAATAAAAAGGAGAAAGACAGAAAATGAGAGGTAAGAGAGAGCGGTAGAGAAAGGGAAACGGAAATGTGATGGGGAAGGGAAAGAGAAAAGTAGAGGGAAAGGCAGTTGGAGAGTAATACGAAGAAAAATGGGATAAGAACATGAAGAGGGCAAACCTTTGAAAACATCAATTTTTTCCTTCACTTTTTTAAACTTATCTGAATTGTGCTGAGCTCTGCAGCCCGAGGTAATTTTTGTTTCTAAATACTTTCAACATATTTTAAAGTGTGCCGTTTTTCGCTTCAAGTACCTATAATAGGAAGTGGCCCAAAGCAAAGCTTGGCCGGGTACAGCTAGTCCCAAATAAAAGGGAGCCAGAATACCAAATCACTCGAGTAGGTACTAGTGCGAAGCAAAATCGCGATTTTTGCTTCCAAATTTTTATTTTTTATAGACATATGTACATATTTATATACCTATCGATCTATTAAAAAAAAAAGCGCCGCAGGCGAAAATTTGAAATCAAAAATCGCGCGATTTTTTCTTCCAAATTTTCATCTTTTTATAGACATATGAACAGACATATGTATATACCTATCGATCTATTAAAAAAAAGCGCCGCAGACGAAAATTTGGAATCAAAATCGCGCGATTTTTCCTTCCAAATTTTCATCTTTTTATAGACATATGTACATACATATGTATACACCTATCGATCTATTAAAAAAAAGCGCCGCAGGCGAAAATTTGGAATCAAAATCGCGCGATTTTTTCTTCCAAATTTTCATCTTTTTATAGACATATATACAATGTACACAAATATTTATATACCTATCGTTTTATTGAAAAAAGTCTGTATATATGTAACAGGCGCGGATCCAGGATTTCGGCAAGGGGGGGGTTTTGAAGATTTTTTTTTTTGGAAGATGTTTTTTAAGGGCATACGCTGGTGAAAATATGGACTAATACCACCTACTATTATTATTCTATATAATAGTTGCGCCATTTCCCGCACTTTAAAAACACCAAACTCAAAACCCTCCAAATCATCACATAAAGTGCAGGAGATTTCAATTGAAGTTCTAAATAACATGTATAACATATATATGTATATTTTTGCATTGGTACGTGCGAATGAGTATCGTATTGTATTGGTGGCAAATTGATCACCAATTTCACTTACCCTTGCATTTAAAGCCAAAATAAATAAGAATATATGTATGTAGTACTTTTTGGTTATATTTATATTTTTAATAGAATTTTTACTTTATTGAAGTTCTTGTTTTTATATACTGAAATTTTTAAAAGGTTAATTTAAACAAGAATTGCGAAATGCCTCTGAAAAAGGCAATTTCTCCAACGATTCAGACATTTCTGACCAAATTAATTCTGTACAATCCCGATAAAAATAGGGATATGAAAGAAAAGAAAATAAATTTGCGATTTGGCAATTTACGAATAGCATTTGACAAATTTGATTTTATGCACGTGCGCTAAGAATCCAGATCTAGGAGAAGTCACAAAATTGTCGAATGATGCTCTGAATGAATTTGAGATGATGCGAGAGAATGCAAATTCATGCTTTCGTACGATTTATGAAAAAGTCGTTACAATTTGCTCAGATTACGACATAGCAATGAAAATACCGCGTCGATGCGATGGTCAGAAGTATCGATGCAACGTTGGGAATGAAGACGTTGAGGATTACTACAGAATCTCATTTTATGTTCCATTTCTTGACACTTATATTTGCCATTTACAAAGCCGCTTTGAAGAACACAAATCAATTTTTCAAAACTTTGGACAATTATTCTTGAAAGATGATTTCGATGAGGAGAAGTGCGCAAAACTCTACAAATTTTATGAAAAAATCCTCTTTTGTACTGAGTCAATTTTCATTTCTGAAGTTAGAATGTGGAGAAAGCGAATCTGCGGTCAAAATATCCAAAATGCACTTGACGCATTATCGGTAAGTTACTTTCGACCAAATTATATTCGGGCTACAACATTTTTATCAACCAGTTCCACTTATGACTGTAAATATCTTTTCAGATAATAAATGAGGAAACATTTGAAAATGTAAATAAGATTTTACGAGTTTTGGCAGTGTTGCCTGTAACAACAGCAACCCCAGAACGATCATTTTCCACTTTAAGAAGAATCAAAAGTTATCTCAAGAACACGATGGGACAAGAGCGTCTCAGTGGTCTTGCTTCCTTGAACATTCACAGAAGTATATATTTAACTGAAGATGAAGTCCTTCAAGAATTTTTCAAAAAGCCTCGAAAATTGAAAACTGATTGAAAGTTTGACAGAATCGATAATATAGTACGCGCTTATTGTATTAGATTTAATTCCTCTAAATTTCGGGTATTTTCTATTTAACTATACATAAGTTGTAATTGTATGTTATTATTGCCTTCAAGGACAACTATTTTAATGAACTGATTCAATTGTACCTGTTTCACTTTGTGGATATGTGCATATAAAATAAATCTGAAAATAAATGAAAATAAATGTCGAGTTTTGCCTTTGGACAGCTAAACCCATCGAACCATTGCTTTTGGAATGATAGAGTTTTCCTTAATCAGTTTGGGAAATTTGGGCGCAGAATCTATAAAGGCATTAATTTGGGATCTATGATAAAACATAAGGGGGGGTTTGAACCCCCAAAACCCCCCCGTGGATCCGCCACTGATATGTAAATATATTTAATTTTAATGTAATTTTTTAGTTTTAAAGTAATTTTTTGAGAACATGTGTATTTAAGTACATACATATTTCATCTTATACATATACTCAATGTATTATTGTATAACAACATTAACTTTATTGTCAGCTTTAATTTTTTTGCTTAATGTAATAAAATCTAAGAAAAAATCTGAAATGCTTTTGGGCTTGAAAATGACATTATCCCAATTGGGATTATGTCACTACGCCTAGGGTGACATAAGCCCAAGTAAAAAAGTAAAATAAAAAATTTGGGATTATGCCCCTTGGGATTATGTCAGGGTACCTAGAAAAAATCGGAAATTTGGTATCTCAGTCACTAACATAACTGGAGCGATGAAATTTTACCCACGTATTGAGCTCAGGCCCTTATGAAGAAATTTGATGAAATTTTGGAAAATGGGCGGTGCCACGCCCACTTATTAAGGGTCAAACATTGCAAGTTTTATATGTCATAACTCAGAAACCATTGAAGGTATATCGATGAAATTTGGTACGCGTAATATACTTGCTTAGGCAAACATTTGGACTGAAAATAGTTAAAATCGGTTGACGGCCACGCCCACTTTTATATATGTGTATTATAAAGTGACCTAATAAAAACATTTTAAGCTATATCTCTGTCAAATACAAAGATCTATCACTGAAATTTTGTCGAATGAGTCCAACTATGGACATAAAACAAAAAACACAAAAATTTTGGAAAATGGGCGGTACCACGCCCACTTATTAAGAAGCAAACATTGAAAGTTTTACGAGTCATAACTCAGAAACCGTTGAAGATATGTCGATGAAATTTGGTATGCGTAATATACTTACTTAGGCAAATGTTTGGACGGAAAATTGCCCAAATCGGTTGACGACCACGCCCACTTTTATATATGGGTATTATAAAGTGGCCTAATAAAAACATTTTAAGCGATATCTTTGTCAAATATAAAGGTAATTCATTGAAATTTTGTGGCATAAGTTCCACAATAGACCGGAAACAAAAAGTAGAAAAATTTTGGAAAATGGGCGTGGCACCGCCTCTTTTTAGACAAAGGAATATAGGAGATTTCTTAGCCTATAACTCGACAAATAATTGAGATATTATGACGAAACTTGGTTTTTACACTTTTATAACTTGTATTAATAGACACAGAAATTTATTGAAATCGGTTTATGACCACGCCTACTTTTTAACAAAGATATTTCTGGAACACCCTTTGGGAATTGTAACGTGACATCTTTGTAACTAGAAGTCATAAAGGAATTAAATTTTGCACAAAGAATAATATTCATATGCTTAGTTGGATGACTGATAAAAATTTTGAAAATGGGCGTGGCTAAACATCGTGTTTCCATCAAACGAAAACAAACAATGAAAGCATACAGCTGAGTATCTAATGTTCGATTCCACTCGGACTTAGTCTTCCTTACTTGTTTGATATGATACCTATTATATGGATATGACATCTATAATTTATGGATCAGACAGGATTATCCATATATATGGAAGTGACATCAATTAGGTTTTCTCCGTGCAGAATTTCTCGCAATTATTTTATGCCACTACAGGTATATTTTAAACATTTGAAATATAATAACATGTCAATTTAATTTTTTCCTGTATAATACGATGGCGTTTCCGTATTAGCTCTTGGCTTCGAGATATTTAGGAAAGAAGTTTCAGATCTCTGAATGTGAATTTTTCGTCGTTTGTAAACTTTGCCCAGGCTTCAACTTGAAGTTGAAATTGAAATTTCAGATAAAAAAATTTGTTGAAACTCGTTAATACATGTATTCTATTAAATGAATTAGATTAGCTTATAGAGAATTAAAAGAAATATTATCCAGTTTTAATATCGTGAAAATACATGCACCTATAAGGATTTTAAACCTGTTTGATTAATTTTTATTTGTTAATTTTTCATAACATTTTCCTCCAACTAATGCCCAAAAGTAGTTTTTTTCCGACAGTACAAATTGACCCGCCCTAAAGTACACATTTTTACCATAAAAAAGCTTTCAGAAAAATTCTTCAAAATGAGGGCTCACCGCGAATAGGAAAAGAAGCTTAGTCTAAAAATCATTACAGTTATATTCGCGCCATTTCCAATAATGTTATACTTATAACTTGAATTTCAATATTTACAAATAACTTTTAGGGCCGTTTACTCAATATCTGATTAATTTAATCGCTGGTTAGTTTGACGTAAATTGTATGGTGACCTGTCAAATAAATTGCTTAACCGGACAAAAATCTGTGGTTAAGTGCTTAACCGGAGGTTGAGTAAACGGCCCTTAGAGAGTTTTTGATTATCCACCATATACATATGTATGTAGCAGAGTTGTTAGGGAATGCATTCGTTTCGGAATGAATTCAATGCAGTTCGCATTCCTGGAATTGCGTTTTTGGAATGCAGCCCTTAATTCCTTATCCTATGTAGTATATAGAATATGATCTATATTTTTGGTATTAATTTTCTTGGTCCAATGTGCATGGAACATAATTAAAACTATTTCAAATGTAGTATAGTATAGTATATAGTATAATATAACTAAATGTAAAAACTTATCGCCTTACTTGTTCGCAACGCTCTATAAATTGCATGATATATGCAACACAATTTTGCAAAATAACAAAAGTAAGAAAATATATCTGCATATAAATGCATATATATAAAAGTATGTAAGTATATAAGTATATAATGTATTTAAAAACATATGTTTGTACATATCGTCGTACCATACGAAAACTAGCACTTTTAAAATTTCTTTCATAGAATTTCTTTGTAAAAAATTTTGAAAGTGCTAGTTTTCGTATGGTACGGCGATATGCAATGCCTCTATTGACTGTTCAATATAATTAAATATACTACCTGTCAATTGAACGATTTTCCAATTTGTTGCATTGATTTTATTTATTTTATAGAGAACGGTGTGAGGTTTTAATTATTATACATACATACATACATATATTGCATTTACTTATAGTATCTATCCCAGACACAAATGTAGGTACGTACATACATATCACCCGTTGCACGTCGCAAAAAAAATACTATTTTTGTGTTATTTATACAGTCACTCGCACTATGTTTCCAATAGGAACTTTCTATGAAGTCAAAATGTGGTCCGTACAGTTAAGCGCCATAGAATAGAACTGGTCATACATATGCACGGTGAGCTTAAACAACTTATTATGAAAAGTCAAAGTAACCAAGATATTATTTCATGGTTGTATTCTTGGACATATTAAAAGATGTTCTGAGCCAAAATTGAAATCATTCATCGGACACATTTTGAGAAATTCCATGTTTTTTAAAAATTGGTCCATTTTTTGTTTTTATGGGTGCCCCTGTTTTTTTTATGGCACCCCCGGTAAAATGACTGTTCTGTTCTTCTACTATATAAGTAACTATTAACTATTGCGTTAATGTGGGCTGAGAAGTTCTATGTCCAAAAAAATATTTTTCGTGGTTGCTCAGGTTTTGATGGGAATAGTTGTAAGAAATTATTGGAAAACACCGATGTATTAAGAAGTCTATGTCCTTTAGAGCGCCTAAAATACGTAAAAGCTTTTAACGATTTTCATTCAGTGGTCGAATCTTGCTTCACTATTGATTTGAAAAGTAATTATATTAACTGTATTTCTAATTTCCGAAAGAGTTACAACGATCTTTCTATACCCATAACCCCAAAAGTGCATACAGTTTTTTTTTTCATATAGAAGATTTTTGTTCAAGGCAGGGAATAGGATTAGGGTATCATTCAGAGCAAGCCATGGAGGCTGTGCATTATGATTTCAAAAAAACATGGGATTATAAGTGTCGAACAAGACCAAATAACCCAAATTATATGGAGAATTTGAAGAAAACTGTATGTGAATATAATATTCTTCATATTTAAAAAAAAGTGTAAACCTTTTTATGTTTATATTAAAATATTATAAATAATAAATAATAAACGTCTTAAAATGTATTTTTACTGTAATGAATTTTACTATACACTTATATACTAGAAGAGCAGAACAGTAATTTTCCCGGGGGTGCCACAAAAATAACAGGGGCACCCATGAAAAGAAAAAATTTACCATTTTTAAAAAAAACATGGAATTTCTCAAAATGTGTCCGATGAATGATTTCAATTTTGGCTCAGAACATCTTCTAATATGTCCAAGAATACAGCCATGAAATAATATCTTGGTTACTTTGACTTTTCATAATAAGTTGTTTAAGCTCACCGTGTATGTATATTAGATGAGTTTTTTTAGATATTCCCTCCGTCACCGGGATATGAAAATAGTATGTTTTATAGTAAGTAAATTGAAAAAAAAATTTCACTTTTCCAAAAACTGGATGGAGCTACACCGAAAACCGCGCAAATTCCCAGAATATCAAGGTATGCTTAGATTTATGTATGAAAAAAGTTGGGATTTTGCACGAGAAAAAAATTGATATCCATGCGTACGTAGAATTAACTAAATCGAATGGCGTATTCCGTTTTTCCGTACCCTACCCAGGGAAGGTAATATCGCGGTCTAAAGTGACCATTTTCTCTTTTTCTCATGAATCTTCAACTTTTTGCCCTATACTTTTCCCGAAATCGGAAATTATTTTTTAACTAAATCACACGGTAGGCTGCGTTATTTAATGCGCTTTCCAGAAATGTATAGCTATTAAAAATCGAATAAAATTTGGATGAGTTCATTAAGTTTAAATGAAGTAAAGTCGGGTATAAAAGGGTAACATACTTTAAAATTTCTTAAATGTTTTAACAATTTTGCTCTTGAAGACGGCGTTTTTGGTTATTCGTGATTTTTTTATGTGCGTGGATAACTCTGCAAATGTAAAAAAAATACAAAGGTCGAGACCGTGGATAACGGACAAAAAGAAATTGGCAAGTGGAGCCGGATAGCGCCAAAACATTTGTGGGCAATATGGTTATCAAAATAAAGATTTTACCTAGGACTTCAATGTAAAGCCAATCCATTTTGCTGTGTCCACCGTTTCGACACATATAAGTAAAAAATTAGACTCAAATGCCGCCGATATCCTTTAAAATATTCTGTAGTCATCCTGGACCACTTATTCGCCAGTATATCGCAAATTGGCTAAGAAATTGGCATGTAATGAGTTCCATATTAAAGCCCTAGTTAAGACCTTTAATTTGATACCAATATTGCCCAATAATATTTTGGGGCCATCCGGGTCCACGGTTTTTCCGCTATCCACGGTCTCGATCTTCCGAATTTTTTTTCCATTTGTGGAGTTATCCAACCAAATAAAACAATCACTAATAACCCAAAAAACCGTCTTCAAGAGCAAAATTTTTAAAAAAATTTAGAAATTTTAAGGTATGTTACCCTTTTATACCCGACTTTAATTCACTTAAACTTGATGAACTCATCCAAATATTATTCGATTTTTAATAGCTATACATTTCTGGAAATCGCATTAAATAACGCAACCTTCCGTGTGATTTAGTTCAAAAATAATGTCCGCTTTCGGGAAGAGTATAGGGCAAGAAATTGAAGATTCATGAGAAAAAAAAGAAAATGGTCACTTTAGACCGCGGTAATACCTTCCCTGGGTAGTGTACCAAAAAACTGCCGTTCGATTCAGCGGTTAATTCTACGTACGGTTAGATATCAATTTTTTTTCTTTTGCAAAATCCTAACTTTTTTCAGGCATAAATCTAAACATACCTTGAAATTCTGGGAATTTGCGCGATTTTCGGTGTAGCTCCATCCAGTTTTTGGAAAAGCGAAATTTTTTTTCAGTTTACTTACTCTAAAACAACCTATTTTCATATTCCGATGCCGGAGGGAGGATCTGAGAAGGTTTAGAGAATCCCATACAAAAAAAACTCATCTAATGTATATGTACACTAGCTGACCCGGCAAACTTCGTTCTGCCCAAAATAGATTTTTTTTTATTAATTTCATATTTCGTATTATTTTTAATAGAAAATTAACGATTTTTCACTACTTCATTGTGTATACAACTTCAAAAATATATAATTTTAGTATTCAGTTTAAGGCTGCACGATACACAACATTTTTAGTTTTCTGTTCCGGATATTTATTTTCACTGAGTATTGGCTATTTTAACTAAGTAAGTAAGATATAGTATACCTCCATAATGGTTTTCAGGCCTCTCCTCCCTCCCTTTTAGATATATTCAGCCTCAAAAGTGTAGTACGTATGAGAGGTGCAATGCCGCATTTTTCGATAAATCTTTTTTTTTTGGTGAACATGGTATTGATATCGTATATCTGCATAGTGATTTCTATGTACATCCCATGAACGCTTTTAGGGACATTTAGCCTTAAAAATTAAGAACGCATGGGAGGTGCCACGCCCCCTTTTCCCAAAACTACTGCTTTTTTTCATAAGCATGCTATTGATATCGTTAATCTCCTGATCAATTTTCAGGTCCCAACCTTAAACGCTTTTATAGATATTCAGCTTGAAAAATTAAGTTTGTATGGGAGGTGCCACACCCCCTTTTCCGATAACCCTCACTTTTATGCGTGGGAATGCATTTTATATCATTTAGCTCTATACCAATTTTCAGCTCCTTACCTTGAACTCCTTTAGAGATAATCAGCTTGAAAAATTAAGATTATATGACAGGTGCCACGTCCCCTTTTCCTATAACATACACTTTTATGCGCAAAAATTGTTTTGGTATCATATAGCTCTGTACCAATTTCCAGGTCCCTGACTTAAATCCTTTTAAAGATATTCAGCTTAAAAAATTAAGTGTTGTTGGGAGGTGCCACGCCCCCTTTTCGTATAACTCCTATTAATTTGCGTTAATACGGAATTGTTATCGTTTATCTCCACACCAATTTCCAAGTCCCTAGCGTAAACAATTTTAGAGGTATTCAGCATGAAAAATTAAGTTTGCATGGGAGGTGCCACGCCCCTTTTTCCGATAAGCCCCACTTTTATGCGTGGGAATGGTTTTGATATCATTTAGCTCTATACCAATTTTCAGCTCCCTACCTTGAACTGTTTTAGAGATAATCAGCTTTAAAAATTAAGGTTGTATGGGAGGTGCCACGCCTCTTTTCTGATAACCCCCACTTTTCTGAGTGAGGAGGGTTTTGATATCACCTACCTCTATACCAATTTTCAGCTCCCTACCTTGAACTGTTTTAGAGATAATCAGCTTTAAAAATTAAGGTTGTATGGGAGGTGCCACGCCCCCTTTTCTGATAACCCCCACTTTTCTGAGTGAGAAGGGTTTTGATATCACCTACCTCTATACCAATTTTCAGCTCCCTACCTTGAACTGTTTTAGAGATAATCAGCTTTAAAAATTAAGGTTGTATGGGAGGTGCCACGCCCCCTTTTCTGATAGCCCCCACTTTTCTGAATGAGAAGGGTTTTGATATCACCTACCTCTATACCAATTTTCAGCTCCCTACCTTGAACTGTTTTAGAGATAATCAGCTTTAAAAATTAAGGTTGTATGGGAGGTGCCACGCCCCCTTTTCTGATAACCCCCACCTTTCTGATTGAGAAGGATTTTGATATCACCTATCTCTATACCAATTTTCAGCTCCCTACCTTGAACTGTTTTAGAGATAATCAGCTTTAAAAATTAAGGTTGTATGGGAGGTGCCACGCCCCCTTTTCTGATAGCCCCCACTTTTCTGAGTGAGAAGGGTTTTGATATCACCTACCTCTATACTAATTTTCAGCTCCCTACCTTGAACTGTTTTAGAGATAATCAGCTTTAAAAATTAAGGTTGTATGGGAGGTGCCACGCCCCCTTTTCTGATAGCCCCCACTTTTCTGAGTGAGAAGGGTTTTGATATCACCTACCTCTATACCAATTTTCAGCTCCCTACCTTGAACTGTTTTAGAGATAATCAGCTTTTAAAATTAAGGTTGTATGGGAGGTGCCACGCCCCCCTATCATTTTTTAATTTTTTCTTCGACTAAACCTTCGCGGGGTAACAACAAAAAACCCCCCTAAGGATGTATTTGATTTGGTTCAGCCGGTTTCAAGTTTTAGCGTTACAATTAAATACCAAATCATTTTTATACTCAGCTGTACTAGTATACAGAGTATTATAGTTTTAATCACATAACGGTGGATTGTAACAGAATGAAATAATCGAGATAGATATAGACTTATATATATCAAAATGATCAGGGTGAGAAGAGAAATCGATTGAGCCATGTCCGTCCGTCCGTCCGTCTGTCCGTCCGTCTGTAAACACTCTAACTCGCGCAAAAATTGATATATTTTGATGAAATTTGAAATGCAAGTTGGTATCGAGACTGGGACGGTTGGTATTGAAAATGGGCGAAATCGGACCATGACCACGCCCACTTTTCCTATATAGAAAAAATCGGAAATTTGGTATCTCAGCCACTAATATAGCTAGAGCGATGAAATTTTACCCACGTGTTGAGCTCAGGCCCCTATGAAGAAATTTGGTGAAATTTTAGAAAATGGGCGGTGCCACGCCCACTTATTAAGGGTCAAACATTGAGGGTTTTATAAGCCATAACTCAGAAACCATTGAAGATATATCGATGAAATTTGGTACGCGTGATGTACTTACTTAGGCAAATGTTTGGACGAAAAATTGTTAAAATCGGTTGACGGCCACGCCCACTTTTATATATGGGTCTTATAAAGTGACCTAATAAAAACATTTTAAGCGATATCTCTGTAAAATATAAAGATCTATCACTGAAATTTTGTGGCATGAGTCCAACTATGGACATAAAACAAAAAACACAAAAATTTTGGAAAATAGGCGGTGCCACGCCCACTTATTAAGGGGCAAATATTGAAAGTTTTATGAGTCATAACTCAGAAACCATCGAAGATATATCAATGAAATTTAGTACGCGTGATATACTTACTTAGGCAAATGTTTGGACGAAAAATTTCCAAAATCGGTTGACGACCACGCCCACTTTTATATATGGGTCTTATAAAGTGACCAAATAAACCCATTTTAAGCGATATCTCTGTCAAATATAAAGATATATCATTAAAATTTTATGACAGGAGTCTAACTATGAACATAAGACAAAAACCGTAAAAATTTTGGAAAATGGGCGTGGCACCGCCTTCTTTTAGAAGCAGGAATATACGAGATTTCTTAGCCTATAACTCCAAAAATAATTGAGATATTATGACGAAACTTTGTTTATACGCTTTTATAACTTGTGGTAATATACACGCAAAAATTTATTGAAATCGGTTTATGACCACGCCTACTTTTTAACAAAAATATTTCTGGAACACCCTTTACGAATTTGTAACGTGACATCTTTGTAACTAGAAGTCAAAAAGGAATGAAATTTTGCACAAAGAATAATATTCATATGCTTAGTTGATCGACTGATAAAAATGTTGAAAATGGGCGTGGCTACGCCCACTTTATGCAGCACTCGCTTTATATAAAATACAGCGTGTTTCCATCAAACGCAAACAAACAATGAAAGCATACAGCTGAGTATCTAATGTTCGATTCCACTCGAACTTAGGCTTCCTTACTTGTTATATATATAGATATGTAATTTTGATTTTTTTTAACATTTTGAGAAACGCAAATCATTCGCTTTCGTATAAATAACTACACTGAAATACATTTTGGTATAAATTTTAAACTTTTTTGGTCGATATATTTTTAATTTAGATTTTTAAACTGTTAAGGTTTAGATTTTATTCCAAATTAAGATTTATTTTAAGACTTTCAAAAGTTTAAAATTTAAACTCTTTTTGGTTTAAATTATAAAAATGTCTGCTCCCAAATCCTCTTCATGCTTTTCCCTATTGTATCGTATGTTCTTTCCTATCCTCTTTTTCTCCTTTTCTTCCATATTGTTCTTCCCCCAAAATCCCCTTTCATCCTTTTCCAATTGCATCTTTTTCCTATCCTCTTTTTCTACTTTTCTTCCTTATTCATTTTATATGTTTCCATAATAATTTTGTGTTTGTTTGTTTCTCCATTCAAACAACGCCACACAGTCTTCATTCCAATTGTCTAATAACTATAAGTGAGCCTTTTATATTGTTCATTTCTCGAAAAAGCAAGTTGGAATTTCAAATCAAAAATTAAGATTTTTTGGTTGAAATAAAATCTTACGACCAATGAAGGCTCAAAATTTAAACCTTAAAAGTATGAAATTTATTCCAAAAACATACTTAAAAATATTTCAACTTTTGTAAATTTGAATTTTAAACCAAAAAATAATAAGAAACTTTTAAACTTTCGAAGGTTCAAAATTTAACCCAAAAAAGTTTTAAATTCCTTTCAAACCAAATCAAAGTTAAAAAAAAAAATATTCCAATATTTATAAAGGTGTAGGTGCAGCTGAAAATATAAAATTCAATCAACTCGACTCGGGGGTTGCAATGAAGGATCCCAAAAACATCAACGACAATAGAACGATTTCTTTTAATGCACGGCGCTGTATGAAAATTATAAAAAGTTAATTGTATACGTTTTAAAAGTGCGTATACAAGTGTGCATACAGAAATGGTCAGTTCATTGGCTACCGGCATGGCATGCCGGTTTTGTCTTCTTCATTGCCATTATCGTCTATCGCATTGGCTAAATCGAGCTGCGTTAGAACGCATGAGGCATGCATACCATACATAAATACATACATACATACATATGTACGTAGTTGATATGCAAAATGCGCTCTGCAGTGAAGTAGGTATTATTTTTATAAACTTAAAAAAGAAATGAAAAAAAAAACAACACCTAGTGCAAAAGCATTATAGGAACGTGCAAATTTTTTTAATGTAACACGATAAGGCAAGGAAAAAATACCTCAAATACCTACCTAATGTGGCTATTTAATAGCGTCGCTTGACAAAAAAAGTTTTATCGCATATTTTCTGGCTTTCATGTGAATTGCAATTTTTTTATTGGCATATACCTACTTAATATAAGAAAATAAATTGATTATATTAGCATTTTTTCTATGTAAAGCTGTCACCAAATCCTATAAATGAAACCGTAAATCACTGATCACTGATCACTTTGGGTGGCATTTTGCTGTAACTAAGTAATAAGAAAGCTAGGAAAGTACCGGAACGAAAAGTGGTAGCCTCATCAAATACCGTTATGGTCAAAATCATGGACTGAGTCGATTAAGTCATGTGCGTCTGTTTGAACGCGAACTATGTAGTCGCTCAGTATAATAATAATACAATATCGCTATTATAACTCTGACGAGTTTTATGGACGAGCTTCTCACCCAATTCAAGGTGTGCTACTTTTGTTTTTTCCTACTAATTAAAAATGAGTATACTTTTGTAATTAATCATTTGTCGAAACGAAAACTCCAATTGTTTGAGGTTTAGACTTTAAGCTTTTAAAAAAATCGTTGTACATATTAAATGGAATGTAAAGTATTTCTATAAAAATTGTTGTGTGGCTAATGCTAACGAAAATGGGCAGAAAATTCGCCACACGTAGGTAATATGTAATTCTAAATCTTACCGTAAGAAACAATGAAAAAATAGCTTAGACCTTACATACTTGGTAGCGATACTTCCGCTCTTTTATGTTCTTTGATGACTATTGTTGGTTTGATATATTATTACTGTAACTGACAGTATTTATGACTGCATGTGCACGTTAAAATTATATTAAAGTTGAGGACAATATTTAATATATATTTAACATTAAAACTGGCATAAAACCTTTCATACATATGTATATATTGGGAGAGATGTGGCAAGTAGGTCTGTCAGCAAATAATTATGTTGAAGGGGTTTGTAGGTTGGCATTAGCGCGTTAAAGTCTCTCATACTTCGGTTGTCGATGCTTCCAGTAAAACAAAAAAAAAAAACAAAAAACAAAAAACGTTTCCCAATATGGATAAAATCTTCCTTTACAACTAAGCTGCTTTGATTAAGTTACTTCCTTAATATTAATACATAATTTTTCTGTAAAATTTCCATTTTGGCTCATACAACTTTTCTACGCAAATTACCCGATATGCATTTACATATTTTTGAGCTACAGAAATACTTAGTTAATGAAAAATTGGAAAAATTATTACAACAACCCCTTATTTTAATCACCACTTTGATTACATACATACATATATATGTAGCTCTATTAATTGAATTATTGTTACAATTATTTTCGACCTTAACTTCACTTTTTTCACCAATTTATTTCAATAGTCCTTCAATTTATCTATGAACATAAATCATTAAAAACAAAAAATTGGCGCAAGTTCATATACTTAATTTGTTCGTCATACTAACCTAGTTTGCAAAGAAAGCCGGTTGCGGTTGCAACAAATCAAACTATATACATATGTAATTGATTGTCGTTGCAATAAAGCTTTAAACAACATGTTTAGTGTATTCAGCAAAAATAAAATAGATTACACAAGTTAATGAAAATCGTTCGTATGTTAAGGAAAAAATTACTCGAATGCACGCAAGCCATGTTTTTCATTCATATATCATGATTTAAACTGTTGCTAATAAAACTGCAAACAGTCACTCAAATAAGTTTGCATATAGAATTTACATACATAGGTATGTACATTAGCGCGTATCGCCAAACAAAGTTCGCCGTATGCCCCCTCCCCCTCCATATTATTCCTTTTTCGAAAACATTTCTGGAAACATTTTTTATTTTTTTTTGACACCGCTAGATGTCGCTAAAATTAATTTTTTTCATATCTTCGGTATAGATGCTCCGATCCCTAAGTTTGATACACCAACTCTCTCTTTGGATTGAGAGGAGGGTTTCTACCTTATAATTGTATTAACCCTATGTGCGTCATTTGAGGTCCCTTACACCCTGTACTTAGTTTATGCCACCTTTGTGTAACTTCTTTTGCCGGCATGTTAAACGTCGTCAAAAAGCATTAATCTTTTGCTAAATATGTATTTCGATCGATTCAGTAGAACCGCAAATAAAACACATTTAACATGCAGAGGAATACATATAAGTTTTTCGCTGCCTGTGGTCTTTTGGGTTCATTTTACAAAGATTTTTTCTGAAGGAACTCCTACCGAAATTTTATGCCGAATAAGTTTCTAGAACATTTTAACCATCTAGCACCGCTAAGAAAGGGTTATTTTGACCCCTTTTTATACAGTCAGGATATAGTATTTTTAAGGACGCTACGGTGTACTTTTTTTTGGTCCATATAAGACGAGACGGCCTAAACTTCATAATAGATGTTAATTTTATACGGGAAATAAACACGAAATGGGTTCGAAAAAAAACTATAACCAGTAACAAGATAAAAAGTGGTAACCATTCCCTGACAAAAAAGGTTTCCAATATTTTTTTTTTTTATCGAAATTCTAGATATCTGTACTTCTTTAATAAATTTCATATACATATACATGTACATAGCTCGTTACTAACGCGAATACTTATTTGAGTTACTGTTTGTGTGTAGGTACTAAATGCGCTTTAAATTTATATCATCCAATGGTGCACTTGCATTTTTTTTTTAATTTCTAAATTACAAAATTGAAGTCACATTGGCCATTTGTTTAACTCACTCATAGTTTTATTTTTGTTTTTGTTTTTTTTTTTTCTTTTTAATAAGGGCAACAAAATTCTGTACTTAAAAGATAATGATTTTTTGCAAAATTACTTTTAATAAGCTTTTGATTTCATCAAAGTGGGCTCTATTGTGGTTGGTTTGCAATTAAGAATTGCATGAGAACACCCAGCGTTGATAATGTGACAGGAAACTATGTCATAGTTGTTAATAAAAATATACTATGTACCTAATGCCGATGCCTGACAATCTCGATTGCACAGTAACCACAGTGATTCACTAAATTTATTTCAATGGAAATAAATCTATATGTATATATAAAAATTATTCGTGGTTTGTTCGGTCACTTAAACTTGAAAACCACTGGACTAAACTGAATACTTCCTTCTGCAAGTTTGTTCGTAATTACCGAATCGAATCGGTTTTAGGGAGAAAAAAAGTGGAAAATATTGAGGGGCACCTTCCATACAAACATAATCTTTAATACTGAATATCTCTGGATGTGTTTATGGTAGGACTCTGGAAATTGGCATGGAGATAAACAATATCAGTGCCATACTTATGAGAAAAAATATGAACTATGGAAACAGGGGGCGTGGCATATCCTGTAAAAACTTAGTTTTTATGCTGAATATCTCTGGAAATGTTTTCCGTAGAATATCAAAACTTGGTGGCAGGATAAACAGAATCAATGCAAATCCTATGATAGAAATTTGGAGTTATTGGAAATAGGTACTAAGAAGTATTTGTGGTAGAATGTCAAAAAAAGACATATCAATGAAAATATCTCTATATTAAAACCCTGATTAAGTGATAGGAATAGGGATTGGGATAGGTATAGGTATATGTAGGTATAGGTAGGTATAGGTATAGGTATAGGGATAGGGATAGAGGTAGGGATAGGGGGTTTTTTCGTATATGTATGTAGGTATATAACTTTTATTCAAAGAATATATTTTCAAGAAATTTTCTTTAGGCTTTATAGGACTAAATTTTAAGCATAGCAACGTCTGGCGGATCTGCTAGTAATAACAAATTTTGTGTAATATTATACAATAATTTAAGATAAGCTTTGAACAGCTGTTAATATTTGAACTGTATTTTGTATTTTAGGCTTTACAACTTCACATACTAGGCTTAATAGGCCTGTCACATAGAATACGTTGCATTTGACAGACCAAAGCATTAAACTTGATGATTTCAACTAACTTTTAAATATAAAACTGACTGCTTGAATTTTTAAACATTGCAATCTTCAACTTTGAGATTTATGATTTAAAATAGCCATGGGTAAGGGCGCAATTTTTTTGGCGCTGATACAATAACTCCAGCGCCAGTCTTGGCGCCAACTCACGGTACTGGCGCAATAACACCTTTAGCGCAATTGTCATGGAATAATCGATAAATAACATTTTTTCGTTTGTTACTGTTTACCATCCCTGTTTTATTTCTTTTGGCGCAATTCTGCTTACATATCCGAGGGCACAATTAATTTAAATTTTCATAATCATTTGGAAACATATTCCGTATATTTGTGAAAATATGCTGGAAATTAAGGTCACTTAGATCACTATCAAGCATACCTAATTGTGACGGTGTCATACGTATACATATACTATGGTGCTGTTATTGGCGTTGTGGTTGCGCCATTTTACACTAGCGCTATATTGGTGCTGGTGTTATCGCACGAAATTGAGTCGGTGTTATATTGCAAAATTGAGTTGGCGCAATATTGAGTTGGCGCATTTCCCAAATCGGAGTTAGCGCAATAACGCCAGGGTTGGTGTTAGCGCAATTGCAATTGTGTTACCCATGCCTAATTTAAAATATAAGCTTTAATTCAATGCTTACATAGCTCAAACATGAGTTCCGCGAAATTGCCTTATTTCCTTAACAAAAATGTTGCCTTAATCAATGATTTGTGCCTGCGTCTTATTCCAACTAAATTTCTATCCTATGTTCATTCAATTTCCTTAAAATTTATTAAATTAAGGAATTCATGGTATGTAATAAATGCTTTCTACTGCTTTATTTGGTTTTAATAAATAACTTTTTCGGCAAAATCAAGGGAATATATCGTCGCTTGAATAATTTTCATTTCAAGTTTTATTAGACAGTCCAACAAATTTATTTATTTGTACAAAGATTTTGTCTAAGAGGACCTCTAGTGAAATTTTATGCCGAATAATTTTCTACAACACTTTAACCCTCTATCTGCATTTTTTAATTGATATTCTCTCTATGTGTTTCCAAAAAGGGTTAAAAACAGCCATTTTCGTGGGAGTTAGAGAATTAAAGGCTTCCGCAAAAAAATTCCTTATTAAATTCTGTAGAAGAAGTCCGAGCTCAAAAACTTCATTTGAAGTTATCTTTTATAAGATATTTTCAATAAAGTAATTGCACCTCCAGCTAAAACCATAAGACTTTAACCCCCCTAAAAAAAAACTCAGACCCTCTGGACTAATACTCTGTTCGGAAAAGTTGGTCTGGGAGACATCCTCTTTCATAATTACTAGCGTTTGTTCGTGTTGAGAAATCACTGTTGGACAGTGTTATTCAAGCGACGATATCACCTTGAAAAAATATCTCAAAACAGTTTTAACTCACCCTCTGTGTGCCCCAGTTCACACCAACAATGATCGTTTATGAATTGTGGCCCCAAACAATATTTCATCACCTTCTCCGAACAGCTGATAGCACAACCTGATGGCTCTATATTGGTGAGAAGCAAAAAAAAAAAAATAAATGCAAGTCAATAACTGACATCGATTCACACGTACTAATTTGGGTAAATCTATTGGGTATGTATGTATGTATGTATATTTGATTTATGATTGGAAACTGTTGATCTCCTTACCACCATAATCGCTGACATTGAATGTCTTCAACGCTGCAATGGCATCCACGCGCGTCACTTGATGCTCGAACTGGTATACCTCATACGATGTTTGGGCGTTCGATTCTTGTTGCTTCTTAAAATCGCTGATATCACAGAGTACACAAGATTGCGGAGCAGCGCACGCACTGCCAATTAGGCATGAAAACCCCAACACCCACAACAACAACAACACCAACAGTATGCGTAAGACTAAAGAAGGCAGGGGGGTGCGCGTCAAAGGCCGATAGGGCGCGGTATGCGTATGACAATTGCTGGAACTAATGTGACTTGCTGTTGTTGTTTTGGTTTTTTCGCTTTTAATTATCATTGCACAGTATGTTTGTTGTTTTTGTTGATAAGAAGCGGGTATGATGACTTGATCGCTGCGCAGCCACCATCTGCATTTGCCCAGCCGGAAAGCTGTGTGACGTATCAAACGTAAGGCGGCTGCGATGCATTGTTGTTGTAAAACGTATTGCATATGTTGCTGCAGAGATGTACTATGGCTTATACTAGTTTTTGCGGTTGGAGCTGTTATTATTTTCACTTTTTTCCCCCGATCGTATGACTTCCTCTTAACAGCGCGACGATTCAAATGTTGCATTTTCTCACTCGTGCAACACGCGGCGACATTTGCCAGTGCACTTTGTGGATGCTGCACTCTGCTGTGTGACTCTCGTGCATTGTTATCAATACTTGTGGTGTTGGTTGAGCGCATTTTACATGTTTGCTTAGATTATCGATGACACACTAATCCGTTACGGCACATTAGCACTTACATAGCAGCAGAACGTTATTTTTTTAATGTGTTTTTTTTTAACGTTTGTTTTCAAATATTTTTTTTAATGCTTAATAACTAAAAAATGTTTACATAATTAAGTAATATGTATGTACATATGACACTTAGAGTGTTCAATTGTTCAGAATGCGGCTAATAATGGCTTATATTACATATTATGTACATACACTCGATGCGCTTCAATAAACCTACATGTGTATGCACAAACAAAATATGTATAAAAAAAATTTAAAAAAAAAATAAAAAATAAACATAAAAAATAAACATAAAGAATACAAAGTGGAATAAAGAAAATGTTGATAGAATTATAATTTTTCTGTTGCTATTGCTGTTGCTGCATTTACACATGAACTAACATACCTTCATATGTTTTTGTGGCAGTAGTGCAGAATGTGAGGATATTCAAATAACGGATTTTTTTTCGAAAATTGAGACTTGTAAAGTATTGTATGTATGTACATTAGGGTGGGGCGATTTACTAACCTATATCGCGCTATCGAAATTTGGATTCCTCTCATTTTTCTGAGTAGAAAACTCCTCCACGACATTTGTCTAAAATTAATTTTGATGTTCCGGAATTTGGTTTTTATGAACCAAGACGAATTTTTGAAAATAAATATTGGGCAAAAATCGGCAAAAAAATATCCAGGCCAATATGCACATCGAATTAAAGCAGAATTTTGTGCTGAATCCAGATACAAAATCCGAATTAAAATCGGATGATCCGTTTTCGAGATATAGCCTGATTTCCGGTTATGGAGGCTGAATGCCCAAAATCGCATATTTTCGCTATTATCTCTTGTTGTGTACAATACATCTTAATTTTTTTTGCAAACTTCTTAAAGATAAGTCAATTCAATATATGAACAGTATTTTAAAATATTAATTTATCTTCCGGTATAGGAAAACTAGAATGCACTATTTTTTCCTTGGCCCAAAATCGCGGTATGGGTTCTCTATGTTATAGTCATTTGATACCCATGATTTTCGCCGATCGCGCTTTGTGTACAATAAATTCTTCAAATCCAAAATTTCAGAATTTTAGCTGCAAAAATTTAAGAGTTATTCCCTAAACCCAAGGGTGGGCCTTTTTGCATTACCGTTCAAAGTGCATTACCATTCAATAGTAAATGTGGCTTGCACTACCATTCATTGCATTCCCACTACAAGTATGATTTGTGAAAACCTATGATCGTAGTTTAGGTATTAAGTGGCAAATCTATTTAATAACGGGAAGGAAGTTTATGGGATATTCTACACATGAAATAAGGCTTAGAAAACTGATTGGAAACCAACGGGGCATTGCAATATGTCCTGTGTATATCAATAGGTTTTAAGGTTGTTAATAAATTTCTTTTAAACACGTAGGTAAAAAAATACTTGTACTTATACAGTGGCTCACAGAGGTATTTTGCATATGGCATTTGTTGAGAAAATATTGGAATTTGCCTATTTTTTCGAATTCATTTGAAAATTTTTGACATGATCTGATAGCTGAAGCTTCATACTACACAAGAACATTAATTAAAAAACATAAACACATTTCATCTTTAATATAAAATTATCAATTTTCTAAGCTAATTCCGTGTGTAGAATATCTCACAAACTTCCTTCCCGTTATTAAATAGATTGGCTACTTCATGCCTAAACTATGATCATAGGTTTTCACAAATCATACTTGTAGTGGGAATGCAATGAATGGTAGTGCAAGCCACATTTGCATTCGCATTCACTACTGAATGGTAATGCAAATCAAATTTTCATTACCACTCATCAGTGATTGGAGAATGCAAGGCTGAATGCAATCAAAATTGAATGCACTGTGCCCAACCCTGCCTAAAACGTAGACTTATGTATGCTTCTGAAATTTGTTTTTTGCTTCCAATAGTAGGCTATGGCGTATGAGTAACCTTGAGTTTTTGTTAGAGTTGAGGAAAGTAAAAAAAACAAGTCCCAAAAAGCATACGTCTACGTTTTGGGTTATAACTCTTCAATTTTTGCAGCTAAAATTCTGAAAATTTGGATTTGAAGAATTTATTGTACACAATGCGCGATCGGCGAAAATCATTGGTATCAAATGACTATAACATAGAGAACCCATAACGTGATTTTGGGCCAAAGAAAAAAGAGTGCATTCTAGTTTTCCTATACCGCAAGATAAATTAATATTTTAAAATACTGTTCATATATTGAATTGACTTATATTAAAGAAGTTTGCAAAGAAATTTAAGATGTATTGTACACAACAAGAGATAATAGCGAAAATATGCGATTTTGGGCATTCAGCCTCCATAACCGGAAATCAGGCTATATCTCAAAAACGGATCATGCGATTTTAATTCGGATTTCATATCTGTATTCAGCACAAATTGGCCTGGATATTTTTTTGTCGATTTTTGCCCAATTTTTATTTTCAAAAATTCGTCGTGGTTCATAAAAACCAAATTCCGGAACATCAAAATTAATTTTAGACAAATATCGTGGAGGAGTTTTCTACTCAGAAAAACGAGAGGAATCCAAATTTCGATAGCGCGGTATCGATTGATTTCCCTCCATAAAAATCGCCCCACCCTAATGTAGATATATACCAAAATTTAATAGGTTACAAAACTGCATATTCTGAGTTTGATATAGAAATTTTTGATGGAAATTCGTCACTTCTATATGAGGTTTTCACGCCTATGTAGGATATTATATTTAAACTAAATTTTATGCCATAATTCTACTATTATGCATCTTTAAATAGTAAAAATATGCTGCATTTTGTTTTGCATTGTTTTTGTAAAAACTGTATTTATGTATGTACCTATTTATATTTAATTATTTTCGCTTAAGTGTTTAAGTACATATGTATGTATGTAGGCACATGTACATGTTCTATTATCAGTTTCACCATACAACATTGAAATATGACACTCATCTACATATCGAGCCCTAACCGCCATAAAAGTGTATCCAACAAAAAGTAAATTTTACAGGAGAATGTACATATTTTTAGTGTTCTTTGCATACAGTCTGCATGTAGCCTTGAAATTTATTTAGTCTCTACCTTCGAAACGGCAGATGCCACAGCTATGAAATTTTGGGAGTTGCTGCGTGTGATAATAAGTTAATGATTTCCATAAAAAAGCTAAAATCGGTAATTTTGTTGGTTACACTTTTTGGCGGTTAGGGCTCGATATGTTAATTAAGCACTTCAAACAAACAAAAAGAAAAACGAATTGGAAATACATAAATGTAAAAATATGCCGGTACGGTATTCAACATTTAAATTATGTATTAGAAATTCTTTTCACACAACACTTGCTTAGGATTATGTATATACACACATATATATATATTTATGTACATGCATACAAACAAATGTATATTTATTTACATTCATATGCATACATATGTAAACACAAAGCGATCGCATTTTTCAAACGCTTACATGATTGGCATGTTGAAAAAGCTATTTTGAAGTATTTATTGACTGAATGAGATTTATTCAGCGCTTGTCAATACCGTTTAACGATTTATCTTTTTAGTTTTTACATAGTATGTATAATTTACATTGTATATGTAGGTATGGATGTACAGTATTTTCTCAATGAATTACGAAAAATATTGTTATGGTATGGTTTCGTATAAGTTTTTAATTTAATTCGCTATTTTTTAAAAAGTAATAATAATAATACAATGGCGCTATTATAACTCTGACGAGTTTTATGGCCGAGCTTCTCTCCCAATTCGAGGTGTGCTCCTTTTTGTTTTTCCTACTAATTGGGTGGACCTACAGTTTTAGGCCGGCTCCGAACGGCGAATGCATTTTTTGTGAGAAGCTTTTTCATGGCATAGCAGGCGAGCACTCAACCCACTTCACCACTTTTTAAAAAGTCCTTACTAATATAAGATAAACGGCACTGAAGATGACCGAAGACGGTTGGTCTCTATTAAATCAAACTTGGCAAGGGATGACACACCTTACTAACGGCCTTATTCCGGTATTTGTGGTAACATAATTTACTTTACTGGTGAAATAAAGAATCTGGTACTTTAAACACTCTTTTCGTATTCTGGCAGCAGAAAATTAAGTTACCACCTCAATACGTGGTAATATTTTGTTACCATTTTCAGCCCGATTCAATTCCGTTCGTATGGAAATGCTTTGACAGCGTTACCATTTGTGCCAGAATACCAATTGAAAAGATGGTAACAATTTTCAGCAACATAAATTACCAGTAAAGTAATTTTCCGGTAACGCTCGGAATAGCAGTGTAAAGGTCAATTTTTATGAAAATCGTATTAATTGTTTTAATTTTTATACTCAGCTGTACTAGTACACAGAGTATTATAGTTTTGATTTCCTAACGGTGGATTGTAACAGAATGAAATAATCGAGATAGATATAGACTTATATATATCAAAATGATCAGGGTGAAAAGAGAAATCGATTGAGCCATGTCCGTCCGTCTGTCCGTCTGTCCGTCTGTGCGCACGATAACTCGCGCAAAAATTGAGATATTTTGATGAAATTTGAAATGTAAGTTGGTATCAAGACAGGAACGGATGGTATTGAAAATGGAAATGGAAATCGGACCATGACCACGCCCATCTCCCCTATATAGTAAAAATCGGAAATTTTGTATCTCAGTCACTAATAGAGCTAGAGTAATAAAATTTCACACACGTATTGAGCTCAGGCCCTTATGAAGAAATATGGTGAAATTTTGGAAAATGGGCGGTGCCACGCCCACTTATTAAGGGGCAAACATTGAAAGTTTTATGAGTCATAACTCAGAAACCGTTGAAGATATATCGATGAAATTTAAAGCTATTACTGTTATTCCTACATCCTATACCATCTCGGATGTTCCCCTCAAATTCGTTTCAGATGTTAAAGACCTGGGTGTTTATTTTGACCCCAAACTCAATTTTACTACACACATTAACTACATTGTCCCCAAATCTTTTTCTATGCTAGCTTTTATTCGCCGTAATTGTTCTTCTTTTACTGACCCTTATGCTCTAAAACTATTGTACATGACCATGGTGCGGTCTCGGTTAGAATATGCTGTATTTGTTTGGAGGCCATATCATGCAGTCCACATTAAAAGATTAGAATCCGTTCAAAGGGCCTTTATGCGTTTTGCGTTGCGCTCTTTGAGGTTCGTGGACCCTATTCCACCCTATCGCTCACGTTGCTTGCTAATAAATCTTCTGTCTTTAGACGCAAGACGAACTTTGTTGTCGATGTGTTTCCTTTTTGATTTATGTGTGGGCTCTATTGATTGCCCATACCTTCTTTCTAAAATTAACTTTAATGTTCCTACTCGCATTCTCCGTAATAATGAATTATTTTTTGTGGGGTTTTCTAGGACCGTTTATGGTTTGAATGCCCCTCTAAGAAGGACGTTATCTGAATTCAATACATATTCGTCTTCCTTAGCCTTTGAATTCTCTTATTCTAAGTTTAATTTTAAGAACTTACTTATAAGTTTTCTATCATAAGTTTTATGATACATACATATATCCTCTGTAAATCTAGCTAATAGTCTATAAGCTTCTGTTTGTTGATTAAATAAATAAATAAAAAAACAGATTTTTTTTTTTTTTTTTTTTTAAATTTGGTAGGCGTGATATACTTACTTAGGCAAATGTTTGGACGAAAAATTGCCAAAATCGGTTGACGACCACGCCCACTTTTATATATGGGTATTATAAAGTGACCTAATAAAAACATTTTAAGCGATATCTCTGTCAAATATAAAGATATATCATTGAAATTTTATGGAAGGTGTCCAACTATGGACATAAAACAAAAAATACAAAAATTTTGGAAAATGGGCGTGGCACCGCCTCCTTTTAGAAGCAGGAATATACGAGATTTCTGAGCCCATAACTCGCCAAATAATCGATATATTATGACGAAACTTGGTGTATACACTTTCACTACTCGTAGTAATACATATTCAAAATTTTAGCGAAATCGGTTGACGACCACGCCCACTTTTATATATGTGTATCATAAAGTGGCCTAATAAAAACATTTTAAGCGATATCTTTGTCAAATATAAAGATAATTCATTGAAATTTTGTGGCATGAGTTCCACAATAGACCGGAAACAAAAAATAGAAAAATTTCGGAAAATGGGCGTGGCACCGCCTCTTTTCAGACAAAGGAATCAACGAGATTTCGGAGCCCATAACTCGACAAATAATTGAGATATTATGACGAAACTTGGTTTATACACTTTTATAACTTGTGTTAATAGACACGCAAAAATTTATTGAAATCGGTTTATGACCACGCCTACTTTTTAACAAAGATATTTCTGGAACACACTTTGGGAATTTGTAACGTGACATCTTTGTAACTCATAAAGGGATGAAATTTTGCACAAAGAATAATATTCATAAGCTTAGTTGGAAGACTGATAAAAATTTTGAAAATGGGCGTGGCTACGCCCACATTATGCAGCACTCGCTTTATATAAAGTACACCCTGTTTCCATCAAACGCAAACAAACAATGAAAGCATACAGCTGAGTATCTAATGTTCGATTCCACTCGAACTTAGGCTTCCTTACTTGTTACATTTATGCTGGCCCTGAACACCACATTTCTCCAGAGGCATCTTAAATAATAAGCTTTATTGTATGTTGATTAATTGTGGATAACCTTTTAAATTTTCAATTAGTTGCAAAGGTAAAGGATTTTTTTTAATTTCTATTTGTCACTAAAATTTAAATTTTCGATATTCTTGTCAATTTTATTCACTGTTAAGGCGGATTCATCGTTCAAGTTCAGAACTTTTTTGCCATGTGGTTGTTGTTGTGTTTTCGGAGTGTGAGAGGAATTCCGAAAAGTTCTGAACTGTTTTTATTAGTTAACTCAAATTCAACTTTAGTTCTGAACTCGAACGATGAATCCGCCTTTATGATACATTTTTAGTACGAGTTATTGCATAGCACTTTTTAAAATTAGTTGCTGATTTATTAATACGTATATGAACATGCGTACATACTAGGGATTCCAATCCCGGGATCCCGCCCTTTCTGACTCCCCGAAAATCCCGGGATAGCTAGAATTTTATCCCGGGATTTTCGGGATAAGATAAAGAGAGAATATTCCGCTATTATAGCAAAGAAAATTTATATTTTATATAATTTTTATTGGTCTCAGATCTGTATACTAACAGCATTTCCTATTCTGAATGAAAATGTTGCATTATTACATTGCAGCATTATCAACATGAGTCCTGTGTCCTATTAAAGTGTTGCATTTTTCATGTGATGAATGAAACAAAAATAATGCAACCTTTTACTTGTGCTAAGAGCAGAAAATGTTGCCCGTAGTCGGGCCAGTTTTATATTTTGTCAATAGAACAAACATCCCTAAAAAAGTGTTGAGTCTGTGTGGAAGAAAACAAAAAAATGTGACAGCCGGAAGAAAGTGCGACATTTTTGCTAGAATAAAAGAGTCCATTAGTCAAAGTAAGGATTAAAATTTTTGATTTTTTTTTAATAATTAAATTTTTTTGTGTTGAAGTACGCGTTGTAAGGAAAGTAACGTTAGGTATTTTTAAAGCTTTTAGCTTGTGGCAAAATTCATTTGATAATTCTATTTCCTGATTTTTGGTCATGATTTTGGTCATTTCTCAAATGTTTTTTGGAATTTTCCCACACGGAAAGTAAATAATGGAAGAAAATGGAAAAAAAAATTTAATTAAAATTGATAGTCTTACAACACTCTACTAAAATGAAATACGCAGCTGCATACTCGGAATTCATATCAAAATTTTGCCTCCGATATTTATCTATTCAGAAGTTGCATTAATTTTCTGAATTTTTCGGCATGCTTGGAAACATTCGCTTAAACAAAGTGCGTCGTTAAATTCTAAAAAAATTTCTATTGGAAATTATCAAATGATTGCAAGCCTTTTTATTAATATCCTAAAAGTACCAACTGCAAAGGCAAATGTTTTGTTCACCAAATGTATGTAATTTTCGTTGTTGGTTGTGCTTTTTAAAGTAACTCTTAGGTATTATTAAATAATACGAATGATTTTACATTCCTATTTTATTTTGTTACTAATGAAATAATAAAAAATGGCAATAAAAATCTATTTTTTCTTTGCATTTTAAAGTTGTAGCGTTTCTCTAAAAATGTATTTACCTTTTTCAACCCCAAATGTGGGAAAATAATACTGGTCGAAAAATTTTTGTAACAGAAATAAAATTCTACGTTTCAAAAGGATTTCGGTGTAGTTTTTGAGATATTCATGTCCAAAGAGGCGAAAAACGCTGTTTGTGGCCATATTCACTCCTCAATATTTTTAAAATTACTGACTTTCATTAAAAACTGATTACATCTATTGGAAGCACGATCATTTCTTTTGAAGACAACGTAGATATCTGAATAAGATACCCGAAAAAGCAAAGCGCTGTTTTCAAGAGAAATGATCGTTCTTTCAATAGCTGCTATCATCTTTTAATGAAAGTAAGTAATTTAACAGATTGAGCAGTGAATATAGCAAAAAATCGCATTTTTCGCCTCTTTGGACATGAATATCTCAAAACCTACACATATTACCGAAAATACGACTTCAGATTCAGAATCAGCGCACCGAAATCCTTTAGAAAAGTAGAATTTTATTTGAGTTAGAAAATTTTTTGGAAATTTTTTCGGCCTGTGTAATTAAAGTCCAAATCCCGGGATTAATCCCGGGATCCCGGGATTATAAAATAAAATCTCGAAAATGCCGGGATCGCAAAAATTGGAAAAATTGGAATCCCTAGTACATACATATATATGTACATACATACATAAAATAACATACGACTGAAAACGCATAACGTTTACCCAAATTATATCTGGTTTTTTTTTCCTTTTGTCTAAACGTTTTTCACACATTTAAAATACATTTGACCATAGAAAAGTCACGTTTCAATCGCGCGACATCGCGACGTCACCAACAAAGATAATCAGAAAACGTCCTCGTCGCCTCTACCACCACCCACGTTCAAAATTTGTACACACAATGGTCCTCTCTACGTGCGTGTACGACACTTTTGACAGCCACTGTAATACTGAATATAAAATTATACATTCATACATATGTATGTTCGTTCGATCGTTCTCGCTGGCTATCTGCCACAGGAAAATTAACTTTTACTTAGTACGTACTTATTTGTTTGTTCGCCTGATTGCGTCCGCGGCGCGTCCATTCGCTTTTATATGCAAATAAATTCTGAAAGCAGCAAAAAGTTGCAAGCGCCAAAGTGCCATGAAAAATACAAAAACTGAGTGCGTGCGTACTTTATGCATAAATGGACAGATATGCTTGAGTTTGAGCGCATTTACGTATTGTATTTATGTATGTATGGGGTGTTTCAATAAGAGTGCTAGTTTCAACTTTGGAGCAAAATTTCGTATTAAGCAACACAGAGTAATACTATGTTCACGTTGAAGAGTTAATTGCAGTTAATGGGCCATTTCGAGTTAACCGCTAAACGCTACTCATTAACTCCGAGTTAACCATACAATTTTTTTTTTAATAAAATCGGCTTTAACTTCACTTAACTCTACTTTTATTTAGAGTTTATTTGAAGTTTATGGAATGCAAGCCTGTTCTTTGCAAAAATTTGGTGGCACTTTTAAAACATTGGCATTATTTGAACAGCTACATATGTATGTATGTAGGTGGTTGCAATAGAC
The DNA here is from genome assembly GCA_960531455.1 of Urophora cardui. NCBI lineage: Eukaryota > Metazoa > Arthropoda > Insecta > Diptera > Tephritidae > Urophora > Urophora cardui. The sequence goes on from OY482673.1 coordinate 125,207,289, forward strand.
GGATGATTTGAGATGCTTATTGTAATCTTCCATGAAGGTTACTCGTAATTTTCACATAAGATCCGCAGCAAATCCATGTATGTATGTAGTATGGCGGCCAGCTTGCATATGTCAAATTAAACTGAGGTTGTTCTCTAAGTCTGATTTTAGCTTGGCAAATTTGCCGAGATGACGTTAGTATGATAAATTTGCCGAGCACAACAACAAAATACACGTCTTGTCAAATTTGAAGCTTCGGCAAATTTCTCACCCCTCAACCCGTGATATTTGATATCATGAGAAAAATATCACGGCAAATGCAGCCGTGTTATTAAATTCACAATAGTCTTCTGTGAGAAGTGAGTTTGAATATATGTTTATAAGTATTTCTTTTTTTTAAAGAATTTTATTTTATTCAGATAAAAAATTAATAAATTCGAAACTAAGGCAGTCAAAGCAAAGCGGTAACAGTCGTATAAAAAGTGAAAAGAATATGACACACATGCTAGTTCACAATGAAGTCAGTCCGAAATTTATTTTCCTTGAGGTGCGCTCTTTGAGTGTGGCGAATTTCCCAAGATATCATTATATCTCGGCAAAAATATTATATATTGTTCTCTCAACCTTACTCTGAGCTTCTTAAACATGTCAACGTGAACACTTGACAGTTTACTTTTATGAGAAATAAAATACAATATTTAACTAATTTAAAAAATCTTTAATTTAGTTGAAATTGGGAGCACATTTTGTCGAACGTTACACAAATTTCCTGCAGAACTGTTACTAAAGATAACATGCGACAAAATTTTACGGAAGAAAATCCTTTATACATAAGTTCCAAAATAATAAACAATATATAACAAAATTAAAATAATTTAAGAATTTTGTGGCCTAGAAGTGTTCTGCCAGACTTTGGAGAAAATCTAATGAGACGCTTTGGAGAAATACAATTCCAAACTTCAAACCTTTCCAAAAAGTATTTAATGTCTTTAAATGCAACATACGACTTTAATTTATCCGGGCGACAATAGTATAATAGGTAAAATCTTAATTATCAAATTGAGAATTAAGATTTTCTCAAACGTTTGAGACTTATTGGCCTGGTGTTTATTGGGCTCCTATAAAATCAACCGATACTCTTGTAGAAACAGCCATACGTACATACATAGTATGTATCTTTTGTATGCAGTAAGTAATGTTCTGATGTTGTAGGTCTGACTGTGTAAGCTTAAGCAAAAGTTAAGAGCAAATGAGAGCGCAATGAGCGCGCCAGAAATTTGAAAATAAAATTTACCTAAATTGAGTAAATAAACATAAATATTTATAGGAAAAATATATTAACAAAAAAGTTTAGTCAACATGTTGGCTCATGGGCCAATACCATTTCGACTGACTGTTTGCAGCGAGAAAATCGCATAAGTACTTAAGTGTGACGTTACTTTTGGTAATTTCAGACGCTTTGTGATGTGACTTTTTATTAAAAGGAAGTCAGATAAGTCTGCTAATATTAGTAGCTACATACATATGTACCCAAGTATGTACATACATATTAATCACAAATTCACCTCTTTAGTTATAGGCAGTGACCTGATTTAATCATTGCAGCTGCAATAAATTATTGTGATATTACTCATGTCAATGATATGATTTTTATTTGTTTAAATTTTGAGTGTTACTTGATTGTAAGTAAACTTGAAGTTTTTTTTTGGACATTTTAAAAATTTCGCAATAAGGTGATGTGATAATTGTCACTCAACAGTGTAGGTATGTAATTAAAAAAGCACGAAAGCAAATAAACAAATATTGAAAATCAAAGAATTTTTCAGAATTCAGCAGCACCTATCACACACCTTAAGTTATCGTCAGCCAAATATGTGATTCTGTAAATATTTATGTATTAATGTACATATGAGTGTATGTATGTATGTATATTTTTATCTTGTTGAAATTACTTTGTAAGTGGAACAGATAATGGTTCTGCAGATTGATTTTTAACACGCTTTTATTAGTTTCACCTGTATGTATGTATCTATGTATGTATGCATGTATGTATGTATGTATGTATGTATGTATGTAATTTCTAGCTGCTGTCTAAATATATGCAACATATTTACTAATGAGATTAGGTTATAACCACCGCTATGTTCCACCAGATGGCGCGCGTGTATTTATATTTTTAAAATATTCACTTATTAATTTTTGTATTTTATTTTATTTGTTTATTTCTTGATTGTTGCATTTTAAGGAATTTCAGCAAAATATTACGTACTAGCCAAAAAGCCCAAAACAAAATTCCAATAACACTGTCTAATGGCATTTTTGCACAAGAGTAGCCTCGGTATTTTCAAATCACGAAATTTTGCCTTTAAAAAATTCATATTCAATTAATTACTATCAAACTGTCCCTCTTTGAAAGGTTCACCTCGCCACACTAAAAGCTCATGTAATTAGACCTTCATTATTTATAAAGCATATTTTTAGGCGAAGTGAAGCAACATAAAAGGTTTGAGAGGCAATGAGTTTTGCAGGGACGGGCGTTTCGTTTATTTAAGAATGCGTTTATTTAATCGATTAAGTTGAGAGTTTTTTCGTTGAACAAGTGGGTACATGCATAGATCATTTTAAAACTCTATTAACCTGCCAAAAGTTATTTTATTGATGTGTAAACATCATTGCTGTTGCTACGAGTAATTTCGAAAAACGCGTAAACCATAAACGACGTTTGTGTTAGTGCGCTGTTCTATTCTTTATGATTCCTAGGTCGGGTTCCGAGATATGGGCCTAGCGTGGACCCGGATGATCTTGCATGTTTCTGAGCAATATTATTATCAAATGAAAGGTTTTGAACAGGGCTTCTACATGGAGCTCTATTCTTTATGATTCCTAGGTCGGGTCCCCAGATATGGGTCAAAATGTGAATCTGGCGAAATTGGTTTTAAATAAAAGGTGAAAAACAGGCTTCAATATAGAGCTCTCTTCGATGTAATTCAACCCGGTTTCTTAGGTAAAGGGAAAGGGAAAGACGAATTGAATGGAATGGGAAATCAAAAGGAAGAGGAGAAGGGAGGAAAAAGGAGAGGAAAAAGGAAACGAAAAAGGCACGGGAGGGGCAAGAAGAAAGAAAGAAACAGAGAGAAAGAGCTGAAGAGGGAAAAGTAGAACCAATAGGGGAGAGAAAAGGAGCGGTAAGTGGGAACGATAGGCAAAGAGAAACGGAAGAGGAAATTTGACGGGAAAGGGAAAATAAAAAGGAAAAAGGAAACGGAACTGAAAGAGAAACTGGAAAAGAAAGGGAAAGGTAAAGGGAAGGGAAAAGGAGTGGAAGACTAAAACGCAGAAGAAAGGGAGAAGAACATGAAGTGGTAGAAGCCAAAACAAAACAAATCAAAAACTAAAAATTAAAAATTAGAAATAAAAAATTTAAAATTAAACATAAGAAATTAAAAATTTCAAATTAAAAATTAAAAACTAAAGATTAAAAATATTAAAAATAAAAAATTAAATATATTAAAAATTAAAAATTGAAAATTAAAATTTAAGAATTTAAAATCAAAAATCAAAACAAAGAATCATAAAAGCGAAAGCCAGTAAGGGAATAAAAATCCGATTTCAGAACTATTTACACATCAATATTCATGGCCGCTGTGGTGCAGTGGGTAGAGTGCTCGCCTGCTATGCCAGAGGTCTCGGGTTCAAACCACGGTCCGAGCAAAACACCAAAACAATTTTTCTAATTAGTAAAAATCCAATTATTGGGCTTTTTAAAAGAGCAGAGGTCACCTCTCGGCAGTGGGCGGCATACCCTCCGAGAGTATTTCTGCCATGAAAATGCTTCTCACAAAAAATGCATTCGCCGTTCGGAGCCGGCATAAAACTGTAGGTCCACCCAATTGGTAGGAAAAACAAAAAGGAGCACACCTCGAATTGGGAGAGAAGCCCGGCCATAAAACTCGTCAGAGTTATAATAGCGCCATTGTATTATTATTATTATTATTATATTCATGAATACTCATTATTCACGCTTTAATTTCTTTTCACCTTATTTTCGCTGTAGGGTGAAAAAACTTGGTAGGTAAATGCCCTTTTATACTTCTGTTTAGTGGTCGGAAACTATCGATAGTGACGATAGTCACGATAGTCACTATCGATGGTTTCTGAACATCGTTTACACTATCGATGGTTTTCGACTATCGTTTGAACTATCGATAGTTTATTGAAAATTTGAAATGTGACCACTAGGCACCAAACAAACGGTAACTATTCCATGCAGGGTTTGAATTGCTGACTAGCAAGTAGTCAAAGCAACATAAATACGACTATGCATTCTAGTCGCATGGTCGTTTAAAATGTGATTACCCAAAAACATTAAAATTACACTACAATATGGGTATCAAACGAAAGGGGATGACCCCAGGTTTCATTTGGACTTCGATATATTTCGATAGATTTATCGATAACTGAGTTATCGGTCAAAATGTGATTGCCCAAAACCATTAAAATTACACTACAATATGGGTAGCAAACGAAAGGGGATGACCCCAGGTTTCATTTGGTCTTCGACCGTGGTTTGAACCCGAGACCTGTGGCATAGCAGGCGAGCACTCTACCCACTGCACCACAGCGGCCATAGCTGTTATACATTTCTGGAAAGCGCACTATATAACGCAGCCTACAGTGTGATTAGTAAAAAGGCAAAAGGCGGTTACAGTGTGAGCGTAGTCGTAGACTCTCCCAAATCAACCGAAACTATCGTCAACTATCGATATACTATCGATAGTTTGCAAAAAACTATCGTACACTATCGATGGTGCTGACTATCGATAGTTTCCGACCTTTACTTCTGTTGTAACTCGAGAAAATTAAATCATTATGTTTGGTATATGTACTTATGTATTTCGGATAGAAACTCATTTTCTTCCGAGTTTTTGTAATTTTAAGAGCTGTCGCGTTTAGTTTGTTTTATCTTATTTTTTTTTCTTTCGTTACATGTTTTAATTTGTTGCCTTTAGAAACACTAATGTATTCAACACCCACGATATTTTTTGCATATAGCATGGACGCACGTTTGTATGTGCATATGTACATATATATTTTAAAACAAATAGTATTACAAATCAGCTTCTGTATGTTCTTATATATATGTATATACATATGTACATACACCACAGTACTTGTACTTGCAAATTCCAAGTACAAGTAAAAGTACTTATCAATGTACATGCAAGTACTTTTTGACAAACTATTACAGATTGTTTCAGACAAAAAAATATCACCTCAGTTGATTTTGATTCAAAATTTTTATTTCAATCAAAACATTTAAAAAAGCAAAACAAAAACACAGATAGGTGTACGTACTTAAAAAGTACTTATCAGTAGAGTACTTGTAATTGTAAAATTCAAGTACAAGTACTATAGTACTTGTACATGTACTGGAATTTCGAAGTACTGAGGTACTGGTACTTGTACTTGTACTGAAACTTGCACTTTACAGGTCTGATACATACATATAATAAACGGTATTCAGATATCCAAAATTTAGTTAAATCAAAATTTTAAGATTTGCATATACATGCTTCTTCTCGTATGCAAGCAACCTTTCGCATTATATAATTTTCTACCAAATGACTAGTCTCAGCAGCCTCCACATGATCACACCACCCACAACAATGTGCCACACACCGCGTTGATTAAATACTTCAATCATTTTGGGTATTTTGTTAATAAGTTAAGTATTTTGTTAAGCATCTCCAGCCATATTAATTTTCCATCCTTATGCTATGCATTCACACTAATTGCCAATCCATATGAATGCATGAATTCATATCATTCCTAGCATAGTTTTTTGACACACTTTCTTTATGTGTCGTAGGTACAAACATACATATGTGTATCCCACTTCCACCCCTTCTTCATCGCTTATTTTTTTACCCTAAAACATAAATTAGTTGTTCTCTTCTTTGTTTATTTTTTTTTTTTTTTTTTTAATAAACACAGCACAGTGGTCGGAGAGATTATGTTTTACACGAAAAAATTTATTATTTTGATATGGGGTATATTAGTACGAATAAAGACATATATGTATATGTATTCATATTCAGTTAGGTCCAACGAACAGTGATCAATTAAAAAAAAATTAATACCTAGGTATATTTTCAAAACCTGGTAAATTTGTACATACATATGTATGTATATTTTGGTCAATGAAAATTTTTTATGAAAATGCCACTTTATTAAACCTATTTTATTTTTTATGAATACCGGTCTAAGTCGGAAAAGGTGCTGCCAATTTTTTCACGCAAAATTTGGGTTTTCCGAAAACTATGCCACGTGCTATGTATTTCTTAAATATTTGTATGTTACTGAATATGCATGTATGCAGTATGTTTATTTATAGTTTGGGGCTTCCTCATACTCCCTTCAAAGTTAATAATAGAATACAGCAGCTCATAAAGTGAATTCTTTAGGTCGCCTAATAATAGGCATAGCGTCTCGATGCTGCAGTTGTAAGGAAATTATTTTGGCCCAACGGCCGACAAGTTGTATGTTTAATGTGTATACATATGTACATATAATATATGTATGTAGATATATTTGTCCATATGTCGACACGAAATGTTATTTAAATAGCAACATTTCTACAGGTTGCTGCCGCACTGGAAATACACACTACCCTTCAAAAATTTGAGGAAGTCCAATGGGACGGGGCTTTAAAGTAGGTCTGAAGGGACGTGGTCACGGACTTGGTTACATGTTATGCTGCATCGGACCACATCGAATGTAAATTGTCGTTCGCCGCCAACTAATTCGTGGTTGGTCGGCAATTTGGCTCGGTCTAGGGTATTGGGATGTAGTTTAAAACGTGGTCCACTGTAAGCAGACTAGTCTGTGGCCCAAATGGGGTGGTTTTTTATATAGTCCTTTGTTATGCAGCGGTGAAGCAGGGGTGGTCATGTCCAATGACATCGCAATGTTAATGTAACCATATTTTTTCATATATTTGGACCATTTCTGTAACTAGTAATTGTCACAACGTAACCTGGTCCTGTACTAACATATTACGAGGTCCGACTTTTTGGCGGGTATATATCTAACATATGTATGTATGTTCACATACTCATTTACGCTGACACGCTCTGTGGTGGCAACCAGAATTGGTTCGCCAATGAACGTACCCTGCAAAAAATGCGATTAATCCGGGACGTATCCGGGATCAATCGCAAGGGAGCATGCGACTAATACAATTTTACATCCCTTTATATGGAGTGAATTGATCGCATTTGTTCGAGCATGTCCTATGAAGAGACTAATTGTTCAACTTGTATACCCGAACGGGTACCAATGTAGATCAATCGGTTTCATCCCGAACGGGTACAAATGTAGATTAATCGCTTTCATCCCCAACGGGTACAAATGTATATCAATCGCTTTCAGCACGAACGGGTACAAATCGTCGTTTAAAGTGCATTTTTGCGTAAGAGGTATTTTCATTTTCGAGTAGCGGACATTGGTTGAATTTTACAGGAGAGCAAAAAAACTGTTTCATTTCAAAACCGTTACTTCTTTCTGCGTACAAACTTAAATTTAAATAGTTACGTAGATCAGTTTGGTAGCTAAAACATCAACTTAGTGTAGAAAAAGAAACAAATTGAATTATTAGGACTCTTTTTTTTCATGTGCGGTTGTGCAATTTTTATTTGGCACAAAAATCACGCACAAGCGGTTATGAAATGGCAAAATGTTCAATATAATTCTTTTTTTTTAGTATTTTATAAAGAAAAAAAGTAACAAAACTTAAACTTATATTAAATTTAAAGCTAAAATTAATATTTTTAATTAAGAAAACGTAATTTTGTTTACACATTGCTGGAGAAGTCGTAAGGTAAATGTGGACAATTGTCATAAAAGCTATGACAATCGTAGGGCATCACTTGTTTTAAGTGTTTTAAATCTTGATATTTACTTTTTGTAATTTTGAGGTGACTTGTGGATTGGATTACGAACATCCGTGTTCAATCTGGTTTATAACCTGACTTGAATGTCTTATAAATTTTCGCATAAGAATCATGGCCTACAAAAAACATGTTTTTATCGCAATGTAATAAATAAATTTTTATACACAGCTGTAATAATACACAGATTTAAATATTTTTATGAAATTTCGTATACAGGCATATCTATATGTTTGTTTTCTCGTTTTTGGGAATAAAATTGAATAAGACAAAATTTCATTGTAGTTTTTCAATGCAAATTGACTTAAATTTTAAGGTTTTATTGAAACAAAAAAAAAAACGTCCAGGAATTATAATTTTTCAGAAATTAGAATCACCCTAAAAACAAAGTGGTTCTAATTTTTAAGCGTCTACTGTACCACGATAGATAGAAGACCATAAACAGAAAAATTTTGGAAAATGGGAGTGGCACCGCTCTTATTAGACAAAGGAATCTACGAGATTTCGGAGCCCATAACTCGACAAATAATTGAGATATTATGACGAAAATTGGTGGACTTATTTCTACCACTTGCGGTAGTATATGTGCAAAATTTTAGTGAAATCAGTTTATGACCACGCCTACTTTTTAGTAAAAATATTTCTCGAATGCCCTTCAGAAATTTGTAACGTGACATCTCTGTAAATAAAAGTCATAAAGGGATGAAATTTTATAATAACAAGAATATTTATACGTTTAGTCGGATTATTGATACGAATTTTCAAAATGGGCGTGGCTGCGCCCACTTTATGCGGCGTGGGCTTTATATAGATTGCACCGTGTTTCCAGCAAACGTAAAAGAACTTAGAAAGCTTACAATATTTGGCTCCACTCGAACTGAGGCTTCCTTTCTTGTTTTGTTTTTTTAATTTTTGATACCTTTAGTCATAATTTGGTTGGGAAAATTGTAAAGATTGTAGCAAAAAAACGTAGTATCATCAGAGCTTACCAATTAGAAACTTCATTTAATTTGTTTAAAATAATACCAGCTTGATATTTACCTGACATTATTTGTTTAAAATATTTAACTTTTGCTCGCTTTCATATAAATTGGCCATTTAAATTATTTATCTAATAACATATAACTTCGCTTGTATGAATGAACTGAAATTATACGCGGTAATGCTGCCAAATTTTAACAATACTCTTCATAAGCGATTATGAAATTTACTGTTATTATGCGTTTTTGTTGTTAGAATTGCAAAGTTTTGGTATGGATCGATAGAGCTGAGCGTCAGTAACTCAGGGTTGGAAAATCTCATTTTTGGCAAAAATATCCCTTACTCGAAAATGAAAATACCTCTTACGCAAAAATGCACTTTAAACGACGAAATGTAGATTTTTCCAAGTTGTTAGCCAAGGCAATTTTTAATAACAATCTTTAAAAAAATTTTAAATGTTCATGCATATTTAAATAAAGATTATATAATGTTTTACTTTTGTAAAAAAATCTCAATAAATAAATAAAAAAATTGTAAGCTTTGAGTATGCATTATGTGAGCGTAATGTAAAGGATTTTTTCATAGGATATTTTAGGCAACATTTGGTTAACATTGTTATTCATCATTGTTATTAAAAGAAAGGGTGTTCAATTCGTTTTACTGGTTGTTCTACAATTTTTTAAATACATTGCATAGTTTTGTAAAATTTCTACATTTAAGGAATCTAGATTTGTACCCGTTCGGGATGAAAGCGATTAATCTACATTTATACCCGTTCGGGATGAAAGCGATTAATCTACATTTATACCCGTTCGGGAACAATTGGTCTACAATTAGTCTACATTTATACCCGTTCGGGAACAATCGGTCTACAATTAGTCTACATTTATACCCGTACGGGAACAATCGGGGACTAATTGTGGACCGATTGTTCTCGAAAGCGATCAATCCGGGACAAATCTCTTACGGGATTAATCGTACATTTTTTGCAGGGTATGTACTCGTACATATGTATGTATGTATGTACATATGTACATACATAAGTAACTTCTCAATAAAGTGATACTTGATTCTTGAGGATTATCAGATAGATATTTCCCAGTGTTATGTAACCAAGGAACTCATATAATAATAATGTCGGTACCTAATCAAAATTTGTAAATTCGTGATTTGAAAATGATGAACTTTTACCTCTGAACTAGACTAGATATCTTTCTCCATATCTTCCGTAACGTTAAACGTTAAGGGTTAAAAAACTGTATCAGGGCACTACGCACAAAGTTAACGACATTGTAGCACGAAAAGTAGTTATATATGTGGGTATATACATACATATGTAAGTGTAATTCGAGATGATATCATACTCTAAACAATTTTCATTACTAAAATGCTCAGACTAACAGAACTAGGACAATAATATTATCCATAAATTGCGCAAACATGTCAATATGACGGCGTAAAATGTGTATAAATACATACATATGTGCACATAAAAAAAATTTATAAACTTTAACACGAAAAGTAATTTAAGCACACGCCTTTGATGGCGGCATAAGAAGGACAATGCATGTGAATGTCCTTAGAGATGCATTATATTGTATGTATGTACATACTTATGTGTGGATGTACATACATATATCGGCAGATTGGGGTAGGCCATGTTATTGCATGTACTTAGTTAAATCTCTTTTGAGAAAAAAAATATTGCCATACACTGCCACCTGAATTGTTTTGTTATGCAGCCATTTCTTGGTATTAAAAAAAACTTTTTTAATGCTCCGCAAAAGTACTTTGGTTGGCTGGTTGTACAGCGACCTCATAATTTTACCTAGTAATGAGGTACGATCTAATGTACATACAAACATATGTACATTAAGCCGTATCACGAAAATAAAGTTTGCGTGTGTCAGTTTTATTTGAACACTTACGTCGAAAAAATATTTATGGTGTAAAAATTTTTTTTTTAGGCCCGCGTTAAAAACAGCTAAATCGCGTTTTTTGTAATAACTTCCTTATTTGATGCCCGATCTCTATGATCTTAATGTCGCAGAAAAGGTCTCGCTCAGCACTATATTTGGCCCATATAAAGTTTCGACCTCAAAGGTTGTTCTGAGTTTTACCTTTAAAAATTTTGGAGTTACTATCCCTAGATTTTTTTATTTTTATCACTAATACAAAGCTCTCAAAAAACCATGAGGACTCCGCTAAAAAAGTTGTAGCCTTTACTCACAAACAAAAAAGTTATACCGTTTTAAAATCAGAGAACCTGTTTTTTGAAAAATTATCCCAAGTTCTTATTTATATGAGGCAGTAACGCCATATAGTATGAGTTTTTGATTAACAAGTATTCTAAGTCCTCGCTTGACTTGAGAATCTTGTACCGCGATGGAACAGCTACCAATACTGGATACATGATATGCCAAAAATTATTGATGATTGGACTATTCGTGCTGATCAACGTTATTTATATTGAATGATAATGGCTGTAGTGAAGATTTGGTAAGTATTCAGGTGGGATCTGAGCACGATTTCTGCATCCGTGCGTATCGTAAAATCATCCAAGTTATTTAGAAAAACTGCTATAGTTCGTTGTAAAATTATACGCGCCTAAGAAGAGACAACGGAAGTCTAAATGTATTATCAATACTTGCGCTGGATGCGTCGTCTGCCCCTAGAAATGCAGTTAATTATTCAGCCTACAATTGAAAACAACGCACTTTACTTTAATCCCCAAAACATCTTCTTATCTATGATAACCGAGACCAAAAATGACGATGTCCTCCAAATTTAGAGATATTTATGAAAGCAGTTTCAGAGCTCTGAAAGTGAATTCTTCGTCGCTTATATTACTTTGCTCACACTCAAAAAAAAATTACTCAGATTATGGAAAAATGAGAATGATTCGCCGCTAATGACATATTTTCATTGTTTTGAATAAAATTTTCTTTCAAAACGTTGTTTTTATTCCTTGATTTAAAGAAAGTTGTACATCAAAACAATGAAAATGTGTCTTAAGCGCCGAAACATTCCCATTTTCCATAATCTGGGTAAGTTGTTTTTTCAGTGCAGGTTTCGAACGTTTAAAACAAATTGGAATTTATGTGCAGGGAATTCTCTTCCTTCTCATATGCATTTTATATACATCTATGTACGTATAGTTTTTTCCCCTTTTCTTTATTTTTATTACCTCAACAATAGTTACTCATACGCCCCCACATCGGATCGCTTTGTATGTGAAAACTGAAAATGTTTTCTTAAATATCTCGAAAATGGGAGTGCATACACTGCACTTCTAAAAACGCCATCGTAATCTGGAGCAAAAAATTAAGTTGACGTGTTTCGCCGTTTCTCTGTGGTAATTTTTTATAAAAAAAACAAGTGTTTCATTTTACAACGTTATAACTTTTTTGTTTGTGAATAAAGTCTAGAATTTATTTGGGGGATTCCTCATGGTTTTTTGAGAGCTTTGTATTAGTGATAAAAATAAAAAAATCTAGGGATAGTAACTCCAAAATTTTTAAAGGTAAAACTCAGGACAACCTTTGAGGTCGAAACTTTATATGGGCCAAATATAGTGCTGAGCAAGACCTTTTCTGCGACATTATGATCATAGAGATCCGACATCAAATAAGGAAGTTATTACAAAAAACGCGATTTAGCTGTTTTTAACGCGGGCCTAAAAAAAAAATTTTTACACCAAAAATATTTTTTCGACATAAGTGTTCAAATAAAACTGACACACACTAAACTTTTTTTTTTGTCCATATAACGTGATACGGCTTAATGTACATATGTACATAAGTACATACATATATATGTATGTACATAAATCTACATACATATATGCAGTATGTACCTACCCACCAAAAAATCTAACCCTTATTTAAGAATTAAAACAGCAGTTTTAAAGGCCTTTGAAATAAGACCTGAGAATTATAAGGGTAGCAAATTTGTTTGGCGTAAGGCTTAAAATTAGGCTGATTTTCCTGTGTTGATGTCATCAGGATATAAGGAGTACTCTCTCTCTCTCTCTCTCTCTCTCTCTCTCACTGCAGCACACCTTATTCCAAAGGCTTATCCGCCATGAGAAATAAGGCCTAGATAAGTATTAGAAATTTAGGAGCAGACAGAGTGAGTGCATAACAGAAGCAGCGCTGCCAGCATACTCCTTTTTTAATTCTGATTTGTCAACAATAAGCAAAACTTTTTTGCAGGGTACATAGCATATGTCTGCATGTCTATTGAAAATATCCTTTATTCGGCGAAAGTAACGCTGCCAATTTGAGAAGGTGCCAGCAACTTTGTTTAGGTGCATTTGTATTCTACAAAAGCGGGTCACCACATACATATGTACCTACAAAAATGTTATAAAAACAACAGATGGCGAAATTTTTAGTGTGTCGTTTCTATATACATACATACATATATATTTGCAAATTTATTTCCAAGAATTTATTGATTAATTGCTTGTGACTCGTTCCATTGTAACTTTATACTAATGTAATACATACACACATATTGGCATAACATGTACATGTATGTAAGTTTTTTAAAGGATTTCAATTAAACTTTTTTAGCTTTGGATTAAAATACGTATATACATATGTATTTAATTAATCTTAGTAGGCGCCTCTTTAGCGAAAGAATAGAGATTTTTCACTGTCTTTAATACGATTGAATTAGAGAGGATATTATCAACTGAGATATGGGCCCTAAGGACACCCAATCGTGCATGCACTTAGTGTTAATGAAAATAAAAAAATCTGAGTATGTATGTACATTAGAGTGGCCCTTATTTTCGAAAGTCGGAAATTTGCATGTGTTACCCCCTGATATGTTTTTGTTTAATAAGACAATAATACCCTGAAAATTTTGGCCCGATTGAACGACTCTAACCCATGCCACAACGAGTTGAAGTTGAACAAGTAAGGAAGCCTAAGTTCGAGTGGAATCGAACATTAGATACTCAGCTGTATGCTTTCATTGTTTGTTTGCGTTTGTTCGATATAGGGTGTATTTTATATGAAACGAGTGCTGCATAAACAGGGCGCAGCCACGCCCATTTTCAAAATTTGTATCAATCATCCAAATAAGCATATAAATATTATTGTTAGTGCAAAATTGCATCCCTCTATGACTTTTAGTTACAAAGACTTCACGTTACAAATTCCAAAAGGGTGTTCCAGAAATATCTTTGTTAAAAAGTAGGCGTGGTCATAAACCGATTTCAATACATTTTTGCGTGTCTATTAACACAAGTTATAAAAGTGCATAAACCAAGTTTCGTCATAATATCTCAGTTATTTGTCGAGTAATAGGCTCGTAGATTTCTTTGCATAAAAAGAGGCGGTGCCACGCCCATTTTATAAACTTTTTTTTATTTTTTGTTTCCGGTCTATTGTAGAACTCATATCACAAAATTTCAATGAATTATCTTTATATTTCACAGAGATATCGCTAAAAATGATTTCATTAGGTCACTTTATAATACCCATATATAAAAGTGGGCGTGGTCGTCAACCGATTTTGGTAATCTTTCGTCCACACATTTGGCTAAGTAAATATATTACGCGTACCAAATTTCATCGATATATCTTTAACGGTTTCTGAGTTATGACATATAAAACTTTCAATGTTTGACCCTTAATAAGTGGGCGTGGCACCGCCCATTTTCCAAAATTTTTGTACTTTTTGTTTTACGTCCGTAGTTGGACTCCTGCCACAAAATTTCAGTGATAGATCTTTATATTTGACAGAGATATCGCTTAAAATGGTTTTATTAGGTCACTTTATAATACCCATATATAAAAGTGGGCGTGGCCGTCAACCGATTTTGATAATTTTTCGTCAAAACATTTGCCTAAGTAAGCATATTACGCATACCAAATTTCATCGATATATCTTCAACGGTTTCTGAGTTATGACATATAAAACTTTCAATGTTTGACCCTTAATAAGTGGGCGTGGCACCGCCCATTTTCCAAAACTTCATCAGATTTCTTCATAAGGGCCTGAGCTCAATACGTGGGTAAAATTTTATCACTCTAGCTATATTAGTGGCTGAGATACCAAAAATCCGATTTTTTCTATATAGGAAAAGTGGGCGTGGTCATGGTCCGATTTCGCCCATTTTCAATACCAACCGTCCCAGTCTCGATACCAACTTGCATTTCAAATTTCATCAAAATATCTCAATTTTTACGCGAGTTATCGTGCGTACGGACGGACGGACGGACGGACGGACATGGCTCAATCGATTTCTCTTTTCACCCTGATCATTTTGATATATATAAGTCCATATCTATCTCGATTATTTCATTATGTTACAATCCACCGTTATGAAATCAAAATTATAATACTCTGTGTACTAGTACAGCTGAGTATAAAAATTATCAACATCACTTTTAGTACGCGCTGCTTTTGGTTATGCCGCGATAAATATATGTATGTGCGAAAACCTAACTCTGAGATGTTTACAAGTTTAAATTTGCATAAAATTAATCAAAATACTTTTATTATTTTACCGTTGCAATTGCTTGAGTAGCAAGAATCGTAGAAGATGTATGTACGTATGTAGATGACATTAAATTTTGGTTCTCACGTATAAAGCAACATAGTATTAAAACAAAAAAATCAAACATTTCACTTAAGAATTGTATATTAATTTAAAATCATAGTCCATATTATTTTCTTCCAATACAATAATTTTAAAATGTGCAACCGGTGAAGTCAGTTAACTGAAGGACATGCCGCGCATAGGTACCTTTTTAGCACAAAGTGAGTTTCTGTCGGCATTGGGAAAGTTTGTGTCCGTATCATGGTCACTTTACGCGTAGTCAGCGTAACTACCGTTTCAAAATGCTTCACAAATATAATATCGGTTTCCCATTCATCTTCCTCGAGGCATTTTGTAAGAATTTCATCCAAGGAGGCACTTAGAAAATTAAAAGTTTCCAATTTTCTACATTCGCACACCATTTTAATTGAATTCTGATATAAAAATAAGAAAAGTTCCAAAATAAAATTTTGTCACAAAAATCACCTCCATAAGGTCCCTGGACTGTGGTATTTAGGTACTTTTGTCGGTGAATACCTAGTGAAATTCTATGGCGAACAATTTTCTATAACTATTTAACCCTCTAACGACCTTCAAACTTTTGCGGACTTTCTAAAAAAGGAGTAAAAGCGACGTCATCGTCGGAGAGTTAGGGGGTTAAAGTAGTATACAAAGTTACAGCTATTGCAATTGTTTGAGGGTTTTACACTGTGGATATTTCTTTCATTCTGTGTGAGAATTAGCTTGCTCAAAAGTGCTGTTGCAAATTGTTATGGACAAATGAAATAACCCGCAGTGTGTTGGGACTTATTTCATTTCCTTTTTTGGGAGTTATTTAATTCCTTTTATGTGGGAGTTATTACACCGCTCCGCAAGCGCTTTCAATGGACTTTCAAGAGAGTTAAAGTTCTGAATTGAATGTGAATTTCTTATTTGTGTACGTATGCATGAAAAACAATGTACCATTATACTAATAGATGGCACTTATTTTTAAATTTTCCCATATAAATATGTATGTACGAGTACATGAAAAATATATATTAAAAATTTCAATTTTCTTAAATTGTTTGTATATATGAGTAAATAAGGATCCATGACATTTTATTACTTCAATATATAGAATATCAGTACATATTTTTTATTCATAAATCATTTATTTGTGGAGCCTAATAAATAACAACATTGTAATCTATTAAAACTCAAAATATAAGAGAATTCGTCCAATATAAACGTCCACAGAACCATATAACCCTTGGTTCATTATTTCAACACATTGTGGCACGGGTTAACGTTGCCCAATCGCGCAAATATTAAACAGGGAATATTTTCTTCGTGCATGAAACCATTTCAGGGGGTAACGTCTCAAAAAGTGGAAAAAAAAATTTTCCATAGGCGTAAGGGCCACTCTAATGTACATATATACTTAATAAAAACAATTTTTCTCGATCTCTGTAGAAAGTTTGTGCTAGAAACACACTGCATATCGTCGTAGGTCCCATACGAAAACTAGCACATTCAAAATTTCTTTCATAGAATTTCTTTGTAAAAAATTTTGAGTACTAGTTTTCGTATGGTACGACGATATGTAAGGGTCGTTACATGTCAAAAGCAGCTAAGTCCATGAACAGAATTTTCTCAGAGTTTTTATTAATGCACTTAGATATATCGAACCTATATATGTGCATACATACATATATACATGTATACATAAGTACCTATGTACATATGTAAATATGTACATATATCTATACTATAATTTTTCGCACAGCCAATGTAAAAAATTTACCAAAATTAAAATTACCAAAAAAAAACTACAATTTTTTTTACAAATGATAAAAATCGCTAGCTTAGAATGCAAATTGTGTAAGTCCTTTTTTAAAACTTTGTAGGAGAGACAAAAAACAAAAAAAATTCGAAATGAAAAAAAAATATTTTGGACTTACACAATTTTTTTCGCTTTTTGGCCTTACACAATTTGCATATCACTTAATAACAACGAGTAGAAATATGACAAGTATCTCAGACTTGTTTAGCGCGGTGCGTATTTGATTTTTCTAGCGTTCTACATAAAAATACACTTTTTCATAAAAGTGGACTTACACAGTTTGCACTCTAAGCTAGCGAAATGTAATTTTTCAGACTATAATTTAACATTTTAGTACACAAATATCGCTTATAATACATATATCAAACTCTTAAGGCCCTTGGCCACTTAAAATCTGGAATGTTAAGAAGTGTATACATATGTGTGAGTGTCGGGTGATTGACACAAATATCTAAAAGATTTGATTGTCATCAACACGAGCCCGAACAAGAACGTGTAGCACGACGACTGCCGATTGCACTAACACACAAAAAAACTCACACATACACACTGCTTGACATGCCAGATTGTCAGTTGCCAAGGGCCTTTAACTATACTTCAAAAGTAAGTCTCATATTCTCTTCTGGAAATCTACGCGCATAGGTAGATTTTCAAGTTTTATGCGCCCAAAATTGAATTTTGTAAAATTGTTACAATTACAGAAAAAAAACATACCCACATATTGGAAATAGAATGGGGAACAATAATTCATCGCTTTTTTCCCGACCCCATACTCTGCACTTGCCCCAGATGGTCGTAACTTAGCATATCTGAAGTTAATTTTTTTGTTTTTTTCTTACATATTTTTAAGTGCTAGTTTCAACTTGAATATTTATTATTTAAAGCATTTCATTTAAGTAATCGTGATGAATCCTAAAGGTTCAAGTAATTATTAACACTTTTCAATAATATCCTTGGTTTCCAATAATTCTAAGTTTATAGTTTTAAGCTTTTAAAGTTGGGATATTTAAAAAAAAATTATCACTCTTTTTCATGTTAAAAATTGGTTTTGTTATGTTGCTCTGTCAGACTCAGTCAAATTAACCCTCTGACATGATATCTAGTACAATTAGTAGTTAGCCGACAAAAAATTACGTCGCACAAAGCCGCACTTCACTACTACACCTTTTTCAGTTGAAATTCAGAAAGTTCTAATTGATATTCAGAATTTCCATTTGAAATTCAGAAAATTACAATTGAAATTCAGAATTTCCATTTGAAATTCAGAAAGTTACAATTGAAATTCAGAAATTCCATTTGAAATTCAGAAAATTACATTTGAAATTCAGAAAATTCCATTTGAAATTCGGAAAATTCCATTTGAAATTCAGAAACCTCCTCACAGTACTCAAGAAGTTTTCTGAATTTCAATTGTTTTTTTCTGAATTTCAAATGTAACTTTCTGAATTTCAAATGTAATTTTCTGAATTTCAAATGTAACTTTCCGAATTTCAATTGTAATTTTCTGAATTTCAAATGGAATTTTCTGAATTTCAAATGGAAGTTCTGAATTTCAATTGTAATTTTCTGAATTTCAAATGGAAATTCTGAATTTCAATTGTAATTTTCTGAATATCAATTGGAACTTTCTGAATTTAAACTGAAAAAGGTGTAGATACAGGGTTTTTCATATGTACCTACAATAATTTTCTTTTTGTGCTTTATATTTAAACTTAATGTTTATAGTTCTAACGCATATCTTGGTTAATGTAGGTGATAATATAATATAATACAATGGCGCTATTATAACTCTGACGAGTTTTATGGCCGAGCTTCTCTCCCAATTCGAGGTGTGCTCCTATTTGTTTTTCCTACTAATTGGGTGGACCTACAGTTTTATGCCGGCTCCGAACGGCAAATGCATTTTTTGTGAGAAGCTTTTTCATGGCAGAAATACACTCGGAGGGTATGCCGCCCACTGCCGAGAGGTGACCGCTGTTCTTAAAAAACCCAATAATTGGATTTTTACTAATTAGAAAAATTGTTTTGGTGTTTGGCTCGGACCGTGGTTTGAACCCGAGACCTCTGGCATAGCAGGCGAGCACTCTACCCACTGCACCACAGCGGCCAGGTAGGTGATGCTCGAAAGTAACCCAGATATTTAGCAGCGATTATTGTTAACTTTTTAGGCAGTATTTTTAGTATTTCCAATTTTTCAAATTTAAGGAAGTACTTATCATAAAAAGGGGCTAAGAATTATAAATCTACATTTTTTAGAAGATTTTTGAGTATGCAATCTTGCAGCTCATTCAATTGTAATATAATAATATGCAACATTCAACTTTTTGAAAAATTTCATTGGCTTTTCGGAAATTTTAATTGGAACGGTCTCACGTACATATAACGCAAACACCCTACAGAAAAAAATTACTAAAATCGACGGAAATTTTTACAGCATTGAGAATAGCACTTTTTACACTAAAATTGGTTGGCTACATAACAGTACACACTTATGGCGTTTTCTTTTCTGACAAAAAATTTTGCCCTTTAATATCTCAATTATCGAATTACGTAACATGACTTTCTATAAAATGGCTGAATTTGTAGTTAATGGTGCCCTCTTACTTAGTCAGAGGACAACATTCGTTGAAATCACCACACAAGCTTACAAAATGGCTAAGAAAATCAAACAGGGCAACATTTTTTCGAGAAAAGAAAAAGGCATTAGAAATCTCCTCAAAATCTTCTATAAATTCTGGCCGCGCTTTGAAATTTTTAATCCACTTTTAGAAATTTCTACGATTTTTCGGATTTTTCCATAAGCTTAGAAATCCTGCTTAAGGCGATTTTTATTGAAAAATTGTTTACATTTTTAAACGAAAATAAGAGAGTCAAATTTTCGACAGAACTGTTTGAAATAAATTTAAAAACTCTGTCGTATGATTTTTTTTTTGAGTCACCGTATATATTTTTCAATAAAATCGACTTTTAACTAGAGCCCTAGATACCCGGGTATCGAGCAATTCGATCTGATCGTTTTTTGTTTGAAGCCCGTTTGTTGTTCAAATGCCCGTACAAACATTCGAGCTTACAAACAAAAAAAATGTGTATCGGAAAAACAAAAATAAAAAAAAAACTACATATAAAGAAAAAAAAATAATAATAAACAAAAGAAAAAAACAAACTTCAAAATACCCGAATTGTTCAAATGCCCGTACAAACATACGGGTAATAAACAAACAAACAACTCTTCGAGCATTTGAACAACAACTGTTCGGGCTACTCGAAAATGTTCAAGAAAAATCGAGAGCTCTACTTTTAACACAAATTATTAAAATTTTGCATTAAACAAGCAATTTGGAATAGATGTACACAATAAAATATTTTTGGCCACATAAAACTTGAAAATCTACCTATGTGCTACGGTTATAAATAATAATTTTCTTATATAATTTAGTTTTTTAATATTCCATTTTGACAGACATTAACCCTTTCGGAACTTCTTTTTTGTTTTTGGCCTTAAAAATCTATATTTGCATTTTATTTACTGTTAAGGGGTTTGTTATGAATAATCAAAAGGAATTTTAAAAAAAAATTTGTTTAAAAGTGGTTTTTTGGCACTATGCCATATGGCATAGATTTCACTCAACGAAAATAAAAATATGTATATAATGAAATCAAGTCGCAGTGAATTCATGTTTTTTGATAACAAAATCAAGCAAAATTGTGGCCCATAAACTAGAATATACTTTCCCGAAAGTCCAAATATTTCAATTTACTTTAGTTTTCGAGATATCCTTATCCAAAACTGTAAAAATGACATTTTTTGTGAGTTTTCGAGATCATTTAGCATCAAAGTTTTTCTTTCAGTCAAGATACTGTTAAAGTTATCTAAAAGTATGAGTTTTTTCCTTCTAAATTCCGTTGGCCGTTGTAAAATATCATTTTTCTTCACTGAGATATTGCATTTTTAAATGTGCATGTTTGCAAAGGATGCAAAGGATATTCGAGATACAATTTCGATTTAAAGATATAATGAATTTATTTTAAAAGATAGAACTCATGCATAATAAGATACATTGACATAAACCATTCATAAAACAAAAAACATTAAAGATAAAAGCTTAAATTTGCTTTAAAACGTTAGAATTATAGTGTAAACGATTTCAGCCCTTGTTCTAGTAAATTACTAGATCCACCTCTGTATCATTCCTGAAACAAAGAAGAAAAAAGATAAAAATGAGATAAAATATATATATACATGTCTCTTAGAAGCAAATATAACTTACTTTATCTTTTATGGTATCATCTGAAACGGTTCCTCGGGCCATTTAGAATGCGCAACACGAATATCCTTCGCATCCTTTGCAAACATGCACATTTAAAAATGCAATATCTCAGCGAGGAAAAATTATATTTTAGCAAGCTCAACGGAATCTGGAAGGTGATAACTCGTACCTTTAGATAAATTTAATTTTCTTGACTGAAAGAGTCATTTTATGCCACATTACCTCAAATAAAGGGAAATGCCCCAATCTTTACACTTTTAGGTCAGGATATCTCGAAAACTGTAGTGATTTGAGATAGTTGGACCTTCGGAAAAGTATACACTGGTTTCCGGGTGACAATTTTGTTGGCCTCTGTTCTCAAAAAAACACGCCATCGTTGCGACTAATTTCCTCCCATACATTTTTTTTATTTCCATTGAGTGAAATATGTATATGCCGCATGGCATGGTAGGAAATAAAAAAAATCCTGCAGCCTTATTAAAAAGTCCAGGGTCCTAATTTTTTTCGAGATGTTAAAATCAATAATTTTCTACTAATACATGTACAAAAGTTTGCCAAATAAATTTTTTTTTCCGTGAAATAACTGAATTTATGAAGTTACTTTTTCTTGCAAAAAACAAGACTCAAAAGGGATTGCTTTTGTAATTATCGCGAGTTACTGGTTGCAGTAATCAAAAATTTTTCAATGCTTTCTTATTCAGAATTCTTCAAGGAAAAATAAAAAATTTAAAAAAAAATTGGATGTTGAAGTTTTATATCATAAATCTGCCACTGAAGGGCGACTATGCCGTACGGCATAGAATAACCGAAAGGGTTAAGTAAAATCTCAAGTTCAGATACTCTTATACATTGCATATTTATTCCCATTGTAGTTTATACTAATATTATTTGATTAAGATGATAAGTAATTGAAAGAAAACTTGAAAATTTAATAATTGGCGTTACTTTTCTGTCATTAGCATGCTAATAACAGCAATACCGTATAATAATTGTAGCGTTTGTTGAGCCGTAGGGAAGTGCAGGAACCGTAGGAATTTTACCACAAAAGAGCGAATATAAGTACAAAGATTGTAAATTGTCCCCAAAACCCCCCCGTTACTACGCCACTGATGCTCCTTATATCAATTTAGCGGTTATGGCTTGATATTTCCATACATACATAGGTACTATGTAGGTACGTGTTTTTTATTTAAGAATTGTTTAAACATTCTTTCCATTGATATTACAGTAGCGATATAAAATTTCTGGAAATGTTTTTTTATTATAGGTAGGTACCTAACAGCCATACACATGAGATAGCACACTTTGGTCGATTCATAATTTTCACACCTACATACACCCAGGGATGAGTACTTTTCCTCTGTCTTTGCACTTACAACACTTCTAACGTCGACATTAAACATTTTAATATTTTATAGCTTAAAAAAATATTCAAAAACACACTTTTTGCGACAGCAAGCTAAATTACAGAGTTACCAAACAGACCAGCAACAACAATAAAAAATAAAATATTTTACAAAAAGAAAAACCTACCCAATTCTCACCGGCACAACACATACGTTTTCACCTAGTACATAGTATGTATATATGTATGTATGTAAACATAGGTATGAACACAACAACAAAAAAAAATGGGCTTTCCTGCAGGTAAGCATGCATTAAAAGTCTACTACGTCTGAGCTATTGGTCTAACCGTAACTTTACTGCGTCAATGAACTTTTCACTGTCTCATTTAAAGCACAACTGAAATCAGCAATACGAGCGAAATCTTTGTTTCGAGAGAACGTACATACATATTTGTATAAATATTTATGTATATAACTGTAGTTGTGTCTGAATATTACGAAAGGACAAAACTACCCTTAAAATGATTTGTTGGAAAACTAAGGTTGATGTTATAGCAAAGTTATGTTTAACAAACTGCAAACTGAAGAAATTTGCTACGCTACATAAAAAGAAGGCCACCACATAAGGAACTAAAGTTTGGCAAATTTCAATTTTGGCATATATAGATGGTTATGAAGGTTTCACTTATATTAGGCGATTATGAAGTTTAAACGACAATATGTACATGTGTATGTGCGTTGCATATTTTTGGGATCTTGTTTGAGAGTATAATGACATACATACGTATTTACAGCGCTACCTAAAAGCCTCTGCACACGGGCATGATTTAAGGGTGATTTAGGCAAAAATCGTGTTTTCGGCGTTAATTATCCTTAAATAACGTTGTTTTGCCATACAAAAATGCCAGCTGAAATTACCCTTGAAATGCGCATTTCGGCGAAAATACTCACGAAATTACTCTAGAATCGGTCTCTTCTCTAAATTTTATCGATTATAATCGAAAACATCTTTACCCATCGCTAATATTTCACCTTAGGTGGGTTTTATTTTAGCGCATATACATCTGCGCTAAAATAAAAACGGCTATTAAATTTGTTCGCGACGGTTTCTTAGATATATTCTCATTGTATATTGCATTAGCGATTCTTTAATTATAAAAAATTTAATTTGGTGGGAGTATTTTATTAATGATATTTTCATTTAAGTTGACCATGTACAAATTTTTATTTGGCGCAGGAACAGCGTAACTGAAACACGACTAATTGAAATTACTCAAAAACGTGTGTGAATGCGCGTGATTTCGGAAAGTAATTTCGGCTAATCAACGTAATTTCAAATGCCGTGTGCAGAGTCTTTAATATAAACACAAATCACAAATAAACGCACTATTACATAGCCCCCGTCTTGCGTATGGGCCCTGCCACACCATTTTCATTTTCAAAATCCAAAAAGTACAATTGGACTAGAGACTTTAAACTTTAGGTAGCTGAATGAAATTTCATCTCCCAATAAGGACCTAGCGACTTTAACTCCAGTTCCGGTCACCATCCATATCCGTTCAGAGAAGAACAGTAAGCTCCTTTATTTTAGCTCCCCCTGATAAGAACACATCACTTATATACGTTATCGTGGCATTTCGTTATCGATTATAGAAACATCTGTCCAAAAAAGTAATTTTCCAATAGCAATTTATCTACAACAACCAAGTTTGTTAGTAAAATTAAGCCAAACAACACATATTCGCAGATAATAACTAAGCTAACGAAATGGAAAAGGAGAAAAAATTGTACGAAATCGTTCCGGGCTTTCGAAGATCGTCGCAATTAATTCTGCTTACACAGGAAAATCAATTGTTTAGAAAAAAGAACGCGAATCGTTACCAGTGCTATTTCAAAGATTGTAAAGTAACAGTTTCCGTCAACGCTGATGGTGCTTGCTACCAATTAAGCAATATTCAAAATCACACACATCCTACTCCTACGGATTTGATACAAAAGTTAAAGGTTATAAATGAAATTAAAGAAGAATGCGCTAAAAGCGGATTGAAACGAAAAGCCATTCGGGATATCTTCGAAGAACAGTGCTTTAAAAATGAGGAGCTTGCTGCATCATTGTCCTTTACCAAGATGCGTAGAACTTTGTTCAACATAAGAAATTCTGCAATGCCAAAAAGTCAAACGTCGTCAGGCGAATTGATGGACGCATTCGATGAGGTACCTACTATATTTAGAACCCTAATATAAACTTAAATTAAACTGAATTAAATTCCGTATTTTAGGCTCAAGATTTGGAACGTAAACATCAGTCCACAGACCGGATATTGGCGGTGCTTGGAAAGGAAATGATCGAAGGTGAGAGTGCCTCTGCAAGTGGTGGCAGCTTCCAAAATACATGGAGGCTTAAGGAAGATATATCGTTTGTAAACGACTCTGTGCAGCATGAAGGGTAAATAAATAGTAAATCATAAAATATATTGAATAAAAGCTATAGAAGCGTTTTTTTTTATTCGATTTCAGAACAACTTCCAATTCTGACAACAGAGAGGAAGACGAGGAGCCGCTGCCAATGCAGAAGGGCGACCTCTTCGAGGAGGTATTGGTGAGGATGAAAAACAAGTATGACGACGTGCACATTAATAACCCCGATCACGAAATATTTTTTTCTTTGATGCGTGAAAAATTTAGTCGTTTGCCTCCAGATCAAGTAGACGAACTGCAGGGAGAAATATTATTGTTAATTTCGAAAAAAATAAATAAAAAAGTAATAAATTAAGATACAGTTTAACATGGGCTTGGTGTTTTTGGTGGTCACCTATTTGTTGTTTTCTTCGATTGTTTCAGGCGATTTAGATACCTAAATATGGAGATTACTTTTCAGAAACTATAACTTTTGATAATTTTGCATTATATTCAGCAACTTGATTTTTCCCGTTCTCGTTTTAGCACCTAAGGTAAGTGTACATAATTCCGTGATAGTACATTATTCCGTGATAATCGTTTATATTCGTTAAAATAAGGAATTGGTACAATATTTAATTAAACAAAATATTATATCATGTTACTTTAACTTCAAAGCATATTAATTTATAAGTTTGTTGTAATTTTAGAGCTTACTGATTTAATAAAACCTCTTTAAAACTGACAGGTCAGAAAATTAGCATAATACAGGAAATTTCTTAAGAAAATGGTTAAGGAGTATTTTCTTAAGGCTATAGAAATTTACTGGTTAAGATTTTTATCAATATTATTATATTTTATGATTCAATAGGCATCTGGCATTTGTTTTTGTAACTTTCAACCTTATTTCAATAGTTATTTTTTTCTTAAAAGTAAATTTTCTTTATCACGGAATTAGGGACATCTTTCACTTCCCCAGGTACATAATTCCGTGACTATCACGGAATTAGGAAATTTTAGTACTTAATTCTTTCTTCTTTTAAATAGCTTTTTTGAAGAGAACCAATGGTAATACAACATTTTTCCATTAAATAAAATCCTAGAGAAGTTCTTGACCTAATTTCGTGATATAGATTTTTTAACCTATTCGCAAATATTCAACTTATAAGTGACTGGCGATACTATCACGGAATTAGGGTCTTCATACTGTTCCTTATTCCGTGATACATATATCGCACATTTACGTTTTATGTTTTTTTTGTACTTTCTTTGTCTTTCGCTTAAGTTTGTATCTAAATGTAATTTTTTAACATTACAAAAATTTTAATGAAAATTAATTTTATTATTATTTTGCCCTTTTTTAATAAGTATCTGAATTTTTATAAAGAAAAAAATTTAAATTTTTAATAATTTTTTTTCTTTAGTTAAATTTATTTTGTTAATAAACACCAATTTCAATTTCATAAAAAATATAAAATAAATATTTAAGTCTAATATCTAATATATTGATTTGAAAAACTATTTCTTTGCATTTTGTTACAAGGCCGGAATTAGGTACATTTATTCACGGAATTAGGGACGAGACAATTTTTGTCACGGAATTAGTGATATTTGCATATACATCAAATATTAATTAAAATAAATAGTAATTATAGTTTTTTTAATTGTTTAGCAATTGAGAATGAGCCTCAATGCATCAATCTATTTGTAACATATTTGTTTTTCAGTTTGCGGTCTATAGTTTAAGCTCCAAAAATCCTGCAATTCCTTATCACGGAATTATGTACATTTACCTTATAAGAAAGTGGTGGCTATATAAAATATTGTAATTCGTTATTTGAACAGCTAGAGGCATGAAAATTGGCGCAGATAATGTCCTTGTGCCAAATTTCATTTTTGTTACAACTGTTGACTTGTAAGCGCGGCGGCTATACATATGTACATATTTGGGTTGAAGCGAATTCGAGTTTCTTGCTTAAGTCCTTTGTTTGAATTTGGGGAAGTTAAAATACTTTGGCTCATTAGCATATATTTATTCGAACATTTTGTTTAACATTTGTACATACAATTTTTCAAAAGAATATACATATGAAGGTATTAACATTTTATCTGATGTTAGTATTTTCAATTTATGGTATGATTTCCGTAACAACGCATATTTATTTACTGAAATTTAGAAGAAATTCATTTGTTAGTTTTTAACTGTTTTGTTCAAAATACTCAAATGCAATAGAGCAAATAGGTAGAAGCAGAAGCTAAACGAAATAAGCTTTATACATATGAATATTTTTAAATATAGGAGTGCGAGGACATAGCCTTAACATTTGTGGTGTGTGTGTACGGCTTAAATGCGACAGCAGAAAAAGGCATAACAAAGCAGAGCTGCTAGAACTTACTACAAGCTTGTAAAAATATCCAAAACTTAAACAGTACTTTAGTTTTTCATACCTACATATCATACATATCGCACGATTTATTCAATAGGGATTTAACTCAAAAAAAAAAATTTTTTGGGAAAACGCAAACAAACTTTTATAATTTCAAATAGTTTCCTTCTACGGCTAACTACAAAATCACTTTTATTTCCGCCATTTTTATCTTTTTGGGTATTTTATAAGACTAGACTCAAAGGCATGATCCAGTTATTGAAATATATGGCAAAATCCCAGAAATCGAAAATTTCGAGTTAAATCCCTATTGCATAAAACGTGCGATATATAAAACTAAAATGCTCAAAAAAAAAAAAATACAACATTGCAAACATGTAGAAAGCACTGCTTAAAACGTTTAATACAATAGAGACCTCATTTTGAAATATTTCTCATCAATAAATTTACAAAATGCCACCAATTGCTCAAATTTCTGCACCGTATGCGCCAAAGCCATATTCGGCAAGTCTGTAGTTAATATAGTATACAAATGACCGAAAACTATTGCATCCAATTCACATGGCTGTTCCGAATAGAAAAAGGGCGTCTGTGGTGTTTCCTCTAATTTCAACGATAATGTCTCACAACATTTCTCCACCTTTTCAATAACATCATCTATAGTCATATCATTCCATTGATACACTTTCAACAAACGTAGCGCATGTCGGCGTTTCCGATAATTTTGTATCAAGTTTAGCGGCCAAGGGAAGACGCAGCCA
Source organism: Urophora cardui (assembly GCA_960531455.1). Taxonomy (NCBI): domain Eukaryota; kingdom Metazoa; phylum Arthropoda; class Insecta; order Diptera; family Tephritidae; genus Urophora; species Urophora cardui. Next base: position 125,235,738 of record OY482673.1, read on the forward strand.
TTGCGCGGTGCTGTGACCTTTTCGTAAACGGTTTCATTTACAAAACTCACATACATTTCGGCCATTGTGAATATATTTTCGGTTAACGATACATATGTACGCATATCCGCTTTAGCATCATCATCCAACCATTGACCCAATGCGACACCTTTGTTTTCGACAAATGAAACAATAGGTTCGAATTCGGCCAAATTGAAATTCCCTGCACGCAAATATGGCAATTTTGTCATACGGCCATTGGGTGACATGAATTCGGCATTGGCACATACACGCACTTCGAATGGCAGTTCACACATTTTTAGGTAGGTTTTAACGGCCAAGCAACTGGCTTGTTCGGGTAGCAGGATTTGTACTTCTTCGTAGGGCTGATAAAGGACAGCATCGTCTGGCCATGGTTCAGCGTTCATATCTTGTTCGGATTTGAATTGTTTGAGCAATTGCGATTTTTGTGCCATTTTGTGGATCGCTGTAAACTGAGAAAACCTATGAGCATAATTACATTGCAATTTTCTTTATTTTCTTACACAACAATTGTTAGATATTAGTTATATTTCCAGGAGCTCAGCTCAAAAAATTTTGCTAAATACTCGTGTTGTCAAATAAATTTGTTGAACACAGCTGATCCGAACAGTGTTGTGCTTTTATAAAAAAAAAGTATTCTCCTGTGTACAGTATTTCCCGGTGCGCGATATAGTACCAGTGGCCGGATTCTAGTTTTCGCTATCGCCAAAACTCCATCGCCAAAATTCGCCAAATTGATTTTAGCAACTTTTAGCGATTTTTGCGATTCTATCATAAAAATGCGTGATAAAAAATCGCTAAAAATTGCCTATTTTAGCACATTTTAGCGATGAACAAAATGAACCCGGATAAAAGGAATGAACACTTTTTGACAGTTCAGTTAGCTAAAATTGCGATTCCGATAAATCAGCTAGCGCCAAAAATCGCCATTATTAGCCCAAACTTCTCCAAAATTAGCGACCCGAAAAATTTGTTGTCAAAAAGATTATTTAAGTTGAAAAGGTAAAAAGTATATTAATTTCCTTTTTAAAATACTTCATCGCATTAATAATATTCATAATTATAGGAAAAATGGAGAATGTTAACTCAAAAAGGATAATAAATGAGCAAAAATACACGGTACTTCCGCAAAAATATTTCTGCATATTTGTTTTGGAAGTCGCAAAATTTCAACGAAAAGTTCTTCTGCAATAGAGAATGGAGCTGTGGACTCCCGCAAAAGTTTTCTTTTACTTTTCAAGCGATTTATTTACTCTCGCTGAGAATATATAGACATGCGACATAAATAACTTCGGAACATACTCATTTTGACCACATATTTTTTATCTTAATACTTATTTAATATAATATTTTCTAATCAATGTAAAATATCCCGCCAAATATGTATAGAAACTTTGACATTTTTCTTCCACTACAAGCAGATCTACAAAGGTAGGCTCGGTGGCGAATTCAGAAACTACTTTTTTTTTTATTTACAAAGGTAGAATGTAATGTCAAAATTAAAGCGAATTCACATCATGGCCAATAGGAATGGGCGAGTCCCAGTCGAATTCAGATTTAAACACGTCGAAATATTATTTTTATATTACACTCTACCAATAATAATAAAAAAATACATTGGAAATTTCTGAATTCGCCACCGAGCCTACCTGGTAATTCTGCTTTGACAACAGCGACGCCTGCGGCGGATAAAGGTATTACAATGTTTGTTGGAGATTTTTGGCGATATGCAATCCAGAATCGCATTTTGGAAAAATCGCCTAAAGTCCGGATAATTTTTGGCGATTGCAATTTTGGCGATTTTTAGCGTTTTGGCGATGGCGAAATCTAGAATCCGGGTACAGATATCTCCTTCCTGACAAGAATTATCTAAAGAAGGATATCGCAGTAGATAAGCTGATTGGAATTGTGTATGTATACTAAAAAGTGTGAATGTCAGACAAAACGAATTTGCAAAAATTTTACCTTGAAATTCATTTCTCTTCTCTTTCACATTGACATTTTTAAAGAAAACACACACATAAAAACGGAAGTAATATAGCCTCTATTTGGATAAGCCTTGCTTCCTGAGAATCACAAAAACATATTTTTAGTCGGAGAGGTCAAAATATTACGAAATATTGAAAACTAATCCAAAGCAAAAAACTAATAATAAAATAAAAAGTTCTCGTTATAGTTTAAAACTCCAGTTTGAACTTTTCTTTTGCCACCTTTACTCGCTCAACTGATCAACTGTGTACTAGGCCGTGTTTGGGTGAGTTGGTTAGCACGTTGCTAACATTGGGTGAGTTTCTAAGAAAAAGCTGCTCCGCAACTGTTGAGCTGAACAGTTGCCAACAGTTGTGTAGCAGTTGAGTTAAACAGCTACGTCTTAGAAACGGTTTGATGAATTTATCAGCTGCTTGGCTTTACACAACATGTTGAGCTCAAGTAGCGAAGAAAATTTGTGATGCAAAAAATGGCGAAAAGTTGCCAACTGTTGAGCTGAGCGGAATTACTCAACAGTGCGTTTCTAAGACAAACACTCAACAGTTGCACAACAGCTCAGTCTTAGAAACTCACCCATTAACACCTTCTCACGGTTGGTCTAAGTTCGATTCCCGGCTTGACCCCGAAAAGAAGTTTGATAATGAGGAATTGGTTTTCTTCGAAATAACTATCACTTTTACCATCGCTGGTAATACGTAGTTTGAACTTGTTTCGTTTTTCGCCAAATAAAAAAAAAATTAAAAATCGTAATTTTTGAAATGAAAATCGGCATTTCGGCGTAAAAATCGGCAGTTTCTTTCTTATTTTTACTAAAAACTATAAACAGAAAAATTTAAAGAGAAGAATTTAACAAATGATTATACATATACATATATAAATGAATTGATATTTAGCAAAAAAAGCTTGCTTATTTATCTAAACATTGCGCTTATATAATGATAAAAAATTACGTTTATTAATACTAATCCTAATAATGCAACTTTCACTATTTCATAAAAAACAGAAAATGAACGAAAAAAACGTCATTTACTAGGAACAATCGTCATTTCTTAGAAAAATCGTCAAAATTACGATAAAATCGTAAATTCTGCAAGGCGGATCCCTACTGTTATACGATCAGCTGTTTCACGCAAACAAACAAAACCATGATCCAAAAACCAGGTCGGTCCATGGTACATACACACAAACATGCCGTGAGCTGAATGTCAAACGGAATGTCAAAACTGAAAGGAGAACGAAATAATTTGACATTCAGCTCACGAGCAAATGATGGAGAAACTCAGAGAACGAAGAATTTGACGAATAGTAAACACGAATGTATGTATAGAATATGCAGAAGCAGAGAAATTGGATAGCTGTTGAAGAAAAAGAAGAAGTCAGCTGATCTGAAGAGCCGACCTGTATTGGTGGATCCTGAACAAAACGATACAAATGACGTTATTCTTGGCTTGAAATTTTTAATCGCAATTTTATTAAAAAATAAATAGTTTAATTACTCGTAATGCAAAAAAGATGAATCGCTTCGAATATGTGGAAGCGCGCCTACACGACGATGAGACATTTGTTAGCCGCGATCGAAATGTAAAAATTTACGATGGAGATCAAAAAGTAAGTACATATATGTACATATGGACATACATACATATGTGTTTGCAAAAAGAATTTTCATTCATATGTATATTATGAAAACTTCCTACAGACAGAATACGAAGAAGGCGAGGTAGTGCTAACCACTCATCGCCTATTTTGGGGCCGTCCTGGTGAAATTGCTCGTGCTGCTATTACACTCTGCCTTTCGCTAAGTCATGTGATATCGCTTAGTGAGGAGACGGTTAGCTCATACTTTTTCGGACGTAAAATACGTTATATATTTCATTTACGAGAACCAACGCCAGATAAAGTTCCCGGACCTGTAGATTATAGTCCATACAATCACATAAAGTTATCGGGGAAAAATGGTATTGCGCCGGAATTTGGCAATGCATTACGTCAAACGGTGGAGGCGCGTATATGGGAAGTCATACAAATACCTAGACCACTAACACAACAAGTTGGTGGTGGTGAAAGCACACAAAGTGCTACCGGCAGTGCTGTTGCAAGTAATCAAGCTCAGTTACGTCTAAAAAATCGCACCGGCATTGGCGGCATTGAACGTTCTATTGAAGCGAAGGCCAAAGAGACAGATGAAAACATAGCTTTAGCTTTTCAAGATCTAAATGTACTAATGTCTATGGCTAAGGATATGGTGGCCATATCGAAGGTGATTAGTACGAAGATACGTGAACAAAAAGGTGAAATATCGGATGATGAAACGGTACGGTTTAAATCGTATCTGTTAAGTTTGGGTATTGATGATCCGGTGACGCGTGAGAATTTTAGCAGCAATACCGAATACTATCGAAGTTTGGCACAGCAAATATGTGAATTGCTATTGGATCCTATTGAGGTAGGTTTTTGATGGAAATTTTCCACGTTTTGTAGTCATTTAGTATGTATATCTTTCTGAACTCTGTCCACAGGAACAAGGCGGCATGATGTCCCTCGCCGATGTATACTGTCGCGTCAATCGTGCACGTGGCCTTGAGCTGCTTTCACCGGAAGATTTACTACACGCTTGCCAACAATTAAACGGTCCAATAAAATTACGCAAATTCCCAAGTGGTGCTATGGTATTACAGCTGGAATCGCAGGATGATGAATTGGTAGCAGCTGATACATTGGAAAAGGTGGAAGCAGCTACGTCACTAGCCGTCGAAGAGTTGGCCAAACAATTTGGCATATCGCTGCTGTTGGCTAAGGAACGTTTGCTTGCTGCCGAACGTTTGGGCAAGCTGTGTCGCGATGAGTCAGTGGAGGGTTTGCGTTTCTATCCGAATTTGTTGTTGCATCGCAATGATGTTACATAGTTGAAAAAAATTTATGTCTGTATGTATGTATGCAAAGTTGAAAAAAGTAGTAGAAATGCTTTCATATTTTTTATATGGAAAATTTTAATATATGTATTATTTTTTGACTATTTATGCTTGATAAGTTTTTTTTCTCTTAATATAAAACATTGTTTGATCGTTATTGTCAGCTGGCCATAACCATACAGAGCGATTGAATTTTAATGGCAACATCGAAACTCGATCGCTACACAAACTTAATCTTCACACTAAAAAATAGTATAATATAATACTAAAAATAGGCATTAAAATAATAAACACATAAATAGATCAGAAATAAAAATACCAGCTTTTAATTCAACTTATTTATAAATTAGTTTTTGCAATTCAGCAATTATATTTATTCGAAATTGCATAAAATCCTTATCCGTTAACTTTTCCAAATCTGGCATTAAACTCAATAGAAACATTTTTCGACTATGTGCCCGTCTGCTAGCTATTGATTTTCTATCTGTTTCCACAAATTCCAATTCGACTACGTTCGTTTTCTCCTCGGTATCAATTGCATCTACATCATCATTTCGACAATCTTCCCTCTTTCTTTTCTTCGATGTCGCTTCCAGTTTTGCCTTCACCTCATCTTCTCCGTCAACTCTCCCTTCCTTCTGTGATGTTTCTTCGTGCATTGCCTCGCTTTCTTCTTTGAATATATTCATTGCTATGCTATCTTCAGTCTTCTCCGAGTACTGGTACTCTGTATCGCTTTCCGTTAGATTACTCTCATCATTCGAAACACAGGTGTTTTCCTTGAGTGCTAATTTGCCATGCGCCGCTCGTTTTCGTTGCATATTATTTGGCTGAATGTAGTCCTTTAGGAATAGCATTTTCTCATATAGGTAATATGGCTTTTTCAAATTGTCGGTTAATTTAAGGGTGCGTACGAAATTGCTTCGCATGTTACGCCATTTTTCCTTACATTCGGTAACTGTAAGTTTTTAAGAATATACAAAAATAAACCACTTTGGAGATTTAGTTTCACTTGCATTCAGTTAATTGATTTTTTGTAAAACTAGTACTCTGCAAAAAAGCGATTAATCCGGGACGTGGCGGGGATCAATCGCAAGGGAGCATGCGACTAATGCAAATTTAGATTCCTTTATATGGGGCGAATTGATCGCATTTGTTCGTGCATGGCATATGAAGAGACTAATTGTTCAATTCGAATAAACTTTCTTCTAATATAGATATGTACATATATAACAATTTATAATTTTTAGACATTTTTATAAAAAATAGCCTTTGCTTACACCTTTGGATGAATGCGATTAATATAAATTTTTACCCGTTTGGGAACAATTAGTCTAAATTTATAACCGTTAGAGAACAATTGTTCCCGAAAGATATCATTCCGGAAGAAATCTCTATCAGTATTAATCGCAAATTTTTTTGCAGGGTAATTACAAGAACTCGCGAGAAAATTTTAAAACAGTCTACCACGCGTTGTAAAGGAAGAGGTATTGGCGTTTGTAGAGGAAGTCCTCCTGATTCTAAATTCAAAAGTCCCGTCGACCGGAGATGTTTGTAAGTTGTAAAATATACGAAACAAAACCCGAAAACTATGTACGATTCTCGAGGAAAGACACTTATAAAAACACGCACATATGTTTATATGAGTGTAGAACACCTTTTTGCATTGGGTGAGTTTCTAAGACAAAGCTGCTCCGTAACTGTTGAGCTCAACAGTTGCCAACAGTTGTGTAGCAGTTGCGTTAAACAGTTACGTCTTAGAAACGGCTTGATGAATTTATCAGCTGTTTGGCTTTACACAACATGTTGAGCTGAAGTAGCGAATAAAATTTGTGATGGAAAAAATGGCGAAAATTTGCCAACTGTTGAGCTGAGCTTAATTACTCAACAGTGCGTTTCTAAGACAAACACTCAACAGTTGCACAACAGCTCTGTCTTAGAAACTCACACATTGGCGTCCTTTGGCAGCAAAAGATTTCTCTTTTTGGGGTAATATCTATTGACCCATCCAATAACCAAAAAATTACCAATAAATATCTCGTGAACTATACGCCTCCGGCAGGTTTTGATTTCAGTTTTGAGATCTGTGAAAGATCATCTACAACCCTGCGAAAGTAATTTTTCTCGGACCGTGGTTCCTTAATCTAAAGCTGGGCCTTTTAGTAGACAGATGGAAATCTGAGCCTAAAACACACTGCTATTTTTATACACACAAATGTATATATGTACGAGCATATGTAGATGTAAATACATTTGACTGTTTCCCCTCCAAAAATACACAATATGAATTCTCTTCGATACAGTCTAATGTACATACAAACAAGCGACCATACATGTGCGCTCTTAATCACAACTAATGCTACAAATACGTACATATGTATATATATGGGAAGAGTACTATATAATTGCATTTTTCTAAGAAAAAATTATTTACTTGACAAATTCATTTCCTCTGCCACTTCAATCCATGCTCGTTCCGTTGCATCGCGTCGGGAATACTCCGGCAACGTATGATTGTATAAACATGGATTATTTTTAACTAATTCAACGAATTTTTCCGCTTTTCCAAACATTTTCTCAAATCTATATACTGTATTAAAACCAATTCAATGAAATACACACAAATTAATCAAACGCTCAACAACGAGCTACATGAATGTAAATAAAAGAGTAGAAACGTAAACAAAAGCCGTGTTTCAATTAAAGCACGTTGAGATTGGTGTAATTTAAGGGTTATTTAGGCAAAAATCGTTGTTTTGGCGTTGATTACCCTTAAATAACGTTATTTCGCCATACAAAAATGCCAGCCGAAATTACTCTGCAATCGGTTTTTAAACGGTTTTATTTAGCTCACCCCGTTTGTTTTATTGTTGGGTCAAATTTAGTAATTCAAATTTCACCCTCTTCCTGTCAACCGATTAATCTGAAATTTTGTACGCATGTATAACCCCGATGACAATGCAATATTATGAAAAAAAAATTCCGATAGGTGGCGCGTGGGTCGCTATATTTACAAAAATCGCATTTATGGTCCGATTTGGCTGAAATTCGGAACATGTATTACTACCTTGAAAAGAAATATTTTCTTTAAAAAAAAATTCCGCTAGGTGGCGCGTGGGTCGCTATATTTACAAAAATCGCATTTATGGTCCGATTTGGCTGAAACTCGGAACATGTATTACTACCTTGAAAAGAAATATTTTCGTAAAAAAAAAATTCCGCTAGGTGGCGCGTGGGTCGCTATATTTACAAAAATCGCATTTATGGTCCGATTTGGCTGAAATTCGGAACATGTATTACTACCTTGAAAGGAAATATTTTCCTAAAAAAAACTTCCGATAGGTGGCGCGTGGGTCGCTATATTTAGAAAAATCGCATTTATGGTCCGATTTGGCTGAAATTCGGAACATGTATTACTACCTTGGAAAGAAATATTTTCTTCAAAAAAAATTCCGCTAGGTGGAGCTGAGATCGGGGTAATTAAAACTGAAAATCCTATTTGCAGGGACTACGTATAGAGGCGTTGGACTGCAATAAACTAACGGGCAAGAAACCTTGCAATAATGAAGCACTAAATGAATTAAACAGAATGCGAAATAAAAACTAAAAACTAGAAAATAAAAATAGGTAAAAAAAACTTTTTAAGTTAAACAGTTTTATGTTATACATACATTGCAATGCTTAAGATAAATGTACTAAAAACCAAAAAATAATAAAATAGATACAGTCGTGGGAATTATAAACATTTGCATAGACTAGACTAAAATAAAACCGTGGGGCACGTCAATTGTCTACAATCGTTGATTAAAATGTTTGTTTTGTAATGTTACACTATAATTAGGCAGTTGTTCAACCGACAACGATGGACGTGTGATAAGTAGGGCTAGAATGTGGAAAAAAGCGAGCAAGCTCGATTATAAGCGAGTTTTAGGGTTTCATAGTGGTGAGCGAGTAGTACTTTTATCACATGTTTTGTCGATTAAAGACAAACTACGAGCAGTGAAACGATTCCTCGTGTGAATGTCCAACGATAAACTAGTTGAAACATCTCTTTTATTAACATGGAGTGTATAACTATTGGAATTTCGGTGCGGTATCGGATCGACATTTTTGGTTTTTACCGAAAGTATACCGAAACCTTACTGACCACATGTATTTCAATTGGCACTTTCACATTAATGTTGCATACATGAAATCGGAGCGGATTAATTTCGGTATACCGCAACGCGGTAAGACCGGTCAGTAAAATTTGAGGAATTATTGCATACATTTTTGCGGCGTGATAAAAGAAGAAGAACAAAGTCAGTAAAAAACTCGTTTCGGTAATAAATGTAGCAAGTTATAATGTCTTCGTCTTCGCTAGAAGACATTATTGTTATTATTGAGTGATTTGTTGAAGTTAAAAATTTTGTTTTGCAAATTTCGATGTTTGTTTTCCTATTTTCTGCCGATTACGCACCGAAAGTATTCCCACAAGTGTGAAAAACACAGCGACGCGGAATCGTTTCGGTAAGCTGAAAATACCGAGCAAAAAATGTCGATCCGATGTCGTACCGAGTAATGTGAAAAGGCCCTTAGGTACATCCTCATTGTATATTGCATTAACGATTCTTTGAATAAAAAAATTTTATTTGGTGGGAGTATTTTATTAATGATATTTTCATTTGAGTTGACCATGTAAAATTTTTATATGGCGCAGGATCAGCGTAACTGAAACACGACTAAAGTAAATTACTCAAAAACGTGTCTGAACGCACGTAATTTCGGCTAATCAACGTAATTTCAAATGCAGTCTGAATGTGCTTTAAATAATACTTTCTATAGATGGACAACTCGTATATCGAAATTCAAGTCAGATCTAGCACCCAGTATTCTCATCACCATGGGACAACGCGGGAATGAAGGAATTGCAAACAACCCAGCCAACATTTTTTTTTTTTGTTATAAAATTTATGTCAAATGGGAGCTTTGCCGGTGAAAAATAAGAACTAAAGTGACTTTCAAATATTTGTATGATGACGCTTGTCGAAAGCTGGAGTTGAAATCATTGGCAGGACCGGAGCTGTAGCTAAAAAGCACATATCTCAAGTAAGCTCGACATCTCTTTACATCATTGAAAATTGTCTTATTGATTTAAGGCAGTTTTGTTGATTACACTGCTCTACAGCCAAAAAATACTCTGAACGCGACCATCCTTTCTATATGTAAAATCGGTCGCTGATTCCGAAAATCGGGTTCATTTTTAATTCTATGTGGAAGGTTTTTGAAATATCGGCAATTTACCGTTATTTGGCCAATGAGTCCACTTAATCCTGTATATCTCTTTAACACAGTGAGTTATCTTCCTTAGGGTCACACCAAACGAAAGAAAATTAAATTTCCTTTTCACGGCTCCTATAACATTTTTCTCTAGTTCTTATAGTTTCTGAAATATTGACGATTAAATTTGAATTTTTTCGATTTTTTACGATTTTTTGAAGAAAAAATTTACTTTGTCAGGCAATATCTTTAAACCCAATGATTTCACCTTCGGTTTTACTCCTTTGCGTGAAGCTCCATTCCATTTCCAAAAAAATAAGCTATCAACGAAGAAAATCCATGGTAAACTGGAAAAGTTATAGGCGATCAAGTAAATACAACCAAGTCGCGCAATGCCCCCCGCAAAAAATGCGATCAATCCGGGATACATCCGGGACAACTCGCAAGGGAGCATGCGATTACTACCCATTTGTATCTCTTTATATGGGTTGAAGTGTTCTCTTTTGTTTGAGCATGTCCTATGAAGAGACTAATTGTACCCAGTTTGTATCCGAACGGGTAGCAAAAGCGCACAATTGTACCCGTTTTTTACCCGAACGGGTAGCAAATGCGACACATCCATTTGTGCGACTAATTGTACCCGTTTGATACCCTTTCGGGTACAATTCGTCTACAATTAGTATACATATGTACCCGTTCGGGTACAATTGGGAACAATTGTAGACTAATTGCACACGAAAGAGAGCGCTCCCGGACAAATCTTTTTAGAGACTCGTCGCACAGTTTTTTGCAGGGTTGGCAGCGCAGTAGATACAAGCGCGTTTACGGGTATAACATGCATAGAATATACCCGTGCAGAGGCACTGCGCGACTTGGCTGTATTTACTTGATCGCCTATAACTTTTCCATTTTACCATGGATTTTCTTCGTTGATAGCTTATATTTTTCCCAATAGAATGGAGCTTCACGTAAAAGAGTAAAACCGAAGGTGAAGACATTGGTTTTAAAGATATTGTCTGACAAATCAATTTTTTCTTCAAAAAATCGTAAAAAATCGAAAAAATTCAAATTTAATCGTCAATATTTCAGAAACTATACGAGTTAGAGAAAAATGTTATAGGAACCGTAAAAAGGAAATTTAATTTTCTTTCGTTTGGTGTCACCCTAAGGAAGATAACTCACTGTGTTAAAGAGATATACTGGATTAAGTGGACCCATTGGCCAAATAACGGTAAATTGCCGATATCTCAAAAACCTTCCCATAGAATTAAAAATGAACCCGATTTTCGGAATCAGAGACCGATTTTACATATAGATAGGATAGTCACGTCCAAAGTACAGACAAAAAATTTCATTTTGTGATCCAGTGTTATGATAAGTGCCAATATGCCTCTAAAAAGGCCGAAAAGTGCACGGGCCCGGGTAATTTTCCTTCACTGGTGCACAAGTGGATAATCCCTATTTGGTTTTTACGAAAATGGGTGAAAGAGAATCTATTTTAGTACGTCACTTAATCAGCTGATTCTGTCAAATTTTAGATGAACGCATAGCGGTACCGCTGAATGCATAATCTGATTATATGTTCATTCCTACAAACATACATATCGTCGATACCTTTTCAAACCGCCCATCGCAGAATTACAAAACCGCTTATGAGCTCCTGACATCGATGAAAACACATGCAAATCGGAAAAAACGTTATTTCACTAAAGTTTTTAAAATAACGGTTAATAAAACATCAACTATCACATCTTTTCGCTCTCCTGTAAAATTTGAGTGTTAATAATTAGGCGGTTTTGCAGAGTATAGCGCTCTATTTCTTATCTGTTTGTATTCTACAGATGACTATAGTTCACAAATGTGGAATATGATTGATGTACGACGCTATTTTCAAAAATTATAACCTTAGGATAGCATGTTTAGTTTTGCGTCACCTTGTATAAGCAACTATGGGAAGCTGGTGGAATGAGCTTGATTTATATCCGACCAAAGGCTGCTGCTTCGACTGCACATCTCGGAGATTGTGGGGAATGCTTTCGCCGTTAAAAGAATTTAAGAACAAGTAACACAGCTAATGCTGTGTGTTTTTAATTAAAAATGCCTTGATATTCATAATTTGTATGTATTCTCTAAATTATATTTATTAATTTTTAATTTGTTTTTCAATCTTTATAATTTATTGCTGCATTTCTGTATTTTTGTTTGCTTTCTATTTTTTTTTTTGTTTCTTTGCCTTTTCATTTAGCTTGATATTTGTATTTGTTGTAATTTTGTTTTTGTTTTGTTTTTCTTTTAATTAAATGTATTATTTAGGCTTAATAGTATATATGTATAATATATATAGGTATGTATGTTTATATTAATTGCCAAATATTAAATAATTATAGATAATTTATTAATAATTAATTAATTAACATAACGTACATATGTATTAACTTTGTTTTTCTTTTGTTTTACACATTTTCGTTTTTTTTTGTTTTTTTTTTTTACAAGCGTAGTACAATACCTAGTATATATGTATTTGTATGTATATATACGATTACAAGCATATACATATTTATGTACATATGTAAATATATTAATATATATGTATATACTTTTATAAATAAAATAATGCAACTAAAAGATATGAGAAAAAAAAATTGCTGCAAGTCACGTTTGTTTAGCAGTACTGCCTATTTACATAAAATTATTAATGTTTGGTTGTATATACATACATACATATGTACATATGTACAAAACATAACAGAATTTTTTCAAACCCCAATTGAATTCGTGTATGCTGCTGTGTATCACGAGGGGCGCTTTTAAAATAATTTCTTCTTCTATTGGAAACGGCATTTATATGAAGATTTCAGGGTGTGTGTGTCTAGTCAGGAGGAAATTGGCAGGTAGAGAGGGTTTGTGTTATGTTGTTTGGTTAGGGTATGCGTTAGTTGGGTTAACGAATATTATTATAATTTGAGCTTAAATATAGAAACTAATTTAACATTTATTTTTGCTTGCAAAATTATTACAAGAGTATACACATGCTTTTTCTTCTTCATCATCTACTTTTACTTTTTCGAAAGGTCTGTACTTTGATATTTTTTTGTTTGTTTGTAACGCAGTTAGCATTTTGTTCTCTGCGTGCAGCGTATAAATAACTCATGAATACACAACAAATATGTATATCCTTTTGAAGAGGGACGGTTGGGGTGACTTGAAAAAATGCTTCCATTTTTGATTTTTTTAAATTTTGTTCAAGGTTTTTTTCTTTTGCTTCGTGTTGTTTTCGTTTTCCTTTGTCAATTAACAAAAAACACAGCACTACACGGCACAATTGTTGTTGTTGTTTTTTGCTATTTATGCTTTTCTTGTTGTTATAGATTCGATAGCTTTACATATTTTTTACAATACACGGTGGAAACAATATTTTTTTTTAACACACACAAAAAAAATTAATATTGGCGGTTGTTGCAGTTTCTTTTCTTTTAAGGCGTGTTAATTAAGAAAGTGAGGAGTTTTATTTGTTGACGCCGATTTGTAGTGTTCTAATTTTAATATTAAACTTTTTTTCTGCTTAGTTTTACATAAGAGAAAAGCACGTATTATATTTGTTATTGACAATTTTCTTTACATTTTTCTTAACATTTTTTCGTATATTTTTTTGGGGAGGTTAGGTTTTGCTTAATTGTAAATACATAACTACTAACAACGACTTTAGCCACTTAAATAACGAACATATACATACATACAAATGTACTATGTAAGCAAGTGTGTATTGCACACTTCTTTGCGGATTTTGATAACTAGGTTGGTTGGTGGTAAAATGTTTTTAATATTTGAATTAATCATTTATTACAAGTCTGTATGCATTACAAAATTTTATGAATTTCGAGAGTTTGAAATCAAAAACTCAAAATGCTCCATTTGATAGACAGTGTATGTATGTATGTTATAATGTAACGCCAAAAGTTCAGCCAAATATGTATGTATGTATGTTTGCGTTTTTTTTTTTGAATATTTATCAGCCATATGTACATACATATGTCCTTTTTCAGAAACTAATATTCACTTATAAAATTTAATATGTATTCTTCTTTGTCGTTAATATGTATATTTACAATCCAAATTTCTTACTTCAGTCATCATAATCACATAGCAGAGCATTATTAGATAATTATCAAGCGACTTTAACCCGCAATCCTCGAAATTTGGAATTTCTTTTTTTTTTTTATTTTGATTTTTTATTTATTTATTTTTTTTTTTTGAAACAGTCAATTGTGAAAATCTCTTTTTTTAGTGTTTTTTTTTGTGTGTGAGCACGAGACGCGTTAAATAAATGGTAAACATACAATGGTGGCAAAAAGGTGTCAACATTTTTTGTACAAATTTAAAATATTTACAACAGGGCTAGATAGCTACATAATATGATATTATCTACATATGTATATACATACATACTATAGTGTAATATGTATATGAAAAATGAAGTAAAATAAAATAAATGATAGTACCTATATTGAATAATAAACAATTTTTACAAATTTTTCCTAACATGTTTAATTTTTATATGGAGAACTGTAATTTTTAGGAAAAATTTGTAACATTTATTTGTTATTGAACAGAGCAAGTTTAAGAAAAAACAATTTTTACGTAAATTTAATACATACAATATTAATAATTAATATAGTTTTTATTGCGGCGCTATATATTTGTATTCGCATAAATATACATTTGAAAGTTGAATTAAAACAAACATTTTATGTAACACTTTTTGCCACCAGTGTACAACCATACCTATGAAGTTTCAAGGGCAAATTTGCACCAAACCGAAAACTGCTTTTGGTATACTAATTACGTGTGATATAAAAAAATTAAAAACTTCAAAAAAAAAAAATTAATCAATAAAAAAAATAAATAAATAAAAAAATAAATAAAAAAAATAAATAAAGAAAAATAAATAAATAAAAATAAAGCAAAAAATTTAAAAAATTAAAAAAAAAAAAGAATTTTAAAAACATTTGAGTTATGGAAATTTTACCAATGTAACATGAAAAACAAAATGCAAAAATTTCGAGTTTAAAAGTTGTATTTAAAAAAAATTCGGTAAAAAAAGAATTTGAAAAAACATTTGAGTTTAGGAAATTTTACCAATGTAATATGAAAAAAAAAAACAAATGAAAAAAATTGGAATTTAATAGTAAAAAAAAAGAATTTTAAAAAATTTTTATTTAAACTATACATATTATATTGGTAAAATTTCCACAATTCAAGTGTTTTAAATTTTTTTAACGAAATTTTTTTAATTTTTTGTTTTATTTTTATTTATTTTTTTTTGTTTTTGTTTTTAATATTTTTTTTATAAATATTTGAAATGTAGAATTTATAGAAATGCAATATGAACAAATTGAAGAATTTTAAAAAATGTATATTTAAAGTTTACAAAAAAATCTTAAAAAAAAAAAAGAATTTTAAGAAACATTTTAATTTTAACAATGTAAAATAAAAAAAAAAATATGAAAAAATTTCGTTTAAAAGTAAAAATAGATTTTAAAACAATTTGTATGTAAACTTTATAAATATTACATTGGTAAAATTTCCACAACTCAAATGTTTTTAAAAATTATTTTTTTTATTTTTATATTTTTTGTTTTATTTTTATTTCTTTTTTTTTTTGTTTTTAATTTTTTTATAAACATTTGAATTGTAGAATTTTTAGAAATGTAATATGAACCGATCGCAATCTCATCTCATATTAGAGTATTAATAGTAGGAAAACAAAAGGAGCACACCTCGAATTGGGAGAGAAGCTCGGCCATAAACCTGGTCAGAGTTATAATAGCGCCATTGTATTATTATTATTAATAGTAAGTGAGCTATGGCAACTTTGCAAACTTGAAATTTTTAAAATCTTGAACGTTTTTTTTTTTCGGAAAAGATTTTGAAAGGTTTTCCAGTTTTGTTAACAATTTTTTTTTATTTTTCCTAAATTTTGAATTTTTATTTAAATTTTGAATTTTTACCTAAAATTTTAAATTTACATAATTTATGTATATTTATGTATTACAGTGTATGAAAAACGCATTAAAATCAAGGCTGCAAAATAACGTTATTTTTAACAATAAACAAAAAAAATTTTGTTTCTGTTGAAATATTCGATTTTATAAACGTAAAAAGCATAACAAAATCTATTTTGTTTCAACTGTTATCAAAAAAAATTAACAAAATTTTTTTTGTTTTGATAATTATCAAAACAATTATTTCAAAAAAAATATAGTTTCAAATTTAAACGAAAAAATTGACTTTTCAATAATTTCGTTTTCTATGAAGAAAAGAAATTTTACATGTTTGTATGTATGTACATACGTACATAAATAAAAACAAATACAATTTTTGTTAATTTTTTTGATATCAATGAAAATAAAGTTATGAGTTTTTACATACATATGTACATATGTATAGTAATTGCAAGCACTCAAAATACAACACACATATGTATACATATGTATAAATATATTTATGTTTTATGAATGTAGTATGTACATTTCTTAGCCTATGGGGATTTTCTTTGCAGCGCCAATATTTATAAATATTTATTGGATTTTTTATACATGATTTATTATTTATTTATTTTATTTTTAAAACTGCTTTTCTCTTATTTAATTAGTTTTTAAGGATTGTTTTTACATTTTCTTTAAAAAGTTTTGTTTCAGTTTTCTTTTTCTCTCACACAGTGCTTTTCCAATTTCCAACTTATCACTTCCCTTCTCCTCAAACTCACTCACTTCTATAACGCTATTTAAGCCTAAACATTTTACACGCCGATCTTCGCTTCAACATCACTTCATTCGTTTTCCACTGTGATCCCTCTCACCATGAAATGCAGCGGCTAACTGGCTAGCTGTCGATTTCGTTTACAATAACAACACAATTCCAATGCTAATTCATTTATTTACATCCGTTGCTGATCTACGTCGATTTGCAGCTTGTTGTTGTTGTTGTTGCTGTTTTGCTGCTTTGGCGATTGCCGATATGAGTTGTTGATTTAAGGTGGCATTACCCGTTGTGGTCACCGCAGTACGTCCAGCAACTTGTATGTGTTGTTGTTGTTGCTGTCCAATAATAACTGTTTGCTGTTGTTGTTGCTGTTGCTGCTGCTGGCCTTGATGTGTTGTTTGTGATTGGGAGGCCGCAGTTGCAGTCACTTGATTTATTATACGCGCATGTTGTTGCTGTTGTGTGTGGTGCTGTTGTTGTTGTTGTTGCTGCTGCTGTGTCGTTTTTATAGCTTTCAATTGCAATTTTTGCGTTGACATTACAATGGGAGTGGCAGTTAGATTTGTTGTTGTTGTTGTTGCATTTGCATTTGTTGCTGGAATAGAAGGAGGGGAGAAAAGTTAGATGTTAAATTCGAATTAAGGAAATTTTGTTGTTGCACAGTTAAAAATTAGCTGATCTGAAAACATGATACATACATACACAACTACTCCCTAACTCACTCACCATTTATTGGCGTTGCGGCAATTTTCAACGTCGATCCACCAATATTCCGTTGCGTCGCTATCAGCTGCCTTTGCGCGCCACTCAACTGTTTCGTGCCGACCACTTGTATATTGCGCGGTCGTTGCTGTATCGTGCCAACCAATTGTATAGCAGTTTGCTGGCCACTGCTGACAATACCACCACCGCCAGCGCCAGCAGCTGCTGCATTGCCACCGGCACCGGATGTAGATGCTGCTGCAGTTGCTTGATGTTGATGTTGTTGCTGTTGCGGTATTTGTTGTTGTTGTTGTATTACAATGCTGCTGTTGCCGCTACCTGCAACAACATTACCACCACCACCTATACTTGAGGTACGAATTGTTTGAGGATTTAATTTCTGTACACCGGGACCAACAAATTGAGCTGGAATGCAGAGGGGAAGAATATGCGGGTTGTTTGTTTGTTTGTTTTGTTTTTGAACTTTTGATGTTTTAATTAATTTGTTGTTGTTGAGTTTTATTTACATTTTGAGGGATAAATGAAATGACTGACTGATCGACTATCGAAGCGATTGAGGGACTTATTATTGTTATTATTGATTGGAATATTGCTTTTGTTTTTGGTATAACATATTTTTTTTTGTTAATAATAAACTTTAATAAGAGAAGTTAGTGGAGAAATTATTTATTTTTCTTTTTAGTAAAAATAAAAATTAATTAAAAAAAGAAAATATTACAACAAGCGCAGCAAAGGCGTTGGTAAGGTTTTAAAATTTGGGAATTGGGAATTTAAGGAAGTATTAATCCTACTCGACGCATATTTAATAATATGTAAGTACATATACCTAAATATGAGCATTTCCTGGGCGTTTCGGACGGTATGTACGCACGATTTTTTGAAATTTGATTCAGAAATATCGCGAAATGTTGTATCGTTTTATGATAAAGGGAAAGATTTAGGCTACAGCTAATGATTAAAGTATGTTAGCGACAGAAATTTAGTCTAATGCCTCTGTTTTAGCCACTTAAACTGCGTTCCGGACGCTACAAAAAAATCGTGCGAACATACCGTCCGAAACTCCCAGGAAATACCCATATGTAATGTGTATTTTGTATTAATAACGATGTTTGTGAAAGGGATATAATATTTTATTTTGTTATTTACATAATCACTTTGTTCTCAAACTAAACTCAAAAGCAATTTTGACAGCAATAAATACAAGTAAAGCGCCGAAATTCCCATTTATTGCGACACATTAGCGAAATGACAATAATATGTACATATGTATGTATGCATGCATGTACATATGTTGGTGCGATACGAATGTTTATATATTTAGTATATTGAATGACCAATTTGAGGTTAGGTATATGAAAAAAAGAAAATAAATATATTTCAGGAGTAGCGGCAAGGAAAAGGAGAAAGGTGCGAAGAACAGGCAATTGTCAAACGAAAGCCATGAAAAATGTAAAAAGAAAGTTGAAGAAAAATTAGTGTATGTATTTTAGCAAACAAAAATTTATAGAAATTTAGCAAATTAAATTAAGTACAAAACCCAACAAAAAAAAAAACTACTTTAAATTTAAGTTTATGCTTCTGCTTTTTGCCTCTTTTTGAATTTCAATTGATACTATAGGGTCAGCCAATTATTCCTATATAACGCTGCCGGCGTTGGCAAGAGGGGGAAAAGGAAGGCGGCGAGTGTGTTGGAAATATCGTGTGAGTGAAGAATGGCAGGTTGTTGTTGTAGCCACCAAGATACTTCCCGAAGGTTTTGGGGAGTGTAGGGGAAGTGACAGGCCTTTGCCGGATAAATCCGGTACGCTCGGGTACTTGTCCCTTCTGATACTAGCCCGACTGTCGTGCGAACGATTTTTTGGCCATTATCAACCTTCTAGGCCGGTGGATTTTAGCCGCCTCTTATGGCAGGCATTCCTTACCACGGGTATATTTTAAGCCCCTAACCCGCTGGGAGGAAGAAGGACGGTCTGTCATCTCTCAGTTGAAAAGGTTGATTGCAACCCTTAATTGCGGTAACCTACAAATGCATGTCATTTGAAAGCAACAACAACAAAGAGCAACCACATAAGCAAAGAATGACAGGGTTTTGACTTGGTTTCTTCTTTATTTATTTTTTGTTGTAATGGCAAAAACACCTCCCAAATGGATTAGCAGTGCTTGCCCAGACATACGAAAAAAGGACGTTCCAGTGCTTGCATCCGACTGCCATGAAAATTAAATGATTTCTCTGTTGCTTTTGTTGTTATAGCGATAAATCATTACATATAAAATCTAAGGAGTTCAATCATATTAGCAGTTTTGGAGCGTATATATGTATATACGAATCTGTTTCTTTCCGGTACCTAACTCTGACAGCAGTGCGTGTTTCTAATTGTCGTGTTTTAGAAGAATGGATATAAATCCTAAATTCTCTAGAGAAGATTTGTTGTTTTACTTTGGCTTAAATAAATAATAGGAGTGTTTTTTGGGCACTTCGCTGCCCGCTTATACTGGATTCTGCTCTCTTGGCTGACAGTTTCCATACAAAATGTTATAGACTTTAAGAGACCTTTAGAGAGTATGCCAGCTACTCATTAAACTGATCTTTACTTATTATGCCAATTTTTTCTATTGTGAATAAGTGAAATGGTTTCAAATTTTTGTCAATAGATGTCTCCCCTATCTTCGAATTTAGCCAAGTTTCAACGCAATACCGTTCGTTAGAAATTTTTTTCCAGTTCCGTACCAAAGAACGTATTTTGTACAATATACGTTCTTTGTCCGTACTTTAACGAACGGTGTTCGAAGATAGGGGAGATATCTATCGATAAAAATTTGAAGAAATTTCATCAAATAAACACACCTTTTTTCCAATTCCTTTACTTTAACGAACGGTCGTATAATTTTCACTTATTTTTACACCAGTGGTTGTTTTTTTCGCAAGTCTCTAACTCTTGCCCAAACGAATACTGCTAATATGTTTTACACTCCCAAAATGTCGTGCTAACTAAATATGTTGACTCTTAAGGTGATAAATTTTATTTCTATTTTTCCATAATGCATCGCGAGAGCGTTGCTTTAGACGCATCATAGCTGAGTTCCTACAGAAGCCGCCTCACTTAAACTCATATAGCTAGTCATACTTCAATATTTTCATAACACATTCCAACTTACCAATTGGCAATGTTAGCATCGTTGTTGTAGCACCACCGCCACTGCCGCTTGCCACATTTGAAGCGCCACCACTACCAACACTTCCGCCACCGCCACTACCCGTAGACGTATTAGTAAGCACGACAGTTTGTGTGCTGGCAGTAGATGCAGGACCAGCGCCGCCACCGGTGGGCAGATTCACAATCGTACCAGTGGCTGGCACAATATGTTGCAAATGATTTTGCGTTTGTTGAGTCGTAGCCGCCGCGGCCGCTTGCAATGTAATTGTATGCTGCTGCTGCTGCTGCTGTTGTTGTTGCTGCTGCTGTTGTGTCGATTGCTGTTGTATGTGGTGTTGCTGATTGTGTGTTGAGACAGGAACTGATACCAAAAGACTGCGTTGTTGTAAATGATGCGACTGCTGACCACCACCAGCACCACCACCACTAACAACAACACCACCGCTGCTATTACCGATTGCGGAGCTGCCAACACCGCCGCCGCTGCCACCACCACCACCACCACTCACAACACATGACACAGTTGCACCGGAATTCGTCTGCGTCTGCTGTTGTTGTTGTTGTTGCTGCTGCTGTGTTTGACCTTGTTGCTGCACAGCGGACTGTAATTGCAAGGAAAGCGGCTGCGCCAAACCGGGTATTTGCACTTGGACATTCTGCAGACCGGGAAAATTGGCAATGGCACCTTGTAGCAGATTGATGCCCTGCAAATTTAATGTTGTTGTTGTAGTATTTGAGGCAGTTGTTTGCTGTTGTTGTTGCTGCTGTTGCTGTTGCAAATGATGATGCAACTGTGGCGATGGCGATGGCTGTGGATGTGGACTAGACATGGGTGAATGTATGGATGCGGCAGCTGCTGGCGATTGCACCAAAGTCTTCGTCAAGTACTGCGTATGTGTTTGCTGTTGCTGCTGCTGCTGTGGTGACATATTCGGTATAGCCGTCGCTAGCGTCGCACCACCGCTATTATGCAGCCGCTCGAGCAGTGCATGGTTGGTACTTTGTGATGACTGCGAATGATCCGAACCGGAAGGTGATGGTGTCGCCGCGCCTAGCAACGACAAAGTGGCCGCTGTGCCGACCGAATTCGTTGCGCTTGTTGGCTGTGGTATCGCAAATCCGCTAGCATTCGATGCATTCGAATCACTGCCCGGTGATGGTGCTGCCACGCCAACAACGATGGCATTTGGTGGCGCTGCCACAGCATTGCTGGAGTCACGACGCAGTGCGTTAGCTAAAACACCACGTTGTTGTTGTTGTACGCCAGTATTAAGAATTTTTATGGTATTGCCGCTAGCAGTAGTGCCGCCACTCATCGTATTCACTGTGCCAACACCAATACTAGCACTACCACCACCACCACCACCGGCGCTATTCAACGACTGTGTGCTTACTGTGTAAGCGCCGCCACCGCCGCCGCCAAAGTTTGGCGCATTCGGATTGGTCATTATGGCTGGTGGGGAGGCTAGTTGTGAGGCGAGCGCTGACATTGAAACACGTACCGTTTGTTGAGCTTGTGTTGCTGTCGTTTGATGTTGATGCTGTTGTTGTTGTTGTTGAACGCTATCCGTTTGCGTTTGTTGCTGTTGGTGGTGGTGCTGCTGTGCGGCCGCTTGATTTATATTAACAGCAACTAAATTGCCCGCCGCTGTGCGGAATGTTGTGCCACCGGCACTGGCAGTTACAATATTTCCGCCACTTGTGACGATATTAAATTTACGATTAGGATTCAATAGATTTTGCAGCACTTCGCTATTGGCATGTTTATTGCGTTGATGCATTGTGGTTGTTGTGGCCGCCGTTGTGGTGCTGGATTGTGTGTTGACTTGTACAAAACTATCACCACTAATAATTGTTTGTTGCTGTTGTTGCTGGTGCTGCTGCTGCTGAGGTGTTGCTGGTGCGTGTTGCAGCAAAGTAACGGTTTGATGTTGCCCGGTGGATGTGGTGAAGGTACCGCTAGCCACAGGCGTACTTGTCATTGCTGCGGGTGCGCTATTCAGCAAGCTGCGTATGGATGCATTATTGCTGCTTTTGCTGCTACTACTACTGTTCTGGCTGTTACTACCAACACTCACATTGCTGACAACGCTGCTGCTGTTGTTGTTGGCTATAATTGAGAGAAATATGTGTGTTAGTGAAATGAGTTCTTGCATTCTAACCTCAAAATGTACACACAATTTTGTTGCAGTTGTTGCTGTTGTTGTTGCTGCTGCTGCTTTTGTTGTTGAAATTGATTTGCGCTATTCATAATGTTTGTGAAGATGGCATTTATCGCAGGATTTGTATGTAATGTTGTCGAATTGCTACTACTATTGTTGCTACTGGCAGTACTTTGTTGTTGTTGTTGGTGTTGCGTATTTTTATGTAAGAGCTGTTGTTGCTGTTGTGCAGTCAGTAATGGCGCGGATTTGAGCTGCGCTTGCTGTAAAAAATAATTTATAAATAAATTTAGCATTATATACCCAGTTTTGGAAAAAAAAATACAGCTTAAATACAAATCATGCATTATACCCTGCAGTGGGTTCAAATAAAAAAATATTAAGTACAAAATCAGGCATTATACCCTGCAGTGGGTTAAAAAAAACAAAAAAAAAAAAAAGAATTAATTACAAAACATCATAAAAAAATTCGGCGCGAAAATTGTATACCCACCAGAATTGGCACGCTGGAGCTAAGTTGTGTGCGCAAAGCTGAATTTGCGCCCGTAACGGCATTCAATTGTGCCGCCGTAATAACCTGAGTCTTTTGCTGTTGGGATTGGGACTGATGCTGCTGTTTCTGCAAATTGGCTGGTTGTATTGTGATGCCGGCATGTTGTAGGCTTTGTTGTGTATGCTGTTGCTGTTGTTGTTGTGGCTGCGCATGTTGTTGCACCAAAACTAAAGAACCGTTACTGAGACTGAGTTGGGTTGTACCACCAACACCAGCGCCACCGCCACCGCCACTACCACCACCAATCGTATGTAGTTGTATATGTTGGGTTTGTTGTTGCTGCTGTTGCTGCTGCGATTGTTGTTGTTGTATAATGTTGCTGTTGCCGCCGCCGCTCGTCTGCACATGCACAGTTGCACCATTCGCATCGATAAATTGCGTTGTAATTTGCTGTTGCTGTTGTTGTTGCTGCTGCTGCTGCTGCAATTGTTGTTGTCGCAATACCTGCTGCACAGCAGCCGCATTACTCGCCGTCAAACCAACAATATTAATATTTTTAGGTAAACTGCCACCAGCGGCGCCTGCAACACCGCCCGCCGTTATGGCAATGTGTTGCTGTTGTTGTTGTACGCCGCTACCAAGCGTTTGCGTAGTGACTTGTTGCTGATTAGCAGCACCACCCACACCCAACGTTGTTATATGCTGCAGCGTGGCAGGCAAAATATGCTGTTGCTGCCCATTCGGTCCAACCAGCACAACGTGTTGTTGTTGGGGCTGTTGCTGTTGCTGCTGCTGTTGGCCACCACCACCAACAGCTGGCGCAGCAACCGTAATGTGTTGTATATTGGCCGTTGGTGTTGCCGTGGCAGCATGTTGTTGCACATGATGGTGCTGTGCTTGTTGTTGTTGCTGCTGATGCTGTTGTTGTTGTTGCTGTTGTGCTGCTAGCAGCGCTGCTTGCCTCTGCTGCAACATCAATGCTTGCCTCTGCTCTGGCGTAATGCCCGTATGCGTGACTTTGGGCAAATGGCCCGGCACCAAATGCGTAATCTTAACAGCCTTGCGTCCCTCCTCCGTAAAAATCTCCGTGAATTGTTGTATATAGCGGTTGGCATGCAAGCGTGTACCCAGCGAGAAGCGGCACGACTCACCATTCCGTTCGCCTTCACGATAATCACGATCCACATACAATTCACCCAGGTACTCAGAATTTGAGGGTCGTTGGAATATCGATAATTTTATGTGATAGATCACACGACGACCGCCATTCTCCTCTCGCTCCGTTTCCAGCACATACTCTTCGATCAGTTGTGGTTGGCAGTCGGTTGTTTCGCGCGGCCTCTCATATGTCTTTGCATACTTCTCCACGCTTATCAACTGTTCGGGCACCTTCAAATTGGCCGGATACTCGAGACGTGGCGGTCGTATGGGCCGTATGACATCGCGCGGCCGTCGTGGCACTTTCGACGAGAACGACGTGAGCATTGCACTCACCAATGGATTATTGCTGGGCGCTGTGACACCGGCGTTGGCACCTGCTGCCGCAGCATTGGCCGCGCTTGCACCATGTGTGGCGGCGGTGCGCGGTCGTGCACGCAAACGCGTCAAATAATCACATAACTCCAGTCCATAATGATGTGTAAATTGATCCAATTTTCGTTTGCGGTTGATTGAGATTTGTGTGTACTTTTTCATTTGTCGGCGCATCTCGTGCGTATTGAAGAGTTGTCGGGCATGCTGAGCATTTATGGCGAAACGTCCAATATTCGGGTCGGGATCCAAGCAGAGCGGCTCTGCCGTAGCCAAAACTAACTGACTTTCCAACTGCAATTTATCCTCGGCACCACAAATTGCCGCCATCGTGGACGTGCCCACTGCATTGGCATTAGCGCTTCCACCTGCCGTAGTAGCACCATAACACAAATTCGTCGTTGCTGAAGTTGTTGTTGTTGCACTTGCCAAATGTTGTACATCGGCAAAGATGGTGGCGTTGGTGGGTCGCAGCAGGACATGTTTCGTATCACAGATATTCGTCGAAATAGCGAATGTTTGTCGAAAATCGCGTATTTGCGCTATAACACAGCCGGCATAAAAGACATTTGGCTTGGCGTAGGTGCGTGCCGCTTCGCTGCTATTATCATGCGCCGAGGCGTTCAACGTTAGGCTGGGCGCATTTAGCATGTCTACCAGGAAATCGGGTATAACCTCACGATCGATACACTGCAACAGTTGATCGTTTTCGTAGGGCCAACGCAACACTTCAACTAGAGGATAATCATGGTGTTGTTGTTGGTGTTTTTGTTGTTGCTCATCACATCTCGCTGCAGCTGATTTTATGGCATATTCAAAATCCATCGCACTGCCACCCTTCAAATCTGGCGGTACGCTATGTTTATTGCTGCCAACGCTGCTGTTGCCTGTGTGACGACTAGAAGTGCTGCGATAATTAGAAGCTATTGAGCTTGCGCTGCCGCTACTGAAGCTCGCACCAGTTGACCAGCACTCGTTGCCAACGCTAGCGCCGCCTGGTCCATTGCCAGTACCATCTATGGCATTTACAAATTCACCATTCGGTGTAAGCATTTGCCGATCATCATAGTGTAATGCTAATGAGTATCCTTTATTGCCCGGGTAGAGATTGACTACGATCGTATTTAGTTTTTCATTTTCGACCAAACGCTCCAACACAAATGCACGTGAACGTTGTTTGAGCTAAAATTAAGTTGAAAATAAACAATTATATTAGACACGAGTAATAGAAATGGTCTTAAATACTAATTATAATTAGGGGATTCACAACCTGTCATATTACGTCATATCGTCATAAGTCATAATATTTTGTTGTTGCATTCTATGCTGTATGTGTACTTAATAAATACAACTCTGCACGATATGTTTTTCGGTAATGGTATTTGATCAGCTGTTTTTGTTTACTTCTCCATAGGACTTCGGAAAAGTTATTTACAACTTTCCGTACAATATTTTAATATGACATATGACTTTATGACACTTTGTGAATCCCTAAATATTTGTATATAAAGCGTGTATCGTAAATTTGTATCAAATACAAAATTTTGTGCGAAATAAAAACGTTTTTTAAATTTTTTTTATGCCGACTCACCCCTGTTTCTGTGAAAGAATTTAAATCGTTGGCCAATAGCTGTAAATAACTTTCACGTATTTTATCGTGTATATTGAAAAACTTATTCGACGACGAGGATGCTGTTGTACCACCACCACCACCTGTAGATGTCGATGCTGCTGTTGATCCGGCTGACGTAGCGCTGCTACCAGCTGACGAACTACTATCACGTTTACTGCTGCCAGTTGAACGCGAAGCTGACGCCGCTGCTGCCGACGCATTTGTCGATGGTGATGATCGACTTGTTGTTGTATCCCTTGCTATTTTCTGCCTTTTACTTGGCGAAGAGGTGGGTGAGGCGAGAGCAGCACCCGCCGACGACACGGCAGATGTACTAAGTAAATGTTGCGGTGGATGATTAAGATGATGTTGTTGCTGTTGTTGTTGGTGGTGATGATGATAATTACTATGTTGTTGTTGGTGATGCGTATGCGTATTACTGTGCTGCAGTTGTTGCTGTTGTTGTTGTTGTGTACTTGAGGATGCGGAAGGACGTTTATCAGCCTTTTTGTTGTTGATATTACTTGTTATTGTAATATTATTATTGTTGTTGCTTTGATGCGTAGTAATTATGTTTGATGTGGAAAATTGTGATGATGTTTGTAAATTTGCTGGAAATGCATTTGCACAGACGCCAGCGCTACCACCATAATCTGTTGTTGTTGTTGCTGAATTCACAACGCCCGGCGGTGTGGACAATAACAAATCGGGCACTACCGGTGAAGGTGAAGTGATCGAATTAAAATTGGACAGATTTGTTGTTGTCGTGGTGGATGATGAGCAAGAGGAGGGTGATGGCACCGCTGATATCGAGTAGTTAGTACCACGGTGTGCGCCCGTCGCTGTCGTTGCTGTTGATTGTTGTTCCGTAAGTAGCACCAAACCATCCAAGACAGAGCCAACACCAACACCCGATCCAATACCACCACCACCACCAAGACTATTGCTGTTGGTGCAACTGCTACTTGTTGCAAGTATTTCAATTGGCGGCACCTCACTGGGCGATTCAGTTCCATCATCGAATATACAAAATGGCGGTTGGCTAGGTATCTGTGTGATATTACAATGTAACAAACTCGAGTCGAGCAGTGAATTCTTTGTACTTGGAAAAGTAACACTGCTCAAGGAAGGTGATGGCGCTGCGACATTAGCAATTAGCGACGCAGCAGCAGGTGATGGTTGTGGTGGTGGTGTGGCGAGCTGTTGCGGTTGCGCCTGGGCAACCGATTGCAGTTGCAAGGGTGGTGGTGTTGGTGCGGAGCACTGTAATGCCGTCTGTAAATGTTGATACGGCGAGTATTGTTGTTGTTGTTGTTGTTTGGTTTGCTGGCTTAACGACGACGGATGTTGGTAGATAAGTTGTTGTTGATGCCTTAATATGCTGCCAGTGCTGCTGCCGGTGCTACTGCCGCTCGATTGTAAAGCTGTTAATGTTGCCGCAGTGGAGTTGCTGTGGCTGGAACCCTTAAGCTTTTTAAGCGTGTCATTTATTATGAACTAGAATAGAAGGAAATTGTAGTTATATTAGTTACAGCATTAATGAATTACACAAATGCATGCTTTAGCGCGTATGGATCTATATATGTATGTATGTATATATGTATATATGTATGTACTTACATCAGCTTCTTGACATGATGAATCCAAGCTTTGCATGATGCCTGTAAGTCCTTCCCGCTACTAATAGACTTAATCACCGACGACATTCAAGTAGCAATTGCAGTTGCACCCTGCGTTGTTGTGCATCAGTTTTAGCTGCCTTGTTGGTGTGATAGGCTTTTCCGATGATGAGGGCGCATGGAAATCAACTCGATTGATTTGCTAGGAGCTTTGCGATAACAACACTGCTAGCTTCGTTAATTTAATTGGCTTTTGCACGGAAATGTTAAATTTGGATTTGGAATGACTATGCTTTTGTTGAACTTTTTTCGTCGTTGTTATGTATATTAAATTTGTTAGAAAGCTCAGTGAGTGATTAAGAATAATGGCAGGGATTAGAACCAAGACAGATATTATTATTTTTTTTTTGCTTTTTTTAAAGGGGACTTGGTGTAAGCAGCAATCTTATTTTTCTATGCTTCTGTTTTACTGAAGAGGCTACGTTAAAAAGAATTAAATATTTTTTACGCGCGTTGGCGTTTGAGAAACAGCGTCTAAATTGACATTAAAAATTTCTCCCACTTGATCTGTCTTTACGGTTGTTGGAGTTTTTTTGCGGCTTTTCTCTTGCTAATGCTGCTGTCATACTGCTGGCAGGGCTAAATAAATACCAATTCTATTTGTGATTTTTTTTATTGACTAATGCTAGCATTTGTTGGTGGGCGTGTCACATTGCCTCTTTAGGCCACACTTTAACGTTTACTTATTTGTGCCTCTTCTTAATACGCAATATTATTTCTTTTCGTTTGATAGTTGCATAAATTTATTATTATTTTTTTTTTTAATTTATAGTTTTTAGCACATTTTCAACATTTTATTTCTTTAAAGAGAGGTATGCCGTTTGCTGTGTTTGCTGTGTAGTGTCTTTCTCTATATTCGTTTTTTTTTTTCTTTATAGGATTAATGGTTTATTTGCTGCCATTACTTTGTGCCTATTGCTACTTCTTAAGCGGGTTTCTCCAACAAATTTTTTTAAATGAATTGTTGCAGCTGCCCCACTGTGCCCTCCTCTGCACACTTTACGTGCTTTTTTCCTTTATTTTGTTTTCTATGCAGTTCAGTTTTTCAACGCATTACAGAATTTTTTGTTTTATTATCACTTTTTTTAAATTGTCTGTACCTACGTTTCTTATTTTTTTTATTTCAATTCCTTTTTTTGTACACTACACATATTACCTAGTGCGCTTTTGTTTGTCTGTTTTCTTTCGCTGAGTTCTTTTGGTTTGTTTTGCTCATATATTTGTCTGAAAAGGTAAAGAATTTTAGATTTTTTGTTTAATTTAGTAAAAACAATTTACTCGAAAGATGCCAATAAACGGGTTTTCAGGAAAGAAACATACATATTTCTCATAAAAAAGATATAATATGTATTACATATGATTTACATTTACTTTGTAAAATATAGGTATTCATATAGTTAAAAAACGTTACAAAATACTTTTTGCATAATTTTATTTATCATCCTTCTTGTTTCGCTTATTTTCCATACGCATACTCGAAGAGCTTACCAAAAAGAAAAACGCATATACACACGCAAGTACATATCGTCGTCGCGTTCGCAGACGTGCTTCTTCTTCTTCTTGGTCATATAATTTTTAGGGTATTTGCATTTTCCATAGAGCATATATTTTCGAAAATTTCAGTTTTTTTAAATAAAATATGACAAAATAAGTTCCATTAATGTATTTTAAAAATGAATTCATTGATAGAACGGCTTTTACATTCAGCAGCAATCCTTCATCCAACCATCCATCGTCGTGGATTTCGCCGTCGCCTCACACTTTTCATACATATATCCTACGTTCTTATAATTATTTTTTAAACACAAAATATTATCGTAAAACTCTTCGAACTCTGTTCACACTTCTCTTTTTAATTGAAGTAAGTAATTTATATATTTTTTACCAAAATATTTTCTTGTGAAAATGTGTAAAAAAGTTTTGCAATGTTTGCATTTGACACGATTTTCATGATTTCTCTTTTGTGTCTGCTTTTCGTTTTGTCTTTTCATCGCTCTCATTGTGCATGAAGGAAAATTGTAAACAGTATTGCCGCTTTGATCCAGTAATATCAATTGAGATACTTTTTTAAGTCACAGATATGGATAATTTTTATTTTGCCTTAGAACTAATTTGATACTATTAATGAAATTTGATACCATGTCAAATAATAGCTTTGTTCGTTTACGGATATTTTTTGATGTTTTTCGAAAACTTTTAAAAACAAACACTTTGTCGCCGTTTTTTTACGCCAAATCTCCAACAGAAGAGAACCAACTGAGAGAGAAAACTGACATTTCATTTTGTGAGAAGCTGTTGAATTCTGTTGGACAAATTTTTGCCAACAGCAATTTTACAAGAGGAAAACAGCTGATCAAACAACAACTGACTTGAATTTTTGCAAGTAACAAGATTTGCAAAATATACAAATCAATTATAAAATTGGAAAAATACACTAAATTGGCAACAAATATGGATAAATTAAATATGCAAAATAAGTTACATACTTTTTGCGAAGTATTTATATGCATATTATGTACCTTAGTAAATTGTAATCTCCTTTGCGGGAATATATATTAACGGGGCCGCTGTGGTGCAGTGGGGAGTGTTGTGGCCACTGTGGTGTGGCGGACAGTGGCTAGTCTGCCATACCAGAGGTCATAGGTTGGATCCCCAGCCTGGATAGAGGGAAAATTTGTATATAATGATCCACGATCCGATAACAATTAAGTAATTTTCCAGAGGGTAGGGGTGGCCTCACATATCACAAAAAACAAAGTACTACTCTCCGGACGCTTATAGTTCAGGAGACATTCCTTGTTATTTTAATGTATGTATGTGTAGAACATCTTTCTGCGTTGGCGGCTTTTGGTCGCGCTTCAATAAAATTACCCTCAGCCGGCAGAATTCTCTTTCTGGATTAATATCCATGGAGCAATCCACAGTTGTTTTGTATAGAACACCTTTTGCCTTTAGCCGCGCTTTACAAAAATAACCCTCAGCCGGGAGAATTCTATTTCTGGAGAACTTTAATATTATAATTTAATAATAGTTGAAAGTGTTAAGATAAGATGAATTATCATCTACAGAATATTTCCTGAAAGTATCACTGAGCCTGGATAGACAACAAATTCTAACTAAAACCCAAATTATCCGGATTTTAAAAATAGCAGCCACTCTAGGCAGTGGGTGGCACACCCTCCGAGAGTAGTTCTGCAATGGGTCGGCTTCAGTATAATGCGCCCGCCGTATTTATTTTCAAACCACTGGAACTTTCGGGAAATCTTCTATGGATGTTAATTTTACTAATTATAACACTCCCGATCGCTCCGCAGATATAATTCGATAAAGGAAATTTTGCTGGCTGGGGCTATTTTTTTTAAAGCGCGGCCAAATGCCACCAACGCAAAAGTTTGTTCTACTCAAAAGTACTGTGGATCGGTCCATAGGGTTATTTTCTTAAAACATGGCCAGGGCCAGGTGCATTAAATTGAAATCTCTTCGGCGGGGCAGCAGACGCGAAGACATACTGCGGTGGAAAACAGTATGGACATGGGTACAAAGAAAAGCAATTGTTAGTGTGATAATTATTACAATGAAATCCTATTTATTAGATAGTAACAGCGAACCCCAGCGGGTTAGGGGGTCTAGAATATACCCGTTGTAAGGAATGCCTGTCGTAAGACGCGACTAAAATCCACCGGCCTAGAAGGTTGATTATGGCCAGAAAAAATCGTTCGCACGACAGTCGGGCTAGTGTCAGAAGGGACTAGTACCCGAGCGTACCGGATTTATCCGGCAAAGGACTGTCACATCCCCTACACTCCCCAAAACCTTCGGGGAGTGTCTTGGTGGCTACAACAACAACAACATGAAGTTAATTGTATTGCAGATACATACATACATATGTGCAAACTTGTTGGGATAACAAATTCTCCACAAGAATCCCGGAGAGGAGCGAGTGGAAGAACTTAGGGGATCCCGACCCTAATACACTGCACCTTTACACGGACGGCTCTAAATTGAACAATAGAGTTGGAAGTGGGTTTTTCTGCGAAAAGCTCCATCTGAAAGTAAGTTTGCGCCTACCTGATCACTGCAGCGTCTATCAGGCTGAGCTCATAGCCATATGGGAAGCAGCTCGTCGCCTGGCAGATCTGCCAGACATAAATTCTATCAAAATCTTCTCTGACAGCCAAGCTGCCATAAAATCCTTACAGAGTAACAATACTACATCTATAGTTGCAATGAAATGTAGGGAGTCTTTGAACAAACTAGCCGAAAGGTGCGACCTGAACGTCATGGGTTGTGTGTGCTGGTCTAAGCAGGGTTAGACTACAGATGACACAACAACACCACCTTCACCTTGAAACTCAAATGCTCCCTGTCAAGAAACACAACACCATGCTAGACAAGCAATTCTTACTGGGATGCTATAGAAGAAACCACCCTAATAGTCATCTAATTGAGCCAGAACCACCCCCCCGTCATGTCAGAAAACACCTTCTTGACTTACGCAGAGAGGTGGAAAATTACATACCACAACCGCTCAATCCGGCAACCTATAGGCAGGCCCTCAATAAAATCCATTCCGACACAGTTGACAGCTATGTGTCCGCCCGTCCGGGATACCTGTTAATCAGAGACCAACCACCACCTATAGCAGAAGAAGAGCGCGATCTGCCGCGAGAAACACGAGTTGCACTCGCGCAACTCCGATCGGGATTCTGCAGCAGACTGAACTCATACAGGTCCAGAATTGATTCAAGCATACCAAATGTATGCCCAGCATGTGGAGAGACACCACACGACACTCAGCACCTCTTCACATGCCCCTCAAAACCAACCCATCTAACACCGATGTCCCTTTGGACAAACCCCATAGAGGCTGCAACATTCCTCGGTCTACCGTTAGATGAAATTGATGATAGTTTATGACAAAGGTGCGTTGCCTAGGCAGGGCTTAGTACTGTTAATACAACAACAACAACAACCTGAACGTCATTTGGGTTCCAGGCCATAGCAACGTTCGGGGCAACTGCATTGCAGATGAGTTAGCAAGGGAAGGCACAAGCTTGCAGGATATCACATCTGCGACATGGGTTGGCCCCCCGCTTAACTCATGCAAGCATTGGTTGAGATCTCGCTCCATTGAACAGGCTAACGCTAGATGGGCCAAGGAGTCAACTTGTGTGATTTCTAGGCAAATCTGGCCTAGACTGGATGAGGCTAGGTCTGTATCGGTGCTGCATCTGAATCGGCTCTCTATAGGTCCGCTGGTTGGACTTCTAACAGGCCATTGTCTTATGGGCACTCACGCCTCTCGCATGGGCCTATATAAAAACGACTTCTGCCGCAGCTGTAGGGACGTGGAGGAAATAGAGAGTGTTGAGCACTATCTATGCCACTGCCCCGCACTGTCGCTATCCAGGTACCGCTTCCTCCATAAACACTTTTTCGAGTGCCTGGCGGAGATGGAAAATGCAAGGACACTAGATTTTCTGCGCTTCATGAAACAAACGCGCTGGTTTAGCTTCACGGGCATCTAATCTTATCATACTTTTGAATCTAATTTTTTCGGAAAGGTTTGTAAATAGGGATAAGGAAGCTAGGGCTCCCGTGTGGTATCACAATGGGCCACCTCGGCCTAAGTGTGTCCCCGCTTTCATGAATTGCGGAGACAGCCACCTCAACCTAACCTAACCTAACCTACATATGTGCATATATCTCCACTGTTTTCAGGCAGAATTGTAACTCCATTAGCATTTATATAGAACAAACAGTGCCGATTTATTGTAAAAGAGAGTTCCGGATGCATTTCCGAACTTCAAAAAACCTTTTTACGAGCCTATGCGAACGATTTTTGGATTGAGGAGGTTATCGCGAGGTGACAAAAGACTGACCAAAACGAAACCCAAAACGAATCGAAAGAAATTAAATAAGAAAAAAAACTATGTTTTATTTTATTATTTTTATGTTATATGTACATATATACATAATTAACAGCAATAATTTCCACCAATTTTATTATCATTTTAATTTTAATCCTTTTTATCCTTTGAATTTGGGGCTTGTGAATGTAAATAAAAATCAGCTGTTTGCCAAAGCTGTTGAACTCTGCAAATTTTGTGTTCGTTTACCTCTTACGATATTTTTCTCTTGTGAGAGGATAGGTGACATTTTTCTCCAACACCTGGCTGTTGGAGGCTGCTGAGTAAATGCTGTTGGAGAAAGTACGCGAACAAAGCTAATAATAATTATTTTTCATTTTTAAGATTAACTTTTTCCTTTCAAAATTTTTCGGTGCTACGAAAAAAAACCATGAAAGTATCAATTTTTTGAGGCTGCGGCAATACTGTAAGGCGTTGCCAATGAATTTCGTTCTTGTTTCATGACAGATTGCGAGCTTGAGCCCAGCAAACATTTTCGATTCTAATTTCAGAGCGTGTAATGTATTCAAAAATTTGATTCTAATTTCTGGAAATTCTAATTACTAAGAGTTCTAATTTGTGAGCGTCTACTGTATTTTATGACTCTTATTCAGGCTAATATGATATACAAAATTAGGCTCATATCGGGCGACCACCTTAAGGAAAGAAGTACATAAATTTTTGAATACAAAATGAGCTCATAATGAGTGTGAACGCTCCGGTGTAGGATTCCTTTCTCTTTTATGACTCCGAATGTTTGCTGGGAATACATAGAGCCGTGTGCGCCAAAAAGACGTATCAGCCATGATTTAGTTTTTTATGGAAATCAATAATTTATTATAATGCTCCAAAATTTTAGAGCTGTGAAATGTACACAATGTTTGGAAGTTAGAGCCTAACTAAATTGAATGGCTGCATACATACTTTATGCAAAAAAAAAATTAAAAAAAAAAACCTTTTTGTAAAATTTCTATTTTGGTGCATACGGCACGATATGTACGATATATATGATCCCGCATACGAATTTAAATATAAAGTATACACTCTTATACATTTTATATATTTTTCGCATAAATTACATTCTATATGTAAAAAATTGTTACAGAGATAACTTTACATTAATGAACTACGCCTAAAACAGCTGACTTTTACAGATCTCAAAATAAGAAGTAGCTAAGAAAATAACGCAGATGCATCATTATTATCTAAAAAGCCCAATCTCGAAATTTTTAACATTAAACAATTTTCTGCATTTTCCTTGATAAATTTTTTCCAAGTGGCAATATCACATTGCACACTCATTCACGGTTCTGTCAACTTACCATGCTGCTTCCATTGTGTCATCTATTTGCTCTCGCTTATGTTTATTTGTCAAGATTTTGGATTTATATGCTTTTTTAATTTATAACAATTTTTTATTTAAACAACTTCAAACGAAGCTAAGAGATACAAATGTCATTAATTAATACTATATATACATAATTTGTCTGTATGCGAACAAGCAATTCTTCTTTATTTGACACTGATGGGGAATACATACATATATCATCGTGGTTTCGGTGTCGAATTCATTCGTGTGTTAACACCTCCCCTCATATAATTTTTTGGCATTGCTTTCTTTTAACATTTTCTTGTCCTACTATATTTTACTCGCTTTAAATTTGTTTTTTGTTTTACTCGTTTCAATAAATTATTATCCGCAAACAAAATAGTTTATCAAACAAAAAATAAAAAAAATACACAGGTATTCCTTCCAAACTTGTTTCACGTTGCTTTCACGTCGTTTTTGCCTCTTTATGTGTGTGTAGTTTTGTATGAAATTCATTTAATCGCTCTCTCTATTTATGTGCATTCAATTTTCACTGCTGCTATTTTCTGACATTCCATTTTATGTCTGTTATTCGCTGTCATATCCAGTGATGCCGTTTTGATACAATCGTATCAAATGTGATACTTTTTTAAGCCGAAGATACGTAGATACTTTTTATTTTGCCGTAGAACAAATTTGATACATTTTTAATCCGTATCAAATCATTTTGATACAATTTAATCAAAATCAAAGAATATTAACTGATTCTTCTTCATTTTTAAGATTTTCTTAAAAATTTTAACAACCTATAAATACCACGAAAAACATGTATTGTGAAGGTCTTTGAAAATACAAAAAAGGGCAATATTTTATCAAACTTTATAGTAGGCATCACTGCCCATGGGAGGAATATGCACGGCTCACTAAAGCTAGCCACATATGACGGCAGAAAACGCGCGTCTTCATGTATGCACATTGCCCGAAATACAAGGAAATCGAGGGCTTTTGTAAAAATTTTTTTGGTGATACGAAAAAAAAATGGACGTATCAAATTGTTACACGGGTTAAAAGCTCGAAAACAGCTTTCTTGATTAATT
Organism: Urophora cardui; assembly: GCA_960531455.1. Lineage (NCBI taxonomy): Eukaryota > Metazoa > Arthropoda > Insecta > Diptera > Tephritidae > Urophora > Urophora cardui. The sequence continues at coordinate 125,272,350 of OY482673.1, forward strand.
GAAGTATTTTTTTCCAAAAAAATTTCGGAGATACGAAAAAAACCATGAAGGTATAAATTTTTGATACCAAATTTTTTGAGGCTGCGGCAACACTGGTCATATCCAGATCTCCCTGTCTCCGCTAGTAGTGCTGGAAGCGATATCGATATAATATCGATACATCGATGTTTTTGAACATATTCGATACATCGATATTTTTTCGAATATTCGATATTTTAATCCATAACCATTGCCTAGTGGTGTTATAGCTGAGGCTTTACACTATATAAAAAATGCATAACAAAACAAAAAAAAATTTATTGTCAAAAAATGAAGTAAATTTATTAAGATCATAAATACCCAGAAAAGCATTTGCCTGTTCATAATTTGGTAAATTGATGTAGTTGATAACCAAATTTTTTTAGAAAGCGAGATATTTTTGTTTGTTTTAAATTATGATTCGTTTATTTTTTATTTTTAATAAATATAAAACACATTTTTCTTCCGTAATACATTTTTCTTATAAATTATATAAAGCTTTAATTATAAAACCATATTGAAAAATTTGTGAAACAATTAGAATATACAAAGTATAACGCTTTCTTAATAATTTTTAAATGCGTAATACTTCTGTCAACTAACGTAAGTAATTGATACTCTTTTTATCCTTTTTTTGTTAAACGTACATTTATTTCAAGGCAAATTCATTATGGTAATGCCAGGGCGAATTCGGCAATATTCGCCTCGATTCGCTTTAAATTTTTGTCCATCAGAATGTCAAATTCAAAGTCAAATTTTTCTTTGTTTGACATTCTTCTGTACACGGCGAGTTAAAAACGAGAAGAAGAAGTCAGCTGTTCACTTACCATTACCATGTGAATGAATTTGCCTTGATTTATTTATTCAATTTCTTTTTGTCAAAAAATTTATCTTTATGAATAAATTTAAATATTTTAAAAACGTTTTAAAAATTGTTGATGTCTAAAGATCTTTATTTTAGCTATGATTTTAAAAAAAGCGCTAGCGACCTTTGTGTTAGCGCGCCGCTGTGTGTGCGAATCGCTGGATATTCCCTGCAAAAAAATTTGCGATCAATCCCGAAAGAGATTTGTCCTCGATTGATCTCTTTCGAGAACAATCGGTCCACAATTAGTCCCCGATTGTTCCCGTACGGGTATAAATGTAGACTAATTGTAGACCAATTGTTCCCGAACGGGTATAAATGTAGACTAATTGTAGACCAATTGTTCCCTAACGGGTATAAATGTAGATTAATCGCTTTTATCCCGAACTGGTATAAATGTAGATTAATCGCTTTCATTCCGAACGGGTACAAATCTAGATTCCTTAAATGTAGACATTTTACAAAAATATGCAATGTATTTAAAAAATTGTAGAACAACCGGTAAAACGAATTGAACACCCTTTTTTAATAACAATTTTAAGAAAATGTTGCCTAAAATATCCTATGAAAAAATCCTTTACATTACGCTCATATAATGCATACTCAAAACTTACAATTTTTTAAATTTATTGAGATTTTTTTACAAAAGTAAAACATTATATAATCTTTATTTAAACATGCATGAACATTTACAATTTTTTAAGGAAAAATCTACATTTGTACCCGTTCGTGCTGAAAGCGATTGATCTACATTTGTACCCGTTGGGGATGAAAGCGATTACTTAATCTACATTCGTACCCGTTCGGGATGTAAGCGATTGATCTACATTTGTACCCGTTCGGTATGTGAGTGATTAATCTACATTGGTACCCGTTCGGGTATACAAGTTGAACAATTAGTCTCTTCATAGGACATGCTCGAACAAATGCGATCAATTCACTCCATATAAAGGGATGTAAAATTGTATTATGTAGTCGCATGCTCCCTTGTGATTGATCCCGGACACGTCCCGGATTAATCGCATTTGTTGCAGGGTTGTCAGTGGTAGGTACACATGCACTTACAAATTCTTGCACGCATAGAAATAATAATATAATGAAAAAACAGTGGCGCTATTATAACTCGGGCGAGTTTTATGGCCGAGCTTCTCTACCAATTCGAGGTGTGCTCCTTAACTTTCGTTTTTCCTACTAATTGAATGGACCTACAGTTTTATGATGGTCCGAATGGCGAATGTATTTTTTGTTAGAAGCTATTTTATGGCAGAAATACTCTCGGAGGTTATACCGCCCACTACCGAGAGGTGCCCGCTATTTCTAAAAATCCAATAATTGAATTTTAATTCATTAGAAAAAAACATAAACAGAAAAAAAGCAGAAAAAAAAAAACCAAACAAAAAAATACAAAAAAAAAAGAAACAGAAAACAAATTAACAAATTAACAAACAAGAGCAAAAAAAATACAAAAAAAAACTAACAAAAACAATCAGGAAAAAAAATATAAAACAAAAAAAAAAACAAAACAAAAAAAAATAAAACAAAATAACGACAAAATAGTAGCTGTGACGATAACAACTAAAATTAAATTTATAAAGAACTGTAGTAGTATTTTACTCCCAACAAAACAGATTTAATTTTTTAATTAGTTTTTAGAGTAATATATTTACATACGTAGGTATAATTAGTTTTTAGAGTAGTACCTATTCATAACCAAAACCGTGAATCGTGCCACTTTCGTTCAATTCAGGCATTCAGACATTTCGAAAAATTTAGCCGTTATAAAGGTCGATATATCGATGTTTTTTCGTTTTTTTCGCAAAAATATCGATACTCGCATAAATCGATGTTTTCCAGCACTACTCGCCAGTTTTCAGCGCAACAATGGGTGAGTTTCTAAAACAAAGCTGCTCCGCAACTGTTGAGTGTTTGTCTTAGGCCCCTATTATGAGTTTTGTTCGATCTTCGATATTCGCTCGTCATCGAATATCGAATGTCGAAATATCGTCTTCGTATTATGACACTTCATCGCCACCGATATTTTCGTTGCGTATCTAATTTTTCATCGAACAAATTTTTGCTTGCGACGCAGTACTATTTTCTGGTGAAATAATTAAAAATGTAAGTTTTTTATGTCTATTTCAATTTTTCCTCTGCAAAAAAATAATAAATTACATTCTTATTAATATTACGCAGGACTAAAGTTGTAAGCACAAAGCAACAACTGGAAAGGCTGGTCAGTCTGATGAATGAAAATCCCCAAGTTGCAAAAGGCGTTTATTTTTTTCGAACAAAACTCATAATAGGGGCCTTAGAAACGCACTGTTGAGTAGTTCCGCTCAGCTCAACAGTTGGCAACTTTTCGCCATTTTTTCCATCACAAATTTTGTTCGCTACTTGAGCACAACATGTTGTGTAAAGCCAAACAGCTGATAAATTCATCAAGCCGTTTCTAAGACGTAGCTGTTTAACTCAACTGCTACCCAACTGTTGGCAACTGTTGAGCTCAACAGTTGCGGAGCAGCTTTGTCTTAGAAACTCACCCAATCATTCAAGTAAATGACAGTAGGGATGCAAACGATACATCGATGTTTTTGAAACATCGATAGTATCGAACGAAAATTCGATGTTTCACATCGATGTTTGAAAGTTACTCAGTATCGACAAATCGCCGATACATCGATGTCAACCCTGACGATATTTGACTGTTGTTTTAGTCAGTGATAAATTATACATAAACATAATAAATCCCCCACAGGTTGGTAATGTGACTCCCATTACGGGTCGAATTTCCATGAAAATTCCAATTTCGGGGTGTACGAGAGAGTACCCCACAGCCATTCAATTATAAATATCATCTAATTCACCGGAGTCATGTATTTTTCTAACAATTTAACTTAAAAAGAAACATCGATGTATCGATGGTTTTCTTCCGATGTTTTTTGTAATCGATGTTCAATTTGTCGATAGCAGTTTTTCTGGATCTGAAAAGAGCCTTTGAGACTGTAGACAGGGACATCCTATTGATAAAGTTGGGTAATATTGGAGTAGGAGAACTGGCATTGAAATGGTTTAAGAGCTACCTTAGCGAAAGGAAACAGAGAACAATAATAGGGAATGCATTATCACCAGAAATAAACGTCGAAATAGGCCTACCTCAAGGATCAGCCTTAGCAGCTCTTCTGTTTATCATATATATAAATGATATAAAAAGTTGTCTTGAGCATTGTAAAATAAGGCTATTTGCGGATGATGCATTGTTGACAGTAAGCAGCTCATCTCTAGACGAAGCGATATCAAAAGTGCAAGAAGACTTAGAGTCGATTTATAAGTGGCTATGCCGCAACAAACTTAAAATTAATATAGAAAAAACAAAGTGGATGATAATGAGGAAAAAAACAACTGATGTTAGTAACGTTTCATTGGAAATATCGAATACACCTATAGAGAGAATAAATAAATATAAATATTTAGGGGTTATAATAGATGATGAGCTAAACTTCGATGAGCATCTAAAGTATATAGAAGGGAAATTATCTAAAAATGTTGGATTTATGTTCAGAGCATGCAAGCATATCAGCAAATACTATAAAACAATAGTTTATAAATTGTCATGCCACACCTTACGTACTGCCCCACTGTTTTATTTATGCTAGCAGATTCGCAGATATCAAAACTTCAGAAAAAGCAGAACAAAGTAATGCGATTCATAACGGAGAAGAAATATGACACTCCAATTCAGGAGCTACTGGATACTTTGAACTGGCTCAGCGTTAAGCAAATGATAAAATACTACACCCTTAAATTTATACATAATATAAAGCTAGGAAATCTGCCGACTTATTTAAATGATCGTCTGACTTACAACAATGAGGTTCACACCTATGAAACAAGAAAAAGGTACGATTTTCATTTACCAGCTGTACGAAGTGAATTCGATAAAAAAAAGTATATACTATGAAGGGGTAAGAGAGTACAATGAATTGCCAAGCAATATAAAAACCTGTAGTAACATAGATCAGTTCAAGAAATCACTAACCATATATTGCAAATCATTACCAATTCGATAACTAATTCCGTGATATTCCTTTCTTTTTTTCTTTCTTTTCCTCTATCTCTTCGTGTCGGCCGGGTGACGGCTCGTGGTGGAGTGAAAGCCTGTCTGGAGAAATGACGTTCCCTCATGAACGTCGAATTCACGTCCCTTCTGACGAACAAATACATGAGACGTTCTCTTGCGAACGATAAAAAATCCGTCCCTTATGACGGCAGGAAATGGATATGTCTTGTTAAGGACAGCACCACCCGTCCCTAATGACGGGAAGGCATGTAAATGTATCTTATATATATATATATGAATTGTATTCTCGATCTAGGCTAAATAAGCCGTAACAAATAAATAAATAAATAAATAAATCGAACATCGATGTATCGATGTTGGTCCTCAAAATTTGCATCCCTAAATGAGAGAGCGAAATTGCAGTGCTGTTAAAACCAGGGACTGTAACGGTTATGAGTTATATCCAAAAAGTTAATTTTTAATCATTATTTGCTGAGTTTTTTCTTGAGTTTTATTTTTCCATCAGAAAATAAAAGTTATTTTTTGAGTTTTATTTTTACCTCAGAAAATAAAAGTTATTTTTTGAGTTTTATTTTTCGATCAGAAAATAAAAGTTATTTTTTGAGTTTTAATTTTCGATCATAAAATAAAAGTTATTTTTTGAGTTTTATTTTGCGATCAGAAAATAAGTTATTTTTTGAGTTTTATTTTTCCCTCAGAAAATAAAAGTTATTTTTTGAGTTTTATTTTTCGATCAGAAAATAAAAGTTATTTTCTGAGTTTTATTTTTTTACTCAGAGAATAAAAGTTTTTCAGTTTAATTTTGGCTGCAATTGTAGATTTTGCCATATAAATATGTAAAGTAATTAAATAAATTTTTAAGTTTTTTTATTTATAAACTTTACCTACGTTTTAATATGGCAAAATCGACAGCTGCAGCTAAAATTAAACTGAAGAAACTTTTATTCTCTGAGCAAAAAGATAAAACTCAAAAGATAACTTTTATTTTCTGAGGGAAAAATAAAACTCAAAAAATAACTTTTATTTTCTGATCGAAAAATAAAACTCAAAAAATAGCTTTTATTTTCTGATGGAAAAATAAAACTCAAGAAATAATTTTTATTTTCTGAGGGAAAAATAAAACTCAAGAAATAACTTTTATTTTCTGAGCAGAAAATAAAATTCAGAAAATAATGATTAAAAATCTATTTTTTTATAAAAATCGACAAAATAAAAGTTAATGCACCTAGAGATAGTCTGCGTTACGGTGATTACATCTGTGCACTTCTTTTGCGTTTAGCATTTCTCCTTCAGTATGATTTTTTTAGTCAAAATTAAAAAAATAACGATTACACTGCTCTACAGCCAAAAAATACTCTGAACGCGACCATCCTATTTATATGTAAAATCGGTCGCTGATTCCGAAAATTGGGCTCATTTTTAATTCTATGGGAAGGTTTTTGAGATATCGGCAATTTACCGTTATTTGGCCAATGGCTCCACTTAATCCTGTATACCTCTTTAACGCAGTGAGCTATCTTCCTTGGAGTGACACTCAACGAAAGAAAATTAAATTTCCTTTTCATCGCTGCTACAACATTTTTCTGTAACTCTTATAGTTTCTGAAATATTGACGATTCAATTTGAATTTTTTCGATTTTTTACGATTTTTTGAAGAAAAAATTGACTTTGTCAGGCAATATCTTTTAAACCAATGTCTTCACCTTCGGTTTTACTCCTTTACGTGAAGCTCCATTCTATTGGGAAAAAGATAAGCTATCAACGAAGAAAATCCATGGTAAAATAGAAAAGTTATAGGCGATCAAGTAAATACATCCAAGTCGCGCAATGCCTCTGCACGGGTATATTCTATGCATGTTATACCAATACCTACACATCTGCAGTAGCAGCACATTGGCAGCGCAGTAGAAAAAAGCCCATTTACGGGTATAACATGCATAGAATATACCCGTGCAGAGGCATTGCGCGACTTGGATGTATTTACTTGATCGCCTATAACTTTTCCATTTTACCATGGATTTTCTTCGTTGATAGCTTATATTTTTCCCAATAGAATGGAGCTTCATGTAAAGGAGTAAAACCGAAGGTGAAGACATTCGTTTAAAAGATATTGCCTGACAAATTCAATTTTTTCTTCAAAAAATCGTAAAAAATCGAAAAAATTCAAATTGAATCGTCAATATTTCAGAAACTATAAGAGTTACAGAAAAATGTTATAGCAGCGATGAAAAGGAAATTTAATTTTCTTTCGTTGAGTGTCACTCCAAGGAAGATAGCTCACTGCGTTAAAAAGGTATACAGGATTAAGTGGAGCCAGTGGCCAAATAACGGTAAATTGCCGATATCTCAAAAACCTTCCCATAGAATTAAAAATGAGCCCGATTTTCGGAATCAGCGACCGATTTTACATATAGATAGGATGGTCACGTCCAAAGTACAGACAAAAAATTTCATTTTGTGATCCAGTGTTATTTGCAATCCCTGGTTAAAACCCAATAACCATCAAATACAAACATCTCAAACATTTATCAACTTACCCCCTTATTAATAAAAAAAAAAAATAAAATAGGTTTATCAAACTCTTATAATTGTAAATTTGTATGGAAATGTCACTTAAAAAGCTCTATAAACCTTTGATATTTTTAACACGCTTTTATTAGTTTCACCTGTATGTATGTATGTATGTATGTAATTTCTAGCTGCTGTCTAAATATATGCAACATATTTACTAATGAGATTAGGTTATAACCACCGCTATGTTCCAACAGATGGCGCGCGTGTATTTATATTTTTAAAATATTCACTTATTTTTATGAATAAGGGGGTTAGGTAATTAAAAGTTGAAATACGCTTGAAAATTCCATTCCATGTTTTTTCTCCTTTGAGATGGGTTTCAGAAAATGAAAGGGAACATTTGTATATAATGAACCACGATCCGATAAAAAAAAATTTATAGTTCAGAAGTATTCCTTGTTAAAGTAATGTATTTGTGGAACTCCTTTTTTGCGTTGGCGCCCTTCGGCGCCATGGATTAATATCTATGAACCAATCCACAGTGGTTTTGTATAGAACACTTCTTGCGTTGGGTTATTTGAAATACATAAAATGTTTATTGGGAAGTATAAGCTGCAACAAAAGCTGAGTTCTCGTGGCAGTGATCCAGATCCGGATACAAATTTTGCAAGCAAATGCGACAACAATTTTGTGATCCTGGTATTTATTTGGATCAAAACAACATATTACAATCTATACGGATCCGAAATTGATACAGATAAACGCCAGGATCACAGAATTCTTGTTGCATTTGCATGCAAACTTCTTATCCGGATCTGGATCACTGCCACGGGAACTCGCCTAAAATTTCACGGCAGATTCGCATATAGTTGGCATATAGGTACATGAATACACACGTATGTACATATATATGACACGGCTGAATGCAACTCTGTTTGCGATTTTTGGGGAAGGGGTGAAAAGAAATCAGTTCTAACAGCTGATATTAGCCGTGTTTTTTCTAACTTGTGTCTTTTAGCAACTGCTTATCATATGCTATGGATATCCAATATCCATAGAACTGAGTGTAGCCTTTCTAACTCCTGATATAGATTGTAAAAAGGTTTGGCAAATGTTCAAATTTCACTTGTCAAAGCATCTAACAACGATAATTTGCTGCTGCTGTTCTTGATATATGAGCGACAAATTTCACGAAATGCTGTTGATTTTGCACATGCATAATTAAAGCTATATTAGATACTAGATCTAGCTGAAACTATAAGAATTCCTTACCTTGTTCTATTTATAATCCAACACCGAATAAATCCAGCTGAGTGAGCATTTCACTACTTAATTTATTTTTTATATTACTATATTTTATTTAACGGTAACATCTCTGCTTTTGATTTTTAAATTCAAATCTGTTCCACCTTTCAGCCAGCGAAACACACATACAATGCAGTCCTAAAGAATTTTACGAAATTTCTCTAGTCACTACAACTTGCTCGCTCACACCTCAACGAATGTATTGCTTAGGTGAGCGAAACAGCGCTATACTACCGTTTTTGTTTCACATTTCCATTAAATTTGTTTGAAATACCTCAGGAAATTTTTGTTGCATATTTCAACTTATAACTACACTAAACTCGCATTATTTTTATTTGCACTTTTAAGCAATTAAATCAGTAAACGCGTTTGCCATCCAAACGACATTTACAACTACTCAATATAATTACGATAGAAAAAAAAATGAACTGCAATCAAGTTAGAGGGAGCGAGTAAACTGCATAATCATTCCTTTGATAGCAACGAGTGGTGCGAATCGAGCGAGTAAGCAATATTATGTCAAAACCATCTGAGGTGATGCTTCTTCTGCTTATTTCTGTCTGAGATTCTCGTGCACGCGGATGTGTGTGAAACGCCGAATAATTTTTGGTTTCGTCTCGCACACAATTCTTCAATTGAATTCGCTCAATTAAATTTGTTTTTGCTTTTTTACTTGCACGCACACACGCACTCATACACACCGATTTCACTTTTTTCTTCAATCACAATTCAATGTATTGCATTGCTATGTTATTTATTTCGCATATTTTTATATTATCTGTGTGTATACTTTCTCTTACAATAATTGTGGAAAACTATAACGCAATTTTATTTTATCTTGAGGAAAGCGACAACGACGACGAGAGTAAAATATTATACACGACCGAAAATCGCTTCACACAAACTACTTGTCTGGCTCGTTTTCGCCAGTTTGCTGCTTTGAAAGCTTTTCTTGAGCATTGCGAGTGTGAGTGAGATGACTGGTTTGATAGCGAAAATAACTTTTTGCGATTGAAGCGTGTGTGCAAAGGAAATGACAATGGTGTAGCATTCGTAATTTTTTGTTGCAGGCGTTTTGTTCGTTGTTAATAGAAGTGACAGTTTGCAAAATAACGAGATGAGTGACAGCATGGTACAATAATCTAGGTATATCTGCCTTGGAGTGACAGCTGTTTCGTACAGGGCATCGCAGCAAAATTTTTTTTTTTATTAGCTCCAGTCCTGCTCCGATCCCAAAAATCTTATTTTCATATTAGTCCACTGTTAGCTCCCAATCTGGTTTCCTCAGAGCTCCACTCCTGTTGCCATTTGGTTTGTTGTTAATTGTCACATTGCAAGATGTATCAATATACATACATGATGAGCCATCTTGAAATTTGTCTTGCTCTTAGGGCCGGTGTGTGAGTTAAAACAAAGACAACTGACTATGTGCCGGTTTCACCATCTCCGGTTAATTTAATTGCTGGTTAGTTTGACGTAAATTGCATGGCAAGCTGTTCAATGATTTGCTTACTGTGTAACCTAATACAAACGCACGCTGTCAATTTACTGTCAAACATTTCTCATGCCCATACAACTTGTATGGGAGTAACCGAAATTGAACGGCGGGCGTGAAAAGCAAACTCGACGCTCAATTTTTGTTTTGCGTGACAGTTGAAATTAAGCATTGTGGGTGATTGTTTGCAAAAAAATTGACACTTGCTTTTGATATCGTGTGTGTTAGATACATATTCCACAAAATAACAAGATTTTCTCTGATTTTCTGTATTTTTCTATTTCTTTATCTGTACACGCACGCAAGTCAATTTCGGTTCAACGCATATGAAAAATTTGCGTGCGTGCGTTAATTGACGACTTGCGTTTGTATTAGGTTACACAGTTAATCGGGCAAAAATCCTTGGTTATGTGTTTAACCGTAGAGCATTGGTGGGCAAATGAAATGTAAGCATGTATTGGTAACCGCGAGCGTAAAGTGGCTACCATGGGACAAAGAACATTTGCAGTCAGTTGATTAACAAACAACAGCGAAGCAACATCGTGCACCGCTTGATTGTTTTATGATACTATTTATGTGCGTACCTACATATGTATATGTGTTTGTTCACTGCTTGTTAAATGCTTTCATTCATTAAATAGCGCATAATTTACTATTGCATAAAAAATAAAAGCAAAGCGACGATACGTGTCACCCCTTTGCTTGCTGAAACACAACTGACATGAAAATTCTGTTCTAACACCACTGTGACTCAATTGATTTTTCGCTCTCAACAGCAACTGAAATAAGAGCGTAAGAATACGTGTGCTGAGAGTAACGCTCATATGAGTCAAAATGCCCACCATTGCCGTAGAGGGTGAAACCGGCACATAGTCAGTTGTCTTCGTTTTAACTCACACATATACACATATACAAGTGGCCAAGAGCCTTCCGTAGTGGTAATGTATGTCAAACAACGGAAAGGTGCCGCAGTGACAAACTCGATACCTTTTAATCGGATGACAAATATTAATTTCTGCTTACGGGTTTTTAATTGGGATCAAAATTGATTTCTGAAATTTTGATGGATTGTCGCCGCTGACATGCGCATCATATTTATATGTACAAATTTGCAAATATGTATGTAAGGAGTAATGGGCTAAACAGAAGCAGTAATTCTCCGTCATGACGGACAAGGAAGAAACTGACAGCTGAGTAGACTGTGTATATTTTGCTCGTGCATCGCTACATTGGCAACGTATCAGTCGCCGGATCCGGCATACTTTGCCAATTTTCTATTTTTCCGTACGTCAGTAATATAAGATGTGTTCGGTGATGGCAGTAGAGTACACTAGTGCAGAAAATTGCGTTCGATAACTCGTTTTTGTACTAAACTGTGCAGAACTGTGCTTTGTAACCAACTTAAAATTAATAATTATTATTAAATTAATACTATTAATACATATTCCATGGGATTTTGCTCTTAGCAATTCGTTAATTTTCGTTTTTTGACGCCTTTACATAAAACTTCTGCGACAAATGTCTGATATTGTTCTACCCTAAACTTTTTGTGCATTCACCGAACACATATTTTATGTGCCACTCTTTCCGCTACGTACGTCCTGTCAGTCGAAAACGACGTACGTCATGACGGAGAAGTACTGATTCTGCTTAGCGCTTTAAGGAGATATTAATTTTTTACTCCATCTCCTCCTCCGCTCCTACCTTAATTTGAGCTCTGCTTCTAGCTCTGCTCTGGAAGAAACTCAAGGCCCTTAGCTCCGCTCCGAGACCCTGGTTTGGTTTTTGGGTTTCAGTTAACGAGTATATTTTAATTGCATAAAATTGCACAAATTAAATATTTCATCATTTACAAGATTTTAATAATTCTATTAAATGAATGGAGATTGTAAGAAGAGTGGTTATTTACTTTTTAACAATTATTTTTCGATTAAAATTAATATCTGTTGACTAGGCAAACAGTTTTTATATCAGCAGAATTGTGAATTTTTAAAAATGTTTGCCAAGTCATTAGAGGTGATAAAAACGGAAGCTACAGTAGTGGCCGATTAAATGTGTGGAAGAATAGAAATTTGTAAGAAAAAAACAATTTAAAATCTTCCCGAGAAAATCTGCGTAGGAGCGTCTCATGGCTCGAGCAACATTTAATCTATTAATCTATGTATGACTCACTGGATAATCAGTTATATCCACATGCACAAAAAATAAAACAAGCAAACAAAAAAAAATAACCTTCAGATTTTTTCGAGATATTTAAATTTTAGTTTTTATTTATCAAAATAATAGGAATATATTTGCCAACGCTTAACTGCTAATTATGTAATTAAAATTATAGTATACAATCTGATTTTTTTATCGTATCTATTTATGTACCTATGTGTGTATGTAATATTTTGTTAAAAATATGCAAATCATGAAAATTTTAAAGTTTTTCACATCACTGTCCAAGGAAATTAATTTTAAAGTGCTTATTCTATAATTAATAATATGTATGTATTTCTGTTTTTAAACAAAAATTAAAAATAATGAATTCATTGAAAATTTTACAAATGTATGTATCGTTTTCATTTTTAATTAAATGAGTGTTATTTTTTTTTTTTTGAATTTTTGTATTTTTGTTTTTATGTTTTATTCATTTTTAAATTTTTTTCATTGCCATTTTCAATCAGTTTCATTAATATATTTATTTATTTTATACAAAAAGTTACAATACTAGCTTGCTACTCTAGATTATAAAATTATAATTAATATGATTATATGTTTTAGTGCATATGTACGTATGTATAACTGTATGTAGTAAATACAAGCATTTATGATGTGTGTATTGTTTTCTTTACATATTGTTAGTGTTAGTAAAAGTTATATTAAATCATCGCTTATTAAAATTGTTCACAAAAAGTTTCTTTAAATGAGATCTTTATAAAGTTTATTATTTCTGGTTCATATACATACATATTGTTTTTTTTTTTTTTCATTATTACTTTTCTTTTTTTATACATTTATATCCATTTAATTTGTTTGCATATCGGTTTATAAGGTTAATAGATAGTTTTTTTTTTGTTTTTTTTTTCGAGATTTTCAAAAATCACTTAATTTTTTTTTTTCGGACCACCCTTATATGTTTATTAAGGTATTATGTTGTTCAATTGACAGCAGACCAAAACTGAATGCAAAACTCGACAATAAGATTCCTTTATTTTTAAGTGATATTCATGTCCTGGTAGTTTTTCGAGCGGTAATTTGCAGCATTAAAAAATTTCTGTTTCAGCACTCTTTTCGGAAGTGGATGCACCGGGGATTGAACCGTAAACCGTTGTCGTAAATGTCTGTTGTTTGCTATTCTTTTTTCAAACACAGATGGTCAGTTTTTCATGTCCCATTTTTTTGTCCCAAAACTAAAATTGAGTCCTTACTTGGTTAGCGTTTGTTACAACTGTTATGTTATCCGTTATGCTATTGTCACAATTCTTTACCATAATTTTTTTAGTTAAAAAATTTGTTTCTGGAAATATTTTTAGTGTGCAATTTTTTCCACAAATTTCTTTTGTCGTAAAGGTCTGTTGTTTCCAATTCTTTTTTCAAAAACAGTTTGTCAATTTTTTCATGTCCCAATTTGTTTTATCCTATCTTTTTGTCCCAATTTTTTTGTCCAAAAATGAGTCATAATTTTTACTCCTAATTTTTTATTAATTTTCTTTGTCGCAAAAAATTTGTGCAAAATTTTGCATGTCACAACTTTTCTTGTCACAAATATTTCGTCACAATTTTAATTGTCGCAGTTAAGCCCAATTCACATGTCTTTGCTAATTTTATAATTTGATAATTACAAATTTTGAAAATTCCCCTATTATTTTAGTTACAGTGTTTTTTAAATTTATTTTTCAATTTCGCGCTGCGAAAACTTGCATTTTTCTTAAAAGCAGGTGATTTGTTATTTTTATAGAGTTTATCATAAAAGAAAATTTTTAATAATTTTTTTGTAACATTCGCGCTTAGAAGTTTCGAAAATTTTTAAAATTTTCATGAGTATTTTAAAGTTTATTCAGAAATTCTATTTCAATTTAATCCTCGCCGTCTTTTTCTCATCTCCTTTTTTTTATTATCCTCTTTTCCTTTATTCTTCTCTTTCTAACTCACAGTTCACAGCTCTACATCTATCTATATCAGGGCTGCTCAACGCTCTCGTATTGAAAGTACAAAACTCAATACATCTACAAATTTTGTATATGCACTGAAAATTTTTTTTGCTCATTTAATTTTTTTTATGAATTCCAATAAAATATTATTTTAGAATTTATTTTCAAATGGTAGTATCAAATACATATAAATTTTTTTTATTTTTATATGAAAATTTTTTGAATACAAATTTTTTACAGTGCTTTCATTTTTTGAATTTTTTTTCATTACAAATTTGTTATTGTAAATTTCGATTTCTTACGGCAGTGCTCGAGCTCCTATACAAAGTGCCTTTGCTCTGCACATTCAATATCAATCATAGGCACATTCATATAAAATTTTTTTTATATCTGAGTGCTTATGGGAGTGCAAAGAAAATTTTATTTTCATATTTGAAGTGAAAATATGTATCTGTGCCTATGATTCGGAACAAAACAAAAGCAATTGTGCTTTGAGTGCCTATGAGGTGAGCAGCCCTGATCTATATGTATTTCATAATTTCTCTCACTCATTCACTCTTCATTTATACAATCTTCTCTTCTCCTCCGACCCCTCCTCAAAGGCGTGCGCGTCCGCGGGGGTGGCGGCAACGGCAACACCAGCGGCGTATTCCTTAAATCTCACTTGCGAACCTCTTTACTCTCCTGCAGCATCTTCCAGGTCTCACCCAACGCCTTGGCAAAATGATCATCAACCGATGCCGTCACCTCTGTAATGCTTGTTGGCGATGAGATGGATGTTGGTGAAGCTGGTGGCGTGTTTGTAGCGGACATGCCCGGTTCGGTTTTAATGCGCATAATTGCTGGCATTACGGGAGGTGGAGATGATGTTGCTGCTGCTGCTGCTATGATGGGCGCTGATATTGGTGGAGTCGATGAGGATACCACTGGTGGTGGTCCTGCAACGCTAGAGGTTGGGGATTGGAGAGGTGTTGCCACTGGCGATGCACGTGATGAAATAGTGTCGGCTGAGTGTGTTTGTGGTGGCTCCTCCATGGATATTTGGCTGCGCAGCGATGTGGCAGGGAATGTTGCGGCTGTGGTTGCGCCGGTTGCAGTTAATGGTGGCGGTGGCGTGGCTGGAGTATGTTGCTGCGATGTTGGTGGCGTTGAAGCCCCAACAATTGCATGATGCGGTGGCGTAATGCTGCGCTGTGTTGTGGATAAAGCCAACGGCTGTTGCTGCGGTGGCGGCAAAGCGGCACTCATAGCATGTTCCAAGTGATGGTGGTGCTGATGTTGGCGATGATGAGGCGAGAGCGCTTCAACGCCGATGGGATGTTGTTGTGCTGCTGCGGCGGCGTAAATGGCAGCAGCCGATGAGAGTAAAACAGATGTTGGTTTTGGTGAGATGAGTTGAGCTTGTGGTGGTGGTGGTGCGACGCCGCCAGCGGCAGAGTGATAGGGTGGTAGAGCGCTTGGCGCTGATGCATGCGCGACAACCAATGCATGCGGTTGCGCAGATAACAATGAAGTGGAGGACGACGACGACGATTGCGAAGATTGTGCTGGTGGTTGCAGTGGCGGTGGTGTGGGCGTCGATGTTGGCGTATTTATGCCCATCGCTGTTGTTGTTGCTGCTGCTGATGTTGTCGTCAAAGCTAGAGCGCTTGGTTGAGGCGATGGTGTTGTTGGATGTTGTTGATGGCCAGGCGACTTTTTGCCGAATAAGGCGGCATAATCGGGACCAAGCGAGCGGCGGAAGTGTTCATCGATCACCGTTTCGCACATGGAAATGGATTCTGCAGGTTAAAAAAAGAAGACAAAAGAAACAAAAAAAAATCATTATTTTAATAGCAATACAATTTCTTTTTCTCGCTTCTCTTCTCCTCTCCGCTCTACTCACCGGTGCTGCGATTATCATTTTCACGATTCGCTAACAATTCACGATCGCTGCCGCGTTCACCGCGCTCTCTCTTCGAGGGTGCCTGTGTAATGACGCTGGGACGCGCCAACGTTGTAGCATAGGACGAGCCAGGTAGTGGCGCGCGATATGGTGGCGGTGGCGATGAGCGATGCTTCAGCGTCGAGGATGACACGGACATGTCAATGGGACTTTCCATGCCACCACAACTGCCGCCGCCTGGCTGATGATGATATGCTGTCGCTAAAGCAGCGGCTGATGAATTCGATGGCGGCGGAGTTGGACGATTTGTCGATTCACACAAAGGACGCATTGCAGCGGCGGCAGCCATCATAATGGACATGGACGACGGCGGTGGCGCTGCTGGAACGCCAGCAACGCCTAGTTGATGTTGATGAGCGCTCATGGGCGTTGCAAGAGTTGTGTGGACATGAGATGGTGGTGGTGGTGTGCCTGCAGGCGAAAGACTGCTTGCTGTTGCAGCACCGACAACGCTGCTGCCCAGTGGTGGGTATTCGGCAGTGCGGGAACGGCGCTCGCGTCGCCAACGCGCGGTCGGTAAATCTTTTGAAGTTAGACGCGCCTCTGAAAGGGGAAGAAAGAGAGAAGAGTTGTTATTAGTTTTTTGTTTTTAGTATTGTTGTTTTTTTTACTTTTGTTGTTTTTCTTAGCGCATTGGCATTGCATAACTTAAAGGCTAAGTGTACTTGAAATAAAAGTAAAAATTAGTTATGCACATAAATTTACGTATTTTACATTTTTTATACAAATTTGGCAGCAATAATTGCGCCTATGAGTGTTTTTGTGTGTGTGTTTGCGCGGGAGTGTTGGCGTTAAGAATTTCCTTGTTTATATTGCATATTTTTCTAAAAAATTTCTAAACCTCACATTTTTTGTCACACTGCATAAAAATGAGCTTTCGCGTTGAGTCAAAAAGGCACATACATGGATTTATTTACGTAGATGTACATATACATACATATACACATTAGGGTGCATTCATTAAGCACCCGGAAGTATTAGGGTGCACACTTACATTTTAGTATCGAAAACTTCGCAATTTACAGAAAATTTTTCAAATGAAACTAATTAAGCTAGAGTAAGTTAAAAAAAACTGGAAAGCGATGAATATCTTCAAAAGATAATTTCGAAAATCGGAGACCTCTCTATTTTTAAAAAATCACAAAGCAAAAGGGCTCAAAGTGCATTAAAAATTCACAAATCACAGATCAATAAGGCTCAGAGGGCTTAGATGAAAAAAAGTGTTTCGAAGAGTTAATTTTGAAAGCTTAAAAAAATTCGAAGCTCGAAAATTGTTTCGAAAAATTAAATTAAAAATAGCTTAAAATTGAAAGAAATGCAAAAAGTTAGTTTCGAAGTTAATCTCAAACACTGAAAAAATTCCAAGATCGAAAATTTGCTCGAAAAATGTATTTAGAAAATATGTAGCTTAATTTGAATATTATTAATTTCGAAGTTAATTTCGAAAATTATTAATTTCGAAGTTAACTCATTAGTGGTCAAAGCAAACCTACAATAAATATAAAATCTATACATAATTGGGTGTTCCCAAATTGGCGCGGCAACCACTAATGGGTTAATTTCTAAAACTAAAAAAAATCAAAAATTGGAAATTTGTTCGAAAAATTCATTTAGAAAATAGCTTAATTTGAATATTATTAATTTCGAAGTTAATTTCGAAAACGTAAAGAAATCAAAAATGTTTATATACGTCCTTTTATATATTTCTTGAAAATAAATAGACTCCCTGAGGAAGACGCAAGTATGCGCCGAAACGCGTAGGAGAAAACAGAAAACTTTGTGTTTTGCTTTATAATTCACCGGCCTAAAAGCTCTGAAAGGCATATCAAAAATCGAAAATTTGTTCGAAAAATTAATTTAGAAAATAGCTTAATTTGAATATCTTAATTTCGAAGTTAATTTCGAAAACTGAAAAAAAAATTCAAAAATCGAAAATGTGTTGGAAAAATTCATTTAGAAAATAGCTTATAATTGAAAGAAATGTAAAAAGTTAATTTCGAAGTTAATTTCAAACACTGAATAAATTCGAAAATCGAAAATTTGTTCGAAAAATTAATTTCGAACATAGTTTAATTTGATCATTAATTTCGGAGTTAATTTCAAAAACTTTAAAGTTTAAAATTCATTTAGAAAACAGCTTAAGATTTAAAAAAAAAAATTCAAAAAGTTTATTTCGAAAACCAAATAAACCCGAAGACAATTGAAAAATACTATGCATATACATAAAAAAATATGCCCGTTTTGTGGATGTTGATGGAAATTTTGAAAATTTTTTGCAATCACCCTAATAAAATATTTATGCGAATGTGTTACATAAATATGTATGAGTTGTCTAGTTATTGAAAATTCATCATATGTATGCCTTCTCGAGAAACACGTCAACTTCGCAACGAGACAACTTTAATAGCAAAATCAACTACAGCAGCAACAACAGCAAGAAAAACATATGAATGACAAACAAGCAGAAAACGTCAATGACTTCAATTTTGGCTTTGGCTTTGGCTTTGACGTTGAACATTGATCGTTGATTGTTGGTCGCCGCTGCCTGTCTCAGACATGTTCGCGCATATTTGATAAAAATAAATAAATATGTACATATGGTATGTACATATTTAAGTAAGAATGTTTGTATGTATTCGCTCCCTAAATGGCATAGTTATGTATGTATATTGCAAAACACCCAAAGCCATGACAAAACATGAAAAACAACAATAACAAAGATTTAATAAAAAATTCATATAAAATGTTGCAATAATTGCCATGACTTAAAAGCGGCTTAGTTATACAAACATACACAGCGACTGTGTTGTCTGGCAGCCGAAATGTGGGCGTTATGTATATGATTCATGATCTCTAGCATGCGATATGAGTCGACTGACTTATTCATGGCTGTTGGAGTTGGAGTGAAAATGTCAGTGGTGGAAGAAATTAGTGAAATAAAATGTGGTGCATAGGAAATTTATTTGTACTTTTTTTGCTGAAGTAAATTGGAAAGCCATTGAACGCATTTGAGTTATTTTTTGTAGTATTAGAGAGCTAAAAGTTATCAATGTTCTGGCATTGTAGGCGCTCAATATCACGTAGACTCTTGCGGGTTAAGCGCCAATTAAAGAAGAAAAATATAAGTATCTTCTGCAACTATGTATGTGACTAAGACTAGGTATAAAACATCAGCCTTTGTGGAATGTAAAGAGTATTTTGTACAAATGAAATGAGTTCGCGAAATGCACTGGATAGCACTAGAAACTTCGAGAGTTTTTCTGGGAGAATTTCAGCTGGCTCTTATATATATGTAGTTCAAAGCTGAGAATAGAAAATTGGCGCATATTACGCAGCGACTAAAACTCAAAACCATTTCATCTTACTGACTTCCTTTAACATCGTGGTCGAACGAGTACACATCTGACGTTTTTTGTGGCCGATTAAAGCTGCTTAGCAGACAAATATATGTATGTGTGTATGTATGTGAGAGTTTGATCTTCGGTATGTTCCAATTGCAGACTTCAGCTTCAGAGCCTGAGTATTGTTTGCCAATGTTGTTGTTGTGCAAAAAAAAAAAAAAAATAAAAAAAATAAAAATATTGCACATTTTTTAAATCATTAAAAAATCACATCTGTTCGTGGGCTTAAGTAATTGAAGGTACGTATGATCCCATGTACATACATATGTATGTATGTATGTCTATCAAATTTTATAGTTGTGTGCAAAAAAATAGCACAACTTTTTAATCTGTCTTTCTTTTTTTTTGAAGACTATTTATTGCCAACACTTTCAGCGCTGTTTTATGGGTATAAGCCAATTTCGACTTGGTGGTACTTGAGCCCTAGTTGCATATAACTACATATCGCATCCTAAATCATAAAGTGACACAACTCAAAATTAAAAAAATTTCAGGAGAGCCAAAAAACTATTTCAGTTAAAAGAGATTTTTTGACAGTCGATAGCGATATATTTTGTGTACCGATTTATGAAAGAAACCCGACTTTTTGAGTTATGTCACTTTATGATTTAGGTTGCGATATGTAGATCGAATGCCCTTTTAAGTTTCTGAAGAGACACTGGAAAAATATCAGTTACTTTATAATTAGATGAAGAAAGACTTTGAGCATCCAATTGCAACAATATGAACAGGTTATAAGAATTTTTGGAAGCCAATGTCACCAAAGTTGTGATATCTACCCGAACAAAAACTGAGCGTTTATAAAATAAACTTTATATACATAAATGATGGACAAAAATGTGAGAGAGATTGTCGGAGAGGGCGAAGCCATTTGCACTACATTGGTTCGCATGTACGTTAGGCCGTCTCGCCTTATAGGGACGTAAAAATAAAGTTCGCCGTACGCCCCCTAATATGATGTCTTTTTGGAAAACATGTCCGGAAAAGTTTTTTATTTTTTTTTTTTTTTATACTTTGGAATAAGCGGAAAAATCCAATCAGCTCATACAGCGATGGTAGATGTGATAGCTATTTCGAAGAAAAACCACTTTCTTCATCATCAGACATCTTCTCGGGAGCACACCAGGCATTGAACCTACGCTCCAACCATCAGTAGTCGAATATTAGCGAAACGCTAAGCACTGCGGCTACCGATGGTCCTGCTGAGCTGTTGGATTTTTTTCACTTATATATGCCATTGCTCTATTCAATCTAACCTCACTTAGTGTACGATTTTCGTACATCTGCTATGCAAGTGTTGAATAATGGTAGGCAGCTGACGGACAGCGGGCGCTGTGTACAGTAGTTGTATGTACAACAGCACAATTTATAATTTAACATTATTGGGTATGTTAGTGTCTAGCACGAAATTATTATTTTTAATTTTAATTTTTATACTTTGGAATAATAAAATAAATTTCGTGCTAGACACTAACATACCCAATAATGTTTTTTATTTTTTTTTTGATGCCGCTAGATGTCGCTACAATTATTTTTTTTCATAACTTCGTTATTTATAGTCCGATCTTTACAGTTTAATACACCAATCTCTTTGGCTTGAAAGTACGCCTTATACTATGGAATATTATTAACCCTATGTGCGTCATTGGGGTCACTACCACCCAGTACTTAGTTTATACCACCCTAATGTACCTTTTTTATGTCTGCATGTTTAACGTAGTCTAAAATCATTAATCTTTTGCAAAAGAATTATTTCGATCGCTTCAGTAGAACCCGAAATAAAACACGTTCAACATTCCGTGGAATATATGTTTTTCGCTTCCTTTGGTCCTTTAGGTTCATTTTACAAAGATTTCTTCTGAGGAAACCCCTACTGAAATTTTATGGCGAATAATTTTTTAGAACATTTTAACCCTCTAGCACCGCCAATAAAGGGTTATTTTGACCCCCTTTTTTTAGAAAATCAGGAAAAATAGCATTTTTAAGGTCGCTAGAGGGTTAAAATGTTCTAGAAAATTTTTTGGCATAAAGTTTTACTAGGGGTCTCCTCAGAAAATTTTTCTGTAAAATTAACCTAAAAGACCAAAGTAACCGAAAAACCTATATTCCTCAGAATGTTGAACGTGTTTTATTTCGGGTTCTGCTCAAGCGATCGAAATAATTATTTTCCAAAAGATTAATGATTTTTGACTACGTTAACATGCAGACATAAAAAAGGTACATTAGGGTGGTATAAACTAAGTACTGGGTGGTTGTGACCCCAATGGCGTACATAGGGTTAATAGTATTCCATAGTATATGCCGCCCTTTAAAGCTAAAGACATTGGTGTATTAAATTTAGAGATCGGACTATAAATACCGAACATATGAGAAAAAAAATTTTAGCGACATCTAGCGGCGTCCAAAAAAAAAATTAAAAAATTTTCCGGAAATGTTTTCCGATACGTTTTGCGATACGGTCTAATGTACGTGTGAATCGACCGGGCACAATTGTGTTATGGCGTGCCTATGACTAGTTTATAAATTGTTTTAAAAGCCCGCCTCTTTTTTCTGACAAAAAAAAAAGAATAATGCCATTTTTCAACACATGATTGTAGATACGTTTGTAAATGCATAAGTTTCTTCTTAAATTTTTCACATTGCACGAAAAATTGTTGAATGGGGCGCAATATTGCTATGCTTAGGACGGCCAGACAGCTGCCAGCTGCCGCGATGATCTTGCACGCATGCGCAAAGGCAAAAATGTGCGTTCTTTCTTTATATTTCTTTTCTTCTTTTCATAACACATGTTGAGGAGTACACACTTTCCACTGCCTTGCCACTTTTCTGCCTTACCGCATCGCTGAGCTGTGTCCTGTCGGTTTAGGCATACATAGCTTGCTTGCCCAAGGGAATGCGAATGCTGGCACAGAACCAGGCAGGACAGAGCATAGCAAGGTGAAGAAATGCGCAGAAAAAAAGTGTTTGGTATCTTTGGTGCTGCTGCCAAAGGAAGTAATGAATAAAGAAAGAGGGAAAAACCAACAGGAACAACAAGAAACTCATACTTTAATATCAATGGGGCTCTACAAGAAACCATTGAGGATGAAGTTGGCGTATAAAGTAGCGCACACGCAAGCTCACAGGAAGTTGGAAGCCGGTTTGTGTCGGAGTTTGTGTCGGATATGAAGCACTGGCTGCTTGCCCCAACCACTAAGCCGCACATGTGGGACGGACGGACACACAATCAAGTCAAATATGATTTTTTTTTTTTGTTTTTTTGCACGAGACTGCCTTTGAATTTTTGCTGCATTTTTGCATGCATACCGGACATGATTGTGGCCGAACGTCAGCGTCTGCGTCTGACGGTGGCTGCTGTGTGGATGGCTGGACGCACTTAAAATAGTTAGTGGTTGGCCATGCGGAGGCAGAGCAACAGTTGAGGCGTTCGAAATTCGCAGAGAATACATATTTACTTGGAATGCTTAAAATTACAATGCAGCGTGGAATGTTGGTGCATGATTGTCTTCTTTTTTTTGTTTTTTTTGTCCCTTTTTTGTTGTTGCCTATTGCTGCTGTAGCTTAAATGGGTTGTTATCTGTGCGAAGGTATTTTGTTTTTGCTCAACATGTTGCGAATGCCAGGGATAAGTTGCATGCAATGTGATTGCTGAAGTTATACTCTACGCATGCGCTTTGCGATTAAGTCAATGAAATTTTGAGTTTTTGTAAGGGAATGCGCCTCTCACATCGTTTTAGCGAATATGAGCTACGTTGTGTAGATACAAGTGATACGAGAAAGGTTATTGCTGTAAGAGCTGCAGGAGCACTCCATAGAAGTGAGGTTCAACTGGAGTGACCAAACCTTGGCCTGGTCGTTGAGGTAGTTCGGTTCGTTTGATGGGGTCTATTGTGCTTTATAAAGATAATATTTTCTACGAAGATTCTGAGGTGGATTTAAGGTAATCGTGGACGGTCTTGTCATTGGGCTGGTTTTCGTATAAATTGTATATTAATTAAATAATAAAATATAATGCCGAAGATATGAGGATAAACGTAGATGAGTGGCATTTAGGGTGGTCCTAGAAATACATTATATGAGCTAGTTTGCAGCAAACTTTTCGTTCGATACGGTCTAGTACACATACACACTACTTAAATATGTATGTACATATGTACATTCATAATAGAGCTGCAAAACCATCGATAGTCGGACCACTCGATAGTTTCGATAGTCGAAAATAAAACTATCGATACTATCGATAGTTTTTTATGAATATTTCACTAAAATAAAAAGAGGGATGGTTTTTTTTAGTTTTATTTCCAAAAAGTCTTTAATTTTTTCGGAAAACAATAATTAAATAAAAGATCAGATAAGAATTAGATACTTCATTTACACTGAGAGAAAAATCAACCAAAAGTTGGTTAATAGTACTAATTTCACACTTGAAATGGAATCAATGTGAATTTTGTTTAATATTACCATTACCATTGTTGATATATTAGACAGTGTTTTTGGTTATATTAATCATGATATTTGTTGATATAACAAAATGTTCGTTCAAATCTTCAACCAATTTCTTGTTAGGTACTATTAAACAATTTGTTGATTATATTTTTTGTATTTTTGTATTTTGTATTTTGTATTTGTAAAATTTTCTAGAAATTATAAATTTCATACAGAATATGGGCAAATTAAGAATGTATAACTAGGTTAGTAAATCATTAATGTTAGAATTAAATTTATATTTTGTGGAAGCTAAATCCACGTATGAAGAATTTTATAGACAATTAAATTCTTTTAGTGCTCTATATATCGGAGCATTCATGGCATAATTAGTTTTAACTAGCTCCAAGAAAAAAACATCATGATTCCTTAAACTCCTTTGTGGGATATTAAAATAAATGCGTTCTAATAAGAACGGAGAATCAATAGCGCCTCTTATTAAATCAAAAACAAAATTTGCCGAGATCAATGTCATTATAGATTCAAGAGATTTGACCCTAATGAGCAAACATCTTGCTCCATAAGAGGGTATGGGTTCAGTGAATCTAAGAAAGCGTAACGCATACTTCAAGAAGACTTTTTGAATTCTTTCTAGTCTATTTGTATTGCACCGATAATAAGGTCTCCAAATGACAACAGCATATTCAACTCTAGAGCGCACCAGTGAGGTAAATAGTAGTTTTAGCGCATATGGGTCCATGAAATCCGAACTAAAACGGCGAACGAAAGCCAGCATTGAATAGGATTTTGCAATGACAAAGTTTAACTGGTTTTGAAATGAAAATCTCGTGTCAAATATTATACCTAAATCCGAAATCTCCTCTACATAAGATAATATAGAACCTCCGATATTATAGGAATTTCGAATGGCAGAATAAGATTTGGAGTAGGTCATTTGGAAGCATTTCTTAATGTTCAAGCTGAGCTTGTTTTTACGACACCACTCAGAAAGATTATTAATATCTGATTGAAGATTTATAGCGTCAGACTGACACGTGATTCTATTAATTATTTTCAAATCATCCGCATATAAAAGAAATTGCGAGTATTTAAAACATTTTGAGATGTCATTAATAAAAATAATAAAAAGTAATGGGCCCAGAATACTTCCCTGTGGTACACCTGAGGAAGCAATAAATGGTTGAGAGCACAAGTTATCAACTACCACTACACATCGACGATTTGTGAGGTACGATTTAATCCAAGCTAAAAATGTGGAGTGAAATCCCAGATTACCTAGCTTAGAAATCAGTAGCAGCACTGCTATGTATGATCTATAAGAGAGTGTTAATATGTTAACTGAATAAAAAAGAAAATTCCAAATACTCACTCTCTCGCTCTCTGCAATTCGGGTCCAGCCATTCAACTTCGTCAAGCACAAACGGTGTTGAAGACGATGGTAACAACAGAGCCGAAGCCATAAAGCTTCGTAAATATTTTTACTTTTTTTTAGATATGAATTAACCAATATTTTCGTTAATAGAACAAATATACATATGTTTGATATTGATTGTTACCAAAATATTGGTTAATGGTACAATGAAAATGTACATATTACATTTTTTCCTTTTGGCATGAATAAATCAACCAATAAAACATTAACCAAGAAGTTGGTTGAAAAAACCATTGTACTATTTTCTCTGTGTATGTATATAGCATTTTCTGGTTAAATTAAACCTTAATAAATAATAGCTTAAAAAAACTAAAAAACACGCTTTAATCTTAAAAATCGTACAAAAAATTGAGAAATAATTTAATTAGAAACAAAATGATGAACGAAAATATAAGTATTTAAGGAAAAGCGTCGGGTGGTGCTCAGTATGTCAAAAAATATTTAAGATCGCTGTTTTTAACTAATATTTTTATTTTGACTTTTTTGAGATTTCATATAACGTACTCTTTCGCAACTAGGTATGTATATTTTTGTACTAGTTGTACGAATCGAATATTTTCATGTTCAAATATTATAGAGCACCCCCACGCTTTTCCTTAAATACTTATATTTTCGTTCATCATTTTGTTTCTAATTAAATTATTTCTCAATTTTTTGTACGATTTTTAAGATTAAAGCGTGTTTTTTAGTTTTTTTAAGCTATTATTTATTTTTAACTTTTTAGTGAAATTTTTCATTAAAGGATGTTTTATGCGGACGCAAGAATAAAAGTAAAAAGAAGTCTGATGAAGGGATGTGGTGATCTCCGAAATATATCCATATACATATGTATTTATAACTTCTACCAAAAATATTAATTTTTCACATACATTTTTTCCTTATAAAAAAAAACATTGGTCATAAGAGCTCAAAAATGAAGCCTAAACGAAAAAATATCAACTAATATGTACTATGTGTATCGAAGCAAAACTATTTCAGTTTTTAATCGGAGATATGCTCTTCTTTATTTGCCTGTGCATATTCACAATGAACAGTCAGCGCTCCAAAATATTCTCATTGTCCTATAATCACTTCCATATTTTTCTTGTATACCAAAAATAGTAAACAACTTCTTGAAAACAAAAATTGCCAAACACATGTGAAAGTTACCAAGAAACCAACAGCGAAAAATAACCTATTTTGGTAATTACCAAGTTCGGCAACCGTGCTTTAAATAGAATTTGAACCAGGGTTTGAAATTGCTTAGCTACTTTTGCTGCATTTGCTTTTGCTTTGCTTTTGCTAATGAAAAGTAAATTAGCAAACTCAGCCAGCCGAGTAAAAAACGAGAACACGATTCATTCGCTTCAGTTTTCAGCTGAGCCGTGTTTGCTTGTATAGTTAAGCAAAGCAACGCGATTTGGTGGATTTCATTTTACTTCCAGCAATTAGTTGTGTCTTTGCATTTTTTCTGCTTTTGCTTATTGCATCTTGTTAACATTACCAGAGTTGAGTGATGGTAAATTACAGATTTGAGAGAAAAGTTGAAAAAATTAGCAGCGCGCTGTAGAATGGAATGTTACTTTACATTTGTGCACATCTGCTGATATTCTTAGTTTTATTCACATACACCGATTTCACCAATGCACCAAATTCCTAAAACAGCAAAGTAATTTTAAAATTTTCTTATCGAATTTCAATTATAAATAAATTTAAGAATTAAAAAAAATCAATTTAAATTAGTTTCGATTTGACTTTTCTGGGACTCGAACCTGCGCCTCTATGTGCATATCTTTCTGTATTAAAAAATTATAATTCAATAGATGCTTTTGTGTACACAACAATATTATTATTGCTGTTTTTTGATATGTTTGGGGGACAGTAGGATTTTCGTTGATCAGTCATCAGATTCTAGCAGCTGCTATGCCACGATACACCAAGATGAGGGTTTTGATGCAGCCACCAATTTATTATTGCTCAATAGATGTACATATGTACATATGTATTGATGCATCATCTATTTGTTCAGAGAGGGTGAAAATTAAATTTCATTGGCATAGGTATAGAGATGGTTGATCGTTGCTCATCAACGAGGTTGATGGGTTGGCCATCAACAAGATGAAATGGACAACAAAATATTTTTACATTTTCAAAATTTCGAAAATTTTAAAATAATTAAAAAATCGATGTGGAAATTGTAAAAATACACACCGGTTGTAGCAAACTGGTGCATTGTTGTATGGTTTTTAATACAGAAAATGCATTGATGCGCAGGTTCGAGTCCCAGTAAAGTCAAATTGAAATTAATTTTAATTGATTTTTTTTAATTTTTAATTTATTTATAATTCAAATTCGATAAGAAAATAGTTAAAACACCAGCGGTTTTGGGAAATTGGTGTATGGGAGGAATAATGAGCCATATCAGCAGATGTGCAGAAATTTAATATAACATTCTTTTCTACAGACGAACTCGCTCTACTTCTGTAATTTTAACAGCCAGCTGTGTTGAGTTAAAATTTTTTATTCACCAGATGCACTAACAGAATATTGTTTGGTCTCTGGCTTCCACGATTATTCGTAGTTGCAACTTCTCTGTTCATCTACGTTCTCTTTTATTGGCTTGCATACGGGAGTGAATTGAATGAAATTCATAGAGGCTATTTTGAAGAGAGGTAACATAAAAGCCACAATGAAGCATAGAGTATAATGTTGAATCTCATTATATGATGTCGTTGGGTTGAATCCCATGTTGATGTCACGTTTCGAATCCGGAGGTGAATAGAAATAATAGAGGAGAGAACACAATAAAAGTAAAGTGAATGTTTCAAAAAAATAATAATTGAGTTAAACGTTAAACGTTTGCAACTTTTAGGATGGGATGAAGTTACATACATACATACATACATACATACATGAAGCTAATAAAAGCGTGTTAAAAAGAGGAATGGTTTTGTTTACATTTTCCTTTTCAAAATCTATAATTTTTTTTAACGCATAACATTAATTAATTAACAAAAGAACAACAAATAGGAATTAAATACTTCATTTATATATATAGCATTTTTTGGTTAAATTAAACCTTTTTCAATTTGAAATTTGCACTTGATTTGAAAAAGGTTTCATTTGACTTGAAAACGCTATAGTAATAAAACTAAAAGTAGTACATTTGTTTTTTAGCATCTTTGGCGCTGACTAGTACACAAGGCACATTGTTTATACATTTCATTAATGTAAAATACCGATAATCAAAAGGCACACTGTTTAAACATTTCATTAATGTAGAATACACTATGCTTTAAATTAATCAAAAAACAAAAAAATACGAAGAATTTCAGTTATGGGGGAGGATAGGTATAGGCCTGCTGAGCACAGAACAATTTTTTTTTTTTTTAATTTTTTGTATGGTTACGTTTTTGAGATAACAGTAATTTTGTGTTTTTTGTTATCACTTTATTCAAAAATTATTTTCGCTGGAGTTACGCTTCTAACAATATACAACTTTTAGTAATTTTTAATTTTTTGCGATTTTTGAAAAAGTTTTGATTTTCAAATTAAGTTTTTTATAAAAACTTGTAAAAATCAGAAAAGTTTTATATTTAAAAAATTAGCCCGTTTAATTGTTAACGTAATATCAAGGATATCTGATAAAAACATTATTTTTAGCGATTTCTTTCATGTGAAAAAAAAGGATATTTTATGGACGAAAAACTCGGTTAGATGACTCATCCGTGTATAGGGCGTCGTTTTACAACTTTTTTTTTGCAAAACACTATAGACTTCTTGCGCGGCCTTAAACTTCTCATATTCAATAGTACTGCCTTTAAAATAAGAAACAATTTGCTCGCACAGCTAGTATCTGACATTCAGTATTCTTCTCTTGGGACAAAACTACAAGAATGAATAGGGATAACCATCGATAGTGGAAAAAACTATCGATAGTGACACGAAATAAAAACTATCGATACTATCGATAGTGCCATCGATAGTTTTGCAGCTCTAATTCATAAGTATGTTGCAGCATGCTGCGTATTGCAGTAGCAAACTGGTTTGCTTTCAACTTGATTTTCACAGTGTTGTGTTTACCTTAACTTAATTTCTTTTTGATTGTTTGTAGATCTACATTTTGCGTCGCTTTTCGCTTTTTCTGTTTTTTTTTCTTGTTTTTTTTTATTTTCTTTTTAAGGTTTTTGTCTCTTTCATTCGCCATTTTCTTAACACTGCTTAATATTTGCACTTTAGTCATATATCAATAAATCGTTATTCATGTTTTTAAGCTTTTAACTTTTATGTTTTTTTTTTTTGATGCTTTGATACTCAAAAATTGTTATTTCGAATGTTTTGCACTTGAATTTCAAAATTCGAGCATTGAAAATTTTAAAGAAAAATGTCAATATGGCTAAAATTAGTATCTATCCGGAATAAAATTAATAATTTCAAAAATTTCGAACTCGAATTTCCAAATTCGAACATTGACATTTTTAAAGAAAAACGTCAAAATGGCTAAAAACAATACCCCGCAGAGAACTGATAATTTGGAAAATTTAGAACTCGAATTGCGAAGTCGATTTTCGAAATTCGAGCATTGAAAATTTAAAAAAAAAAACACAGCTAAACCCGTACCAAAAATAAAATTAATAATAAAAAAATTTCGAACTCGAATTTCATAATTTGAACATTGAAAAATTTAGTGAAAATCGCACAAACAGTTATTTAAAACAGTATCAAAAATAAAGTTGATAATTTCATAAATTTCGAACTCGATTTTCTAACTCAGATTTCAAAATTCGAAAATTGAAAATTTTAAAGATAAACGTAAATAAGGCTAATAATAGTACCCAAAATAAAATTGATAATTTCAAAAATTTCAAACTTGAGTTTTGAACTCGAAAATGTCAAAAATCAAAAATTGAAAATTTTAAATAAAAACTTTAAAAACAGTACCCAGCAGAAAATTGATAATTTCGAAAAGCAAATATTCGACTTTGGAGCTTGAAAAAGATGTCAGTAACGTCAAATTTGTAAGTTTATAAAGTCTTCAACAACAGCAACCCGTATCTACCGAAAAAGATTGCATAGCAAAACATTACTATTTCGCTAATATCGCATTGTCCAGGCTTGATGTCCAAAAAATTGTGGTACTACGACACAGTTTTCTCTAGCGAAAACTTCGAAAATCTTTAAAAACAAAATTCGCAGCACAAAATTCGGATATTGAACCGAAGGCAAGCTAACTTTTATTTTCCTCTTTTTCTGCTCTTTGCAACATTTATAAAATTTCATTGCTTTGACTTTTCACGCCAGCGTGGACTTTCGTGTTGGTGTTGTTTTTCTTGTTATTATTTATAACTGTGTCATAATGTCTGTATGCGCGATAAGTTAAAAGTTCACTAGCGCTTTTATAGCAATTTTATAGCAATCATTAAATTGAGATCACAATCAATGAGATGTACGTGTGTATGATTATACGTATGTATGCATGTATTTATATAGTACGTGTTTCTTTGAATTTTGAATATCTGATTTGGTAATGCGATATGAATGCATTCAATTTTAATTATAATGCTTTTATTTAAAGAGTATGATATTTTTATTTAACAAATATTATCTATGAGAAACAAAAATGCTAATACACAAACCCTTCATAAATATTATATTTGAAATCTCACGACACTTAAAGAAAAAATTTAGCAAAAAGTTGTGTGTCAAATCTTATTGTACTAATTTACATATATATGTATGTATATCAATAAATAGCAATATCAATATTTTTCATATTTTTATATGCAAAAAAAATAAAATTTATTTCCATAATAAAAATATTGTTTGTCATTAAAAGCTGGTTGTGTCTATATATGTATGTATATTAATAGGTGGGGTTTTTTAACTAGTTTTTATTTTTTTATTTTAAACTTTTAGAAAGTGTAGAAATGCTTAATATACAAACGAAAATGGTGGAAAAAAATAAATAGAGAAGTGAAAGGACTTGCTGGGTTGCCAAACTTATATACGATCAAGTTCTTTGCTTAAGTCTTTCGAATTGTGTGATTTCATTCTTTTTTGTTTGCTAATCGCGTAAAGGAAACTTCTTAAGCACTGCTGCAGAATGCGAGCTTAATTAGCTGTAATCTGCAGAGTAGTTTTGGAGAGTATCTTTATTTTTAATTTAATTTTGTTTTTATTTTTTGGCTTCAACTTATTGTGGAAGCAGTAGTACAGGATAGAGAAAGAGTAGAGCAAACATTCTGGATAGCCAAAGCTTGCCTGCCAAAAAGTCATAAAAACTCAATAGGTAGATGGATAACGAACGCTTTAAAGTAATACTAAAGCACTCTAGAACAACTTGAAAATTTATAATGCAATTACACTGTCTTCATTGCCGCTTTCATCTAAAAATTTTGTAAATATGTAGATATCCATCCATGTTTTCTTTTAGAATGTGAGCAGTTCTCGAGTTTAAATTCTGTCATAGAGCGATAGACGGCTTTTTGCGCGACTAACCAACCGAAAGGTAATTTTATTAATTAAGCCCACGACTAAAATAATATTTATTAAAAAGCATCACGAGGGGTACAATTTTGAAGAAAATCAGTCGCAGGTTTCGTCAGAAATCTTTGAAAGAAAAAAACTTCGCTAGACAGAAAACACATATCGGGAAATCACTCTGATAAAAAACGTTGTAAATCTAAAGACTTTCGCTGTTAAATCAACTACTTTCCGCAGTTGAAACGTGCCCAACAACGCTCCGTTGTTGTTTCAAAGGTGCGAGCGTTGTTGATTTAAGTCAATAACGGAGATTGTTGGAAAAAATTTTCACCTAAAAATAAATTTTTGTTTGCATTTTACTCTTCATCTTCCCTCCGCCCGGATCCCAACTGCAAATATGTAGCCTCCGCTTGTTCTCCTATTCTTCTCTCCTTCTTATCATTCACTGGTTTTTATCTCTATTTCTTATTCTGATTTTTCTTCTTTATTTTATATTCTCCTCCGGATTCGAACCTTGACATCAACCTAAAATTCTATCCAATCATCACATAGTGGAACATTCAACATTATATTGAATTGTAGTAACCTATTTATACTTCTATTTCCTAAAAAGGAATCCATGAATTATTTGAATCATTGTAGAAACAAAATTAAAAAAAATTTGCTCTCATTAGTTTTGTTTACAACGGAAACTGTTGGGTCAAATACTTTTGCCTTTAAATCAACAACGGGGAGAAAATTGTTGCTAAAAATAAACTTTTGTTTGGATTTTTCTCTTCATCTTCTCTCCGTCAATATATTTTTTGTTGGTTTTTTTCACAAAAAAATATTTTCTCACAAAAAATTTTTTAAAAGTAAGCAAGTTCTTGAAACAACAACAGCCGTTTTTGAACAAATTGTTGGATCAAAAACTTTTCTGTAAAAACAAATACTTTTGCTGTTGAATCAAAGACGGAGATTCAACAGCCGAAAGTTGTTGGTTTAACTACGGGTATTTTTTTCAGAGCAGTTCCTAGTTTTCATTGTGGCTTTTATATCACATACATAGATCTTTTATCATTAAATTTAAAAGGCAAAATTAAGATATGAGAAAAAGCTTATTCAGTAAACAGATTTTATTGAAAAAAAAAAATAAATAAATAAATCAAAAGCAATCTAGTAACAAGCAGTTCTGAGAAGCTAAAAAAGTCTTAATAAAAACTTCGATGATAAACTATTTAATTGAAGACTTCTACGAACTAAAGAAGAAGCATGTAGTAGACAACAGCAAAAAAAACGCAAGTGAAAAAAAAAAATAGCACACAAAATCCCAACATCATTGACAGTCATGGAGTTAAGCAGCATTGCAAAATGCAGACAATTCGAACAAATGGCGCCGCCAACGCAAAAATTGACGCGACAAACACACATAAACCAAATCTTATGCCGGATTTCCAGTGAAGATATTGTGCTAGCAAATAACGACAGCTCAATGAAAGACTAAGACCGATGGCAGATAAAAAATGATGAACAAAGAAATAAATAAAACAAATCAGAAAAAAATTATTAAAACTACATATGAGGGCGTCTTGAGATAACTGGAATTGCTTAACAACAAAAAAAGATGCCGACAAACGGCGATCCAAGAAAAGTAAAAAAAGATATCCAAATAAAAAGCAGCCGCCGCCGCGCGGAGCACAAAAAAAGGAAAGCCAGGGTTCGAGCAGCGCTGATAAATAGTGCAAGTGGTAAAGCAAATGGATTAACCCCAACAGAGGACACACACAAAAGCCTCTCCTAAAAAAACACGCGACGAAACGACAACATGGAAGAAACCAACTGCGAAAACTCGAAAAATGAAACACGTCACAGAGTCAACGAACAACACACAGAAAATCATGAAACTTCATTCACAAGAAAAGTGATGGCGACGAAGGGTGGAGGAAGGAAGAAGAGTACAGAACAGAGCCGGACAAGAGCTTGCAAAAGCTGAGACACAGGCGGTAAGCATAATTTACTGCAGACTGATTAAAAAACGAAGCAAGTGAAAAAACAAAAATAAGAATTACGAGACAGAATCGGCGCGATCAGCCATGACGATACGCTGACCGGACATATGGATGGATTTGCAGCAAAAGCGCAGCTTGAAACAATGGGCAAAAAAATAAAATAAAATAAAACAAAAAAAAATCAAAGCCAACACAGAACAAAAAATAACAAATCAAAGGCGAAGAAAAGATAAAAGGCGTAGTGCGCTACAGAATTCTGTTGTAGAGAAAGGCGGTACGCACATAAGAATGGAGTAAAAAGTAGGGAGAAAGAGGAGTAATGAAGCTGATCGAGCAATAAACAACAAGAACATCAGCGAGCGAGGCAGCTGTCCCAAACCAAGACCAGAGACCGACCAACACAACAAAGCAACGAGAACAAGCGTTGTTGGCTGCACAACACAAAACAAACAACGCCGTGCAACAAAAACTAAAGCTCCAACGAAAGCAGCATTGGCTCCAATGATGATCAGTACAGCCATGACTGCAACTACACAAATAATAATAACAATAATCAAAAGTAATAATAAGAAAACTTGTCAAACAGCTACTGGATTTTTTGAGCAGAGCGACCGACGTACAACGAACACCAAACACAGAAAGTTGCAGATGCAACAAAAACAGAAAAAAAAAAACATGCAACGCAGGAAAAAATAAGAAAGAGGGAAAAGAAAACGATAAAAAATAAAAAAAATAAAGCAAAAAAGGAAAAAAAAAAAGAAAAATATATCGAAAAAAGATAAAAAATAAAGCAAAAATTTAAAATAAAACGATAAAAAAACAAGAAGTAACAACGACAAAGAAAAATAAAACGATAAAAACCAGAAAGAAGCAGCAACAAAAAAAGAAAAATAAAACGATAAAAACACGAACGAAGCAACAACAAAATGAACACATGACTGAAATCGCGTGATGTCGCAGAAAGAAGCTGAGCTCAACTCAAGCAGTACGTTGTTTTATCGCGTACAAAAGTAGGAAGAAGTAGGAAAAAAACAAAAAGAAAAGGAAAATCAGTGCAAGATGTTGAAGAAAAAATGGGTAAGAAGACAAAAAAAAAAACAAAACAAAAAAATTATTGTAGGAAAAAAATATTAAGATAAATGACGCACCGACAAATAAAATTTAATGAAGATAATGGAAAGAAAGGATGGAACTGCGCCGCTATAACAATAAATATCAGCAACAAACAAAGCGGGAGTGGCAACAAAAAACAAAAAAATAATAATAATACAAACATACAACAAAAAAATGAAAGAAAGCAAAGAAAACTCAAGTAGGTAAATAACATGGCAGCGGCGCGCAATGTGGGTGGAGGAAGAGACGAGACAGCGGCACGGAGGAAAGGCATGGAGTAAGGCAGCATCACTGGAGCATTGATGGCAGAGCAATGGAGTCGGCAAGCAAAAGACAAACTGGTGGGAAAATGTACATACGTACATACATATGTATGTATATCGATTTGATTCGATTTATGTTGGACAGAAGTCGTAAGCAAGCAAACAAACAAACAAACAAACAAACAAACAAATGAACAAACAAAAAAGCAAGAAGTTATCGGACTTAAGTTGATTGTATGAATGAAATGAAATCGAAAAAGGTTTTATTTTTGGCTTTATTTGAATGAAAAGGAGTTTCGTCGTGGGAAATAAATTTTTTTAGGCAATGGGGCAGTGATCCAAAGCTATAATGAAGAGGTGGAATACTAGCATGTCATGCCAGATTTTCATTGTTCAAATTCTGAAGCGGTCACATATCAAAGAAAAAAATTAAACATTTTTGGGTATTTTAAAAAGTGGCAGTGATCGGCATACTCTTCATTTAAAAAAGTTGTCAACAAAAATGGCTTTGTTATTCGAAAACTGTAAGTTCGCCCAATTCGTTCGAAAAATTAAGCAGCTCAAGGTCAGAAGCTTGGCCTAAAACTAGTTACAATTACATATACATACTTATATGCAAACATATACCCTCCAAAAAATCTACGCATTATTTAAGGTTACTCGAGAAGATTTAAGGGCTTATGAAATAATGCCTGAAATTTCTAAGCTACAAAAGTTGTATAGACAAAGGCTTATAATAAGGTTGATTTTTCTGCGTTGATGTCATCAGGCTATAAGGACTACTCTCTCTCCCTCTCTGAGAGGAAACCTTTTTCCCAAGGCTTATCCGCCATGGGAAAAGGTTTAAATAATTGCTTGTAATAAGGCCTTATTTGGTGTTCATATATACCGTATAATAAAACTTATTCTCCATAGGAAATCAGGCCTGAATTATTTCTTATAATAAGGGATTATATGGAGTTTTAATGCCTTATAATATCATAAAACTCAATTCCTTCTCTCTCTCTTTGTGATATGAGCGCATAAAAGAAAATTAAGTATTAAATTATTGGGAGCAGAGCGAATGAGCTTATAAAAGCAAGCAGCGCTGCCAACGTATACCTTGTTGCTTAGTAACCTTTTTTCAGAGTATGTAATTAGTATGAATACATGAATAAGACAGGCAGCACTTCCCCATAGCTATTCCAACAATTTTAAAGTTACCAAAAAAAACCTCACCGAAAAATTAAACAAAAGAACATAAAACAGTGTTTGATTTTCCTATGCACGCGTGCGGGAGCTTTTTATAGCTTTCACACCGACAGCCTCACACCGACGAGTCAAAGCACTTCGTTCACGCACAGAAATTTTGCAAATTTCTATTCAGCATGGTACAATAAATTAGAGGTAGGCGCATGGGCGAATTCAGAAACTACTTTTTTATTTCCAAAGGTAGAGTGTAATGTCAAAATCCAAGCGAATTATAATCATGGCCAATAGGAATGAGCGAGTCCCAAGCGAATTCAGATTTTAACCACGGCGAAATATCATGTTGACATTACACTCTACCAATTACAATAACAAAATACATGGGAATTTTCTGAATTCGCCCCTGCGCCTACCTGGTATATCTGCCTTGCTATTCAGTCAGCATTGAGCTGTTGAGCTAGCA
Organism: Urophora cardui; assembly: GCA_960531455.1. Lineage (NCBI taxonomy): Eukaryota > Metazoa > Arthropoda > Insecta > Diptera > Tephritidae > Urophora > Urophora cardui. The sequence continues at coordinate 125,309,462 of OY482673.1, forward strand.
GGTTGTGGTGCTCGAGCAGTCTCTGAATGTAAATGATTGTGCGTTGGGGGTGGCTTTTTATTTGGATTTTTTTACGTAATATTTTTATTAGGAATCGTGATTTTGCATTTCGTCTCATATTTTTTTATTTTTTTTGTTTGTGGTTTTTTTGTGAAGTTAATAATAAAAATACTATCCATTTGCAATTTAAAAATTTTAGTTTTCGACAATGATTGAGTTTCTTTTGGGTGTAGCCAAGAGCTTTTGTGCTTTTAACACATGCACAATGTTTGAAAGTATTAGTGTGATAATCCCTGGCATAAAAGCTTACAAATTAACATTTTTGACCCTAAAGTTTGACAAACCAGTTTAGTCACACACAAAATGCATTAAAAAACAAAAGCAACAAAGGATGAACCAGACAAAAAAAGACATACATAAAAGAACAGCAACGTAATTTGGCCATTCTGTGAATTGTGAATGAATTTACACTGCTGGACAAGCTTTCTGTGCTTGAATGAAAAACAGATGAAGATCGCAGACAACTAAAATCACTTGTACCTGCTCAGTTTTATGGCATGAAATGACCAATGTTTTTTTTTTTTCATATATACATATTTCTACGCTACAATCATTTTTATGTGTTTTGGCAAAAAAAAAAAAAACAAGAAAAAAAAAATCATTAATCTTAAGTCCCTAAAATTTAATCAAAATAAGTTAAACGCCAAGAGAATCCCTTATCTTCACCACTTGAACACAACTTGCTCTGACAAAGCCATACACATTAAAACGGATTGGTAAACATCTTCACAACGCCAACACACGCAGCGGCCAATTTAATTCCTCTGGCATGATCGGACGATGAGTTTTGTGCTCTTCAATTAACTACACGACATTCCCCACTCCGACATCCCAGCAAGACGTTCGACAGAAACAGAAAAAAGGAACCACGAGTTTTTGCAAGAGTCACAAAATCAGTGTTGCCACTTTAGCTATTTTGTAGCTAGATTTAGCTATTACTTTCGACGTTTAGCTATAGAAAATCGCGTTTAGCTATTAGCTATTTTCTTTAGCTTATTTTTTTGTCAGTTTAGCTATAATATTTTTTCTGTAATTTCCTCACCTTTGCACAAAAATTATAATATTTTGTTTATCAAAACTTTATAGAATGTACTTACTCGAAGTAAATACGGGCAAGATATGAAGCAATTTTAAGAGGATTATGGAGTCAATTTACAAGGCAATATTTCTACACCAGACATTGCAATATGTGTCAATTTCATTTTAAAAATTTCACACGATTCATTAAAAAAATTGTTGGATTTGTGCGATGCCACTGTGAGCGTTACAATATAATCCAAAATAGCAGTCAAACAGCCGAAATGGAATCTTAAAGCCCGTCTCCCCATAACTTGATTCACCAGAGAAACATGTAGCAAAACATCTCGCTCAATAACCCGTCTCCACGTGGCTAATCGTGATTCAGTTTGACATTTCTCTTTCTTGTTCTTCTTAAATGTTTGTATGTTTGCTTATTTTTGCGTCTTTGTTTTGGTCTGTGTGAGATTTCGATAGATTTTCGATACAAAATTAGAGAAGACATCGATATCATCGAGGTTGGCAAGATGATTCAGAATGAAACAGTGTTTCAATCTTCACTCGCTCTCAGAAATTTGTATGGAAATTGGCGAGTTTCGGCACTGGTTTCCGTATCGAAACAAGATTGAGAGAGAAATTGCAGAAAAAAAGAGCGAAACACGTTATGTGGAGACATGGTATTATTGCGTTGCAATATACCCTTTTCCATCAATTGCTACAATGAAGCCATGTGTTCTCTAATCGCTTCAAATTGCCAAATGAATTGCTTCACACCTTGCCCGTATAGACACGTCGGGTTTAGATTACCAAACAAAACCTGGTAGTCCGGCATGCCTACTTATTTATTTTAACGCTTATTGGTACATACCCTGCAGTCAAAAACTAGATGACATTTAACTAGAATATTTAAGCAAATTGATTGACCATATTTTTCTTATCTAAATCGGAAAGAGTGGTAGTGGAAATTTTTTCCACAAAATCATTAAAAAGCATTTCCACTACTACCAATAAAATAAATGGTAATTAAATATTTTTTCATAAATAGAATTTAGTGGTAGTGGAAATTAAGTTTACGAAAAAATTACTACACTAGATGAAAAAAATTGTAATAAAATTTTCACGTTATTCATGCTAGTGGGACGTATGTATATGTATGTACTCGTATGATCCGCTCATGTAGAGTGCCTATTTCACTTTTATTTCAATTCTGATATTACTTTTTATTTAGTGGAAACAAATGTTGATCCAATAAATTTTCACTACCAGTATGAGAATTAATGAGAAAATTATTACCTATCGTTTTAAGTATGTAAATAATTATTTAGCTATTTTTGAAGAAAAATATTTTTGGTTATTAATTTTTTGAAAAAAATTATTTAGCTTTTTTTAGCTATTTTTTTTCTTTTAATCTAGCTATAAGCTCCAAAATATTCTGGCAACACTGCACAAAATTCACACACTTTCAAATCTAAAATCTTTACATACACACCTTCAAATGTTTTGGCATGGCAAAAAACAGTAACAACAAGTAAGGAAGCCTAAGTTCGAGTGGAATCGAACATTAGATACTCAGCTGTATGTTTTCATAGTTTGTTTGCGTTTGATGGAAACACGGTGTACTTTATATAAAGCGAGTGCTGCATAAAGTGGGCGTAGCCACGCCTATTTTCAACATTTTTATCAGTCATCCAACTAAGCATATGAATATTATTCTTTGTGCAAAATTTCATTCCTTTTTGACTTCTAGTTATAAAGATGTCACGTTACAAATTCCCAAAGAGTGTTCCAGATATATCTTTCTTAAAAAGTAGGCGTGGTCATAAACCGATTTCAATAAATTTTTGCGTGGCTATTAACACATGTTATAAAAGTGTATAAACCAAGTTTCGTGATAATATCTCAATTATTTGTCGAGTTATAGGCTAAGAAATCACGTATATCCCTTTGTGTAAAAAGAGGCGGTGCCACGCCCATTTTCCAAAATTTTTCTATTTGTTGTTTCTGGTCTATTGTAGAAATCATACCACAAAATTTCAATGAATTATCTTTACATTTGGCAAAGATACCGCTTAAAATGTTTTTATTAGGTCACTTTATAATACACATATATAAAAGTGGGCGTGGTCGTCAACCGATTTCGCTAAAATTTTCAACATGGATTACCACAAGTAATAAAAGTGTACACACCAAGTTTAGTCATTATATATAAATCATTTGTCGAGTTATGGGCTCAGAAATCTCGTATATTCCTGTTTATAAAAAGAGGCGGTGCCACGCCCATTTGCCAAAATTTTTGTGTTTTTCGTTTTATGTCCGCAGTTGGACTCCTGCTATAAAATTTCAATGATATATCTTTATATTTGACAGAGATATCGCTTAAAATGTTTTTATTAGGTCACTTTATAAGACCCATATATAAAAGTGGGCGTGGCCCTCAACCGATTTCGGAAATTTTTCGTCCAAATATTTGACTAAGTAAGTATATCACGCGTACCAAATTTCATCGATATATCTTCAACGGTTTCTGAGTTATGACATATAAAACTTGCAAGGTTTGACCCTTAATAAGTGGGCGTGGCACCGCCCATTTTCCAAAATGTCATCAAATTTCTTCCTAGGGGCCTGAGCTCAACACGTGGATAAAATTTCATCGCTCCAGCTGTATTAGTGACTGAGATACCAAATTTCCGATTTTTTCTATATAGGAAAAGTGGGCGTGGTCATGGGTCGATTTCGCCCATTTTCAATACCAACCGTCCCAGTCTCGATACCAACCTCCATTTCAAATTTCATCAAAATATCTCAATTTTTGCGCGAGTTAGAGTGTTTACAGACGGACGGACAGACGGACGGACATGGCTCAATCGATTTCTCTTTTCACCCTGATCATTTTGATATATATATAAGTCTATATCTATCTCGATTATTTCACTCTGTTACAATCCACCGTTATGTGATTAAAACTATAATACTCTGTGTACTAGTACAGCTGAGTATAAAAACAACGCATATTGTCCGTGTCCAAACACAGCAACTCTGCCGCGAAATTATCCAACGATTCTCTTTTGTGCCGCTGTTCTGTCTTCCATTTGTCCAAACACATCAACTCGTCGCTGGCCAACTTTTGTTCATTATGTTTTGTTCTGGCATTCTTCGAACGCTCTGATTGGTCACTGGCGATAAGAATTGCTGCACAAAGCGTGTTGTCCGAGCACCGACGACTTGGTGCCCCCATCCTTTCCTCGTCGCCTTCTCACCCACAAACGAACAAAAGCAGCGGGTTGCTCAACTTCGTGTCTCCGTGTTTGGACGTCGACATTCCAGCTTGCAGGAGCATAAAATTCCCAAAAAAGCTAAGAAAAGTTACTGCTTATACAACCAGTAATAAAAAAAAACAGCAAACAAACAAACAAGCAACGTCAGCGTAGCCATTACAACAACAAGAACACAAATTACCAAGCGCCCAAGCAAAACAACAACGCAGAAGGAAAAACAAGAAACAAAAAAAAAGAAAAAAATGCAAACACCGACCGGAAATGTGTAATAAAATTTAAATGTTTCTTCATGATTTTCGCCCATTTTTTTTCTGAGTTTGTTTGTCGTTTGTGTTTGTTGGTCTTTTTGACTTTTTGCTGTTACTGTTTTTTTTTATCTGCCGTTTTGTGTTCGCTCGTTTTTGTTTCTTTTTGTTGTTTTTTTTTTTTTTTTTTTTTTTTTTTTTTTTTTTTTCTATTTTAGTTTAGTTTTTGATTTCAACCATTAAAATTGCACAAGCAAATAATGTGCAGTAGGTTTTTCGGCACAATTTGCGGTAGGAATAGGCCGCTATTAATTGTTTGATACGAGCGCATGCGCAAATTATCGTTACTCAAAATCGAGCTGTTTTGGGTTGTTTGGGTAAAGCAAAACAGCAAAAAAATTACCTTAAAGACGAGTCTACTAAATATTAATTGGCGAAAATGAAAATTTAAATTTTGGCAAAAGGCGATTCATGAGAATATGGACTTTACTTCACATAATTCAAGTCATAATATGTACTTACCCAATAAACGCAACGGATTCGCCTCGAATTCGCGTCGGATTCGCTTTCTCTGATTATATTATCGCAGCAATAGTTCGCGGCGATAGATCGGCGAATCCGAATTCGTAGGCATGTCACCTATCACTAGCGATTCGAATTTTTTATCATTAGCGATTCGAGAATTTTTAATTTTTCTGATCGTTGGCGATTCGAAAATTTGTTCATTAGCGATTCGAGATTTTTTTATAAATGGCGTTTCGAAAAATTAAAAGTTCAGAATTTGGTTTACTGGCAATGGGTTAAATCCGTATAAAATAATACAAAGCATTTAAAATATTTTTTATAAAGAAAGTTTAACTTTCATGAAATAACAAAAGCTTTTCAAATAAATTTAAGCAGTAAATAAAGTCCCCTTATTTAAACAATTTTGAATTGGTTTTCTACATACCCGTATCTATTTGATTATAAACCAATTTGATCTACTTTCGCGAACTCGCCTGGAATTCGCCACGATAACATCTGCGGAACTGTGATATTCGAGTTCAGGTATAAATGTAAAATTTCAGAACTATAATGATTTTTTACTGCAAAACAACTTAAAAAAATAGAAAAAAAAATGATATCGCGAAAATTGATTTACTCGAACTTGCCGCGAACTTGAGGCGAGTCCGAGAAATTACATTCGCGAAAATCTGCTTTCGCGAACTCGCCTCGAATTCGCCGCGATATCATCCTCGCGTCTGTGTTTATTGGGTATGTGTAAAACAGGCGTCATACCAAGAAAGAGCCGAAAATACCAGGGTAGGATGAAAGTCAGAGTATGAGTGAGTGAGTGAGGAGTCTCATCCTCACGGCATGATAATGAGAGGCCGTTTGCGTTTCTCAATCATCTAGAACACAGAGTGAGAGTTTTGTTTGTTTGTTGATTCATTTTGAATGAGTGATGTAGGAATGAGCCGCTCACGCTGCGTGTGAGGTGAGCCGCCGTAGGTTTCCTCTTCTCTCGGTGTTATCGCGTGTGAGTGAGTGATGACGCTGCGCAGAAAATCAGTCAATAATGCATACATTAGAATACGTGAAGGTGGACCCAATTCCAATTTGGGATAAATTTATAAAAAATTTAATAAGCCTAAATCAACGCTATGATAAAATTTAATATGCCTAAATGAACTGTCATCCACCAAAAAGGTTTTTTTTATAATTTTTAACTTTTTTTTTTAATTTCACGTTTTTTTTTTTTTAATTTTAATGAAGTTGATTGTTCAGACAATATATTTTTACCACTTTTTCGGTATGAGCCATTCTGCAGAGTAGTTACCTACTTTCTACCGTAGTCTTATTGCATTTGACGAAGTTCACGATTTTTGCTGAAAAACAGACGAACATTTTTATATAGCACGTGGCATGACAAGCAGAATATGTATCTCCTTTTTATAGCATGTCTCCACATTAGACATATACGCCGACAGTGATTCCGGCGGCGGCGGCGCCATTCAAAAAAAATTTCGGCGGCGGCGGCGACGCCGGCGTGCTTTTTCGCGCCGGCGCGCCTTCCCCAAATCTACAAATCACAATCCTTATTCAAATCTTAATTTTATTTAGTTACCTTAATAGCGCTGGCTGAATGGAATAAATAAACTAATTTCCACCTTAAATTGTTGAAACTTTTTTATTAACAGCAAAAAACAATTGTTACATAAACTAAAATATAAAATAAAAAAAAATTAATATTAAAGAATATACACAAATCCATATGTAAGGGTAAATTTAAATTCATTTGCTTATTTTGTATGATAATAAACATGCATAGTATGCATTGCATACATATATATACATACATATTTATATTATATGGCACTTTAAAATAAATATATGTATATACAGTGTTGGAAAAAATAATAGGGACAAAATTTTGCAATTCTCCATTTATTTCATTTTAAGACCAAATAATAACTACCATATATTGATGCTTACACGGAGAGGTCATGCTTCAATGACTCTGGGGTAGTTTTTATATAATAATTTAATTTTTATGAATAAAAATAATGAAATGTATAATTTAAGTTGGAAATAATAATAGGGACAAACTTTAAATTGGATTGTTTTTTCAAATAAACTACAATATTAATACTGCAGCTAGATTTAAACTAATGTTAGTTGAAGCTCCTTTATTTTTTATAACTTTCTTACTTCTTCGTGGCATAGGGTTGACCAAATCAGCGCAATTTGCAACTGGTATTAAGTACCAAGCTTCTTTAATTTTTTTTTCCATAACTCTTGCTTATTTTTCCATTTTTGATCCCCCATCGTCTTCTTTAATATTCCCTATAGGGCTGAGGTTCGACGACTGTGAGGGCTACGCAAATTTCTTACGTTCAAACCATGAGTTTTCGATTCTGGAGGCATGTTTGGGATCATTTTCATGCATAAATCGCCATCTAATGATATCAAGGAGGGTTTAAATTATTCAATTTTGAGTAGAACAATTAGCAACAGACCTCGAGAAGTAGGACTAAATGGAAGAGATCCCAGAAAAGTTCCGTATCTGAGAAAAAATTATGTAAGCCAACGAACTGAATTCGTTCAGAGGACGCCGCCGTGCTTGATAATCTTTCTGGTGTATCTGGGGTGAAATTCTGCATTCTGCGGGCGTTGAACGAACATTATGCCATCCGAGCCGAATAAATTTACTTTTGTGTCATCAGACTAAAGAACGTTGTTCAAGTTTGCCGGCAACCTGTTCCTCTCAGCCTCAGGAACACGAACTTTAATGCGGAACTGTTTTATTTTTTGCCCGTTAAAAGTTATTAACAAACACTTTGGCTGTTCTTTACTTTACTAGACTCAGTCCCAAAGAATTTAAGCTACTGGAAAATTTTCAACGAAATTCACAGAGAACGTTCAGGGGGTAATATCTAATAAAAATAAATATAATGTTTCACTAATCCACTTATAATGGTATTTGTCTACACCTTTTCCCGTTTAAGTTCAGAAAGTTACAATTGAAAATTTTCCAGTAGCTCAAATTCTTTAGGACTGAGGCTAGTAAAGTAGGGAACAGCCAAAGTTTTTGTTAATAACTTTTAACGGGCAAAACATAAAACATTGCCGCATTCAGGTTCGTGTTCCTGAGGTCAAAACACGTCGATTGGTTCCTTTTTTTTTAATTTTGAAGAACTTTAGCAGTTAGTAAAACTAGGAAAATATGTACACATCTCGCTCCATACGGGTATGGCGCGCCAGCGCACGCCGCCGCGCCGATACGCCGATTTCACGGATTATGGCGGCGGCGGCGTCAATCGGCGGCGTATATGTCTACTCCACATACGTGTGTTTCGCTCTTTTTATCTGCATTCGCTCTCTCAATCGTCGTTCGGCCTCGAAACAAGTGCCGAAGAAACTCGCTAATTTCCATATAAATTTCTGAGAGCGAATGAAGAATGAAACGCGTGATTCATTCTCAATCCTCTTGCCAACCCCGATAATATCGATGCCTTCTCTAATTTTGTATCGAAAATCTATCGAAATCTAACACAGACCAAAACAAAAACGCAAAAATAAGCAAACATACAAATATTTAAGAAGAACAAGAAAGTCTTTCTTAGAAAGAAAAATGTTAAACTGAATAACGATCAGCCACGTGGAGACGGGTTATTTAACGAGATGTTTCGCTGGCGAATCAAGTTATGTGGAGACGGGCTTTAAGTCTGATTTAATGACAAAATTTTAAGGTGAGAAAAAACGAACATATTTTAATCAAATACTAATTTTTAATTTCTATTACTCTACTAAAAACAAATACAAGCGAACCACCCCCTGAAACATAAACAACATTTTACTGACCGACAGCTCTCAAATGCGAAATGTTTATTGAAAATAAATACATTTTAATTCGCATAATACACACATCAATCCACACATACATATATGTATATGTAAATATTTATGTAGACATAAAACAGTAAAAAAAGTTATTTTAGCCATGGTCAAATTGTATGAAATGATGAATCATCAAACGCCACATGGCGGCCCCCAAAAAGTCAGCTACTGCCATTCACAACAGGCCGACAGGCACTCACTCGGAAAATGAGTACAGTGAATTAAAGTAAAGTTGGCGTAGCTGACAAATAGTAAAAAAACACGAAAAAACAACAACACAAAATAGCAAAAAAACAGCAAAAACTAAATAATCAAACAAGCAGACAGCTACCGGTCAAATGAATAAGCTTTGGCAAAAGGAAAAAAGGCAAAAAAAAAGAAAAAAAAAACACAAATAACAAAAAAGCTTGCGGTTATGAACATGTTAAGTGAAAAATTATAATTAAAAAAAATAAGAGAAAAAATAAAATAAAGAGAAAAAAAAAACACAAAAAAAGATTAATCCAAAAAAAAAACTAAAAATTAATAACTTAAAAAATTAAAAATCGGTGAATGTATACGCTTGCTTAACTAAACAGACAGACCTGTTCATTTATGCCGAGTCAAAGTACAGCAAAATCATCGTATGATTTGGTGCTACATACGGATGTAAGTATGTTCATTAGGCCGGGTGAGTAGAAAACTCTTCCACGACATTTGTCCAAAATTTATTTTGATGTTCCGCAATTTGGTTTTTATGGACCAAACCAGATTTTTAAAGCTCAAGAATGGACAAAAAATCGACAAAAAAAACCCAGGTCAATGTGCGCATCAAATTCAATCAAAATTGAAGACTTACACCACAAAGGAAGACTTATGCTGTTTGGAATTTGTTTTCTTACTTTTGTTCAACTCAAAGAAAGCTCTAGGTTGCTCATACGCCATGGGGTACTACTGGAAGCAAAAAACAATTTTCAAGCAGCATAAGTCTACGTTTTGGCGTATAACTCTTCCATTTATGCAGCTAAAATTCTGAAATTTCGTGCTTGGTGCACTTATTGTTAACATATTGGCCTGTCAGCGAAAATCATCTATGTATATCGCATGACTATACCATAGAGATCCCATACCATGATTTTGAGCTAAAAAGAGTGCAATCTAGTTCTTCTATACCGGAAGATAAATTATTATTTTAAAATATTGTTACTATATTGAATTTATTTACCCGCTGTGGTGCAGTGGGTAGAGTGCTCGCCTGCTATGCCAGACGTCTCGGGTTCAAACCACGGTCCGAGCAAAACACCAAAACAATTTTTCCAATTAGTAAAAATCCAATTATTTGGTTTTTTTTTTTTAAAAAGCAGCGGTCACCTCTCGGCAGTGGGTGGCATACCCTCCGAGTGTATTTCTGCCATGAAAAAACTTCTCACCAAAAATGCATTCACCGTTCGGAGCCGGCATAAAACTGTAGGTCCACCCAATTAGTAGGAAAAAACAAAAGGAGCACACCTTAAATTGGGAGAGAAGCTCGGCCATAAAACTTGTCAGAGTTATAAAATAGCGCCTTTGTATTATATTATATTAAGTAATTTTCAAGAGAGTTTAAGATAGATTATACATAGCAAGAGATAATCGCGAAAATATGCAATTTTGAGCATTCGACCTCTAAAACCGAAAATCAGGCTACATATATCTTGAAAACGACTCATTCGATTTTAATTCTGATCTTACATTGAGATTCAGCATAATTTGATTGAATTTAATGTGAATATTGGCCCGCGTATTTGTATTTTCGATTTTTATCGATTTTTAATTTTCAAAAATTCGTCTTGCTCCATAAAAACCAAATTCCGGAACATCAAAAATAATTTTAGACAAATATCGTGGAAGAGTTTTCTACTTAGAAAGGTGAGAGGAAATCGAATTTCGATGACACGATATCGATTGATTTCCCTCCATACCAATCGCCCCGGCCTAATGTATGCACATTTTTATAGCTACTAAATTGACCGGCATTTTGGCAGTAGTAAAATTAGTATTAATCTATTTTCTATTGTTCGCTTTACATATCGTCGTACCATACGAAAACTAACATACGTTTTTTATGGCTGACGAAAAGTAACAAGTTCGAATTTTGGCTGACGAAAAATAACAAGTTCGACTTTTGGCCGACGAAAAATAACAAAATCGACTTTTGGCTGACGAAAAGTAACAAGTTCGACTTTTGGCTGACGAATACTATCAATTCCGTTTAAGCAACAACAATTTTAATGTAAAAACAGTATATAATTACTGATACTTTTCGTCAGCCAAAAGTCGACTTTGTTATTTTTCGTCGGCCAAAAGTCGAACTTGTTATTTTTCGTCAGCCAAAAGTCGAACTTGTTACTTTTCGTACAGAATTTTTTTATTTATAGCTTTCGCCAGAAATTTTAAATATGCTAGTTTTGGTGTGGTACGACGATATGTAGATACAAACATACTCATAGCTGCATTAAAGCGAACCAAAATAAATAAAAAAAATCATTTTAAAATATCAAAGAAGAAAAAAAAAATAATAATATGTATGTATCTAGTACATATATAAAATTTTTAAATTTACATACTTTTAGGGCGTTTGGGAGTTTGAAAAGAGCGTCATATCTCTCTCTCTCTCTCTCTCTCATAAGATATCCAGCGGCATACCAGAAAATGCTAAAAATCCCATTAAAAAACAAAAAAATCAGATACGCCCTTTTCATACTACACTAACGATACATATGTATGTATATTGAAACATAACGCCGCTGTTAAACTAGTACTAACAGGAAATCTTACTTTTTCTTTTGCATTTTATTTAGCAGCATTTCCGGCAGTTTAGGGTTAAACGAGTTTCGTTTATACACAATCTCTTTAAAAGTAGCGCAGCAGTAGCACGTTCACAAATTTAAATTCTTTAACGTGCATAACTTTAAAGCACAATTTGGTACTTTCGGTGTCTGGCACGAAAATTAAATTTAACATTTTGTTTTTTTTTTTTCGTTAGATATCAATAACTTTCGAAAAATCGCGCCAATTCACTTTAATTAGTAGAATTTGAAACAAACAAACATAAAAAAGAAGAGTGCGTTCGGAAGGCATACGAGTTAAGAGTGTTTTATGTGAACTATATATGTATGTACATACAGTAGAATCGCACAAAAGTTAACCAAATGGTCCCAAGGGCATTTAACTTTTCCGAAATATTAACTTTTCCAGGTGGTTTTTAAATTTGATAGAATACGGTAATAAACATAATTTTTGGGATATAACATATCAAGTTTGTTTGAATATCTCAGTTGTAATCATTACAAAGCAGAAACTTAGATTTAATTTACATAAATAAAATTTGCTAGCCATCCATCACTTGCATAAAAATTTTTTCCAGGGTACATTTTGGCAAATTCAAGCTTAGTTATTGATTTTAAAATTGGACCACTAATTGCACAGTTGCGTTGGTTTTGGTTCAAAATATTCATTTATACAACCTTGACTCGAGAACGGGATATTCCGACTAGTGCAAAGTTTTCTTGGTTGCCAATTTCTGTGTGCTTGCCACTGCCTCCAAAATTTCATATCGTTTTTTCTTTATTTTTGGGATGGCCACTTTAGATACACTATAATCTAATGCCAATCTAATTCCATAAATACCTTCATCAAGTTTTCTTAAAATATCAGCCTAACTACATTTGTACCTCGTGACACCGACAATAATTTTTTACACAGAAATTCGGGGAATGCACGCAAATTCCGGGAATACATAGAAACAAGGGGAATGGGCTTGTTTTTGCTGAGAAATAAACGGTTGGATTGGAAAAAAATTCGATAACCTCAGAAAAGTTAACCAAGAGTTAACTTTTTAGAGCCGTACGTGGACGCTCAAATTTGGTTAACTTACCCGAAGGTTTAACTTTCTCGCGAGTTAACTTTTGTGCGATTCTACTGTATTTACAAATTAATATGTGCACATATGTTTATTTTAATGCCAATTTATATAAGTAAATACATTAACTATATGCAAAACGGTTTTACTAATTAACATTGAAAAAAAAAAAACAAAAGAAAAGAAAAGACAGCGTTAATGATGCTATGAATGACGTCGCTTTGACATTAAATGACGTTAGCAAAACTGAACAAATGTTTATTATTTTTCGTTTATATGTATATGTTTGTACATATACACATGTATGTATGTGTGTATGTATGTATATTAGTATGTGTAATACGTCAATATTATAGTTATAGAAGCAAGCGACACGTGTTAATTAGGGCGGTCAGCAAAAACTAAAAGCTATAAAAAAATAATAGTAATAAAAATAACAACAACAAAAAAACATTAAAATCAAAAATTGGTGGTGAAAGGTGCGCACCAGTACATAAAATATTATTAGGGCTGTTCGTAAACACTAACTGCTATGCTGCAGAACACGTCAAGGTATCAGCTCATGCGCTCCGTTAAACTTTGTTCTACACTGAAAAAACAACTTACTCCGATTATGGAAAAATGGGAATGATTCGGCGCTAAAGACATATTTTCATTGTTTCGATGTACAATTTTCTTTAAATCAATGAATAAAAACCTCGTTTGAAAGAAAATAGTATACAAAACCATGCAAATATGTCTTCAGCGCCAAATCATTCCCACTTTTCATAATCTGAGTAAATTTATTCTTGAGTGTACATATGTGTTACAATTTGACGTTTAAGGTGCAAAACCCAAGGATTATTCAAAGAAAAAGTTTTGTATGTACAAAAACGAGAAGCTTGAGTTTATGAAACTTGAAGTCCTGTCACATGAAATGACTCAAATTATAATATATCGATCAATTATTATTTACTACATAAGTATATAAGTTTACTATTGACTCATGCCGACCATGGCATAAGGGTAAAGTCCATAGATATAAGTGAATTAAACGTTTTCGACTTTGGGATTTTGTTATTTGCGCATTCGAAATCAGCGTGAAAAAAGAAAAATAAATAAATAAATAAACGGAAATGTTTAGCAGGAAAAAAGCTAGAGAAAAAAAAAATAAACTAATAAAAACATGATATAAAAAATTGGATTGAATTGCAAATATGGCACGTACAAGGGTGATATACATATGTATGTATGATAACGGAAAGGAAATGCAAAAGCCGACAGCCTAGCCAGAAGTGCAGCAGCGACTGATAAACCCATCGAAACTGAAACTTTTCTGCTGGTGGAACATAAAGTCGAGTAGCAGCACAGGCAGCGATACACGTTAGGCCAAATTAATGTTTGGGGAGGGAGGGAGGGCTCAATAAAGGGCGCTAAGATCAAAAATGTAAAGTGAGAGTCCTGAGCGGAAATTTCACAGGTCGCTAAACACGCAAGGCCCACATGCACAAATTTGGCATTAGTTCCAGTAAGTTGTACTGGTTTCGATTGCCAAGACGTAGGTACAAGTAACGCGACGCAAATCAGCTTGAAAATTCTCGCACACCCACACAGAGGGGCTAAGCTTGGTTCTGGATGTAGATACTGAATGAGCACGACCTCTATGAGACGATGTAACGAGTTGTGTCTAAAGATTTCAATGCGAAAATTCTTCGCGGAAAACACTCTCCACATATGTATTTGCCATTGTCAATTTTGCATCATCAAATTTACATAGATCTATTAGCACAGATTTGTTCAAAATATAAAAGTGTACATACTAGTTTTCATAAGAAAAAATACATGTAAAAAAATCTTCTAAAACGGTTCAGCCCTAGTGCAGTATTTTTTTTATTTATCTAGATCTTGTTAAATAACATTTTCTCGACTCATAACACGCCTCCACAAACTACAACGATTTTTAACTTTTAGCACATCTTTTTTTTTTGTTTTCTTCTTTCATCATTTGAATAATTAAGTATACACCCGCGCGTGCTCATTATTTATTACCATACAATAAGTGTTTTTCATTTCATGGCTCCGCATGCGTCAGGTTTGCTGTGCGCTAGCTCTACATTTAGTCAAATAAAAAACGCTTGAAAAATTTCGCATCTTTTAGCACTTTATTGTTGTTGCTGATGCAATGACTGATGGTGGATGGATGGATGGCCCAATTGACTATAATTAGCTGGCTTCTCTACAAGCTAAAATTAGTCGGCGCAACTGGTTTGTGCGCATGCTTTCAACGGTTAGCTAACATAATGAGCTTGTATGATTGTACAAATATGTGTAACCAACGTTGCTTGTTGATTGTTGTTGTTAAACATAAGACGAGGAAAAAGAAGAGGAAGGAAGTGAAGAGGAAGAAAATGAAGAGGAAGAAGAAGAGAAGAAGAAGCGCAAGAGGAGCACGGGGGCGAAGAATCTTAACGATCAATTGATACTGAATGAGTAGAAATACGTAATACAAAAAACAAGTAAGACTACACTTGTCTTCTGTCATAACGTAACCTTATATTTTTCATGAAAGGGCAAATTGAAATGTTTCATGGTCTAATTTTCAGCTAAGTATTTCCACGGTCCATTTTTGTTAAACAGTTTTATGTCCTTAACGGTTTAAATATAGTTACAGTTATAGCCCAAAATGACAATATTTGAATTATGTACCTGGATTCTATCCGATCCAATCTCGACTATTTTGAAAGACATTTTTTATCACCGCTGCTTCTGGTACCCTCAATAATTGTGTTTTTTTTAGTCAAAGTTATAAAAATATTTTGTACATTAGTGAATTGTTTGCCATTGCTGCCAACGAATTCACTACTGCCTTTTTGCCAAAATGTTCGTTATAAAGTTAACTGTCTAGCGGTTCATTGCGCGTGGCGAACGTTTGTGGCGTTTGTGGCGTTATTAACACTACGCAGTTATTTAACGACAAACATTGTGTTTTTTTTTGCAAGTCTCTTGAATATCGTCGCTGACTAATCGTTCGCTTGGCACGCTGTGGCAGACTGGCTGACTGTCTGCTATTGTTCGAGATTTTTTATTGCCATTTATTTATTTTTATACTCAGCTGTACTAGTACACAGAGTATTATAGTTTTGATTTCCTAACGGTGGATTGTAACAGAACGAAATAATCGAGATAGATATAGACTTATATATATAAAAATGATCAGGGTGAAAAGAGAAATCGATTGAGCCATGTCCGTCCTTCTGTCCGTCTGTCCGTCTGTACGCACGATAACTCGCCCAAAAATTGAAATATTTTGATGAAATTTGGAATGCAAGTTGGTATCAAGACAGGAACGGATGGTATTGAAAATGGGCGAAATCGGATGATGACCACGCCCACCTCTCCTATATAGTAAAAATCGGAAATTTGGTATCTCAGTCACTAATGGAGCTTGGCTGACAAAATTTCACCCACGTGTAGAGCTCAGGCCCCTAGGAAGAAATTTGATGAAATTTTGGAAAATGGGCGGTGCCACGCCCACTTATTAAGGGCCAAACATTGAAAGTTGTACAAGCCATAACTCAGAAACCGTAGCAGATATATCGATGAAATTTGGCACGCTTGATTTACTTACTCCCGCAAATGTTTGGACGAAAAATTATCGAAATCGGTTAACGACCACGCCCACTTTTATATATGGGTCTTATAAAGTGACTTAATAAAAACATTTTAAGCGATACCTCTGTCAAATATAAAGATATATCATTGAAATTTTATGGTAGGAGTCCAACTATGGACATAAAACAAAAAACACAAAAATTTTGGAAAATGGGCGTGGCACCGCCTCCTTTTAGAAGCAGGAATATACGAGATTTCTTAGCCTATAACTCGACAAATAATTGATACTAGTATCGCCGGTGGTCGAAATTCGACCATGCAATTTATTTTTTCAACTTTGTATTTGTACAAAAATTATTCCTTTTCGCGGAGATAAGCAACACTTTCCAAATTCCAGTTGTACCGCAACACTGATTTGCCCTTTTGATCACGGTCCGACGCGAAATCATGGTCAAAATCAAGGCAGATCTACGAAGGTAGGCCCGGTGGTGAGCGCTTTTAAATTAAAGCGACTCTTCAACTGTGTTTACGATATTTTTAAACACGTTTACGATATCTATTTCTCTTAACTAAAAATTTTATTTATTAATTATAAAAAAATTAAATAATTTATAGAAAAAATTATATGCCTATGCACTGCTCCTGACTCATACGAACACGTCCATATCAATTTTATGTGGATATGAGTATGTTAAATGTGCAAAACAGCCTGGCAATTGTTTGTATGGGAAAAATGTTAGCCTATTAATATATAGATATTATGACGAAACTTGGTGTATGTACTTTCATTACTTGTAGTAATACACGTTCAAAATTTTAGCGAAATCGGTTGACGACCACGCCCACTTTTATATATGGGAACAATAAAGGGGCCTAATAAAAACATTTTAAGCGATATCTCTGTCAAATATAAAGATATTTTGTGGCATGAGTTCTACAATAGACCGCAAACAAAAAATAGAAAAATTTTGGAAAATAGGCGTGGCACCGCCCCTTTTTAGACAAAGGAATCTACGAGATTTCGGAGCCCATAACTCGACAAATAATTGAGATATTATGACGAAACTTGGTTTATAAACTTTTATAACTTGTGTCAATAGACACGCAAAAATTTATTCAAATCGGTTTATGACCACGCCTACTATTTAACAAAGATATTTCTGGAACATCCTTTGGGAATTTGTAACGTGACATCTTTGTAACTAGAAGCAAGGGCGTAGCCAGGATTTTATCCAGGGGGGGCAAGCACATCAAATATTTGAAGCAGTCAAAAATCAATTTTTTTGCGACTAAAATCAAGTGTTGCTGTTCCGCTCTTAAATGTCAAAAATAATAATAATTTGTGAGTGCGACTACAGCAACACTGCTAATATAAAAATGACAACAACAACTGTCAAACAAACTGGGTTGCGCAAAGTCAAAAGGTAGGAAAAAACCGCTGATCGGGTTGTTGTGTGCAAAATTATTCAAGTCGCTCATTTGGTGAAACCCAAAAGTAAGTTAACCTCAAATCTGGGCTAACTTAAGCCAAAACTTAGTTTTATACTGTTTTCAGACAGAAAATTAATGTAGTACATTACATTTATAATTTAACAATAAATTCTTGTGTTTCACACACACTCAATTAACAAGGAGATGTCACTTTTCATTAAATAATTTGTTATTATTGACAATAATTTTTTAATAAATAAACCCAGTAAACATTCGGAGTCATAAAAAAATCAGAAAGGAATAGTAAACTTGAGTATTCACACTCATTATGAGCTCATTTTGGAGTCCGAAATGTATGTATTTCTGTTCTTAAGGTGGTCCCCTGATATGAGCCTAATTTCATACATTTTATGAGCCTGAATTTGTAGTAAAACCAAAAAAAAAATGTCTTTTGCTTTTGCATTTTCCTTCCCCTGTCCCAATTCTCTTCATCCCCTCTCTCCATTCACCCAGCTTATTCTCCTCTTCTCTCATTGGTTGCGTTCAGAAGTCGGAACTGTTGAGCAAAACTGTTGTGTAGATATCACTAAGCGGAAAGGGATATAATTTGCTCTTTCTGAACGAGCTGATACAGAAAATAAACAAACTATTATTATAATTTTTTAATTGTTGGGGTAAGTGGAAAAAAATTCAACAACTATTTACAGCGAAGGTTGAGTGTATAGCTATTTCACGAAAAACCATTTTCGATCATCAGCACTCTTTTCGGAAGTGGATGCACCGGGGATTGAACCCGAGTCCATTCCAACTTCAGCCGCAATGACCCAACGGATAAACACACTCGGCCATTGAGACTCTGTGCAAGCTGTTGGATTTTCCCCACTTTTGCCTTTTTCATTTTCAACATTAACGTTAGTGTGTATATGCTTTTGCATATATTCTCCACAAACGTGCTGAATTTTTGTTGTAGGCAGTTCGCAATGAACATTGTTGTTGGTATTTATTTTATGTATATACCAAACAACGTTAACAATTTTACTTGAAAGAGTTTTTAGTGCTAAGCACGAAATTTTTATTTTTAATTCAATTTTTTAATTGAGTGCTGATGATCGAAAATGGTTTTTCGTGAAATAGCTATACACTCAACCTTCGCTGTAAATAGTTGTTGAATTTTTTTCCACTTACCCCAACAATTAAAAATTGAATTAAAAATAAAAATTTCGTGCTAAGCACTAAAAACTCTTTCAAGTAAAATTGTTAACGTTGTTTGGTATATACATAAAATAAATACCAACAACAATGTTCATTGCGAACTGCCTACAACAAAAATTCAGCACGTTTGTGGAGAATATATGCAAAAGCATATACACACTAACGTTAATGTTGAAAATGAAAAAGGCAAAAGTGGGGAAAATCCAACAGCTTGCACAGAGTCTCAATGGCCGAGTGTGTTTATCCGTTGGGTCATTGCGGCTGAAGTTGGAATGGACTCGGGTTCAATCCCCGGTGCATCCACTTCCGAAAAGAGTGCTGATGATCGAAAATGGTTTTTCGTGAAATAGCTATACACTCAACCTTCGCTGTAAATAGTTGTTGAATTTTTTTCCACTTACCCCAACAATTAAAAAATTGAATTAAAAATAAAAATTTCGTGCTAAGCACTAAAAACTCTTTCAAGTATTATTATAATTACCTATCCACAACATAATCGGCAATAATTTCGCTGCTTTGAAACATTTTTATCACATTAAAAAATTCATAAATATATGTAGGTATTTATATATTTGTACATATGTCAAAATCGTAAGCACAACATGTTGTCCGAAGTGAGCATAAAAAATTTATGATGAAAGAAAGTGTCCAACCTAACATCATGTTGTGTTAACCAGAAATACTCAACTTTGCGTTCAGAAGATAAAAACACAACTGTTGCGCAACCGTTGGGATTCTGAACACAACCATTGTGGGACATTCATTCCTTGCTTTATAGTGTTGTCTATTTGTATTTTCCTCCTGATGAACTTTAGTGATACTTTTATACCTACTTCCCATTTTTCGAATTACAATTATCATTTAAAAAAAAACAAGAAAAAAAATTATAAAAAAATTTCTCCTAAGCTCATACATATTTCACACATGTTTGTGATTCATATCCGACTCCAAATTATGAGTGCTCTGAGAATGTTTGTTGGGATAATAAATTCATACCAAAACGAATTGACGGTTGACACTGAAAACTTCAAAATTAATAAAAACTAACTTACGTCCCAGAGTTGTATTGGATTTTTATTCGATTAAAAATTCAATTAATTAGTAATGGATCCATTAATAATTGAACTTCTGGATGGAAGATCGAGCTTCATTATCAACTTAATGAAGAAAATGTGGATAATTACTCCATTAACCGCCTGTGTGAAATCAGTATTAGCTTTAGTCACGCTGGTGAAACCGGGCCTTAGATTCTGCTTATCAATGCTAATGCTAAAATATTTAGTGAACTGTAGACACGAATTGAAACAAATCTCACTGTTTTATTTTGACATGTAAATTTCTGTACTATTCTCTGATGCCATTATAATGTTAAGCAGTATCTACCTAGCCAGGGGGGGGGGGCAGCTGCCCCCCTGCCCCTACCTGCCTACGCCCTTGACTAGAAGTCATAAAGGAATGAAATGTTGCACAAAGAATAATATTCATATGCTTAGTTGGATGACTGATAAAAATATTGAAAATGGGCGTGGCTATGCCCACTTTATGCGGCACTCGCTTTATATAAAATACACCGTGTTTCCATCAAACGCAAACAAACAATGAAAGCATACAGCTGAGTATCTAATGTTCGATTCCACTCGAACTTAGGCTTCCTTACTTGTTTTATTTGTACTTAAATGTTCACTTCTTTAACTCTTTACTATTATGTATGTATACATACATATTTACTCTACTAAAATTTGACTGACTGATTTGGGTTGCGATTGTCCTTTGTTTGACGGTATTCATAGTTGTAAGTTTGGGCGAAGGAAAGAATAAAAAGAAAACAAGTAAGAGCGCGGCTGTCTTCGGCCGTACCGAAGACTTCATACCTTTCATGAATGGGGAAATGAAAATTTGCATTGTCTGATATTGTTTAATTTATACTTCCAATTCTGTTAGTTATTTATGCAAAGATTCACTAGAAAAAAGTGTCATTATTTAAATGGAGAAGTTATACCTTAAAATATATATATCTGAACAATCGGTTGTATGGCAGCTATATGTTATAGTGGTCCGATCTTGACAAATTTCGGTGACAATATTTAGGTCCATAATGGTACAAATAATTCAAAGTTTCATGGCCTTAGCTGTTTAAATTGAGAAGTTATACCCCAAAATGTCCATATCTGAACGATCGGTTGTATGGCAGCTACATGTTATAGTGGTCCGATTCGGCCCATTCCGACAAATTATCAGCTTCTCCTAAAAATACACTCACATTCCGAATTTCAGGCAGATATCTCAAAAACTGAGGGACTAGTTTGCGATCAAACAGACAGACAGACAGACAGACAGACGGACATGGCTTAATCGACTCAGCTCATGATCCTGATCATATTGGTATATATTTTGGTAGGTCTGCCACGCCTCTTTCTGGTACTTTCACCATTCGAGTTTCGGCACAAAGTTATAATACCATTTCATTCTCATGAAAGGTATAAAAAATATGGACCCTTTTAAAAAAATTAGCTCTGCTTATTGACATGCTTTTATGCTTATAAAAGCTCTGTTTTATTTTTATTTTTTTGTTTTTGTTTTGTTAAATAAATATTTTATTTGTTTCCATATTTCATTTTCTGCAATTCGAAGCACTTTTTCGGCAGTGGAAATTTGAATGCCTGAATGCTTAGCACAGCAAAATGGCAGAATGTGGTTAAATTGAAATTGTCAATGGTGATTTGTAAAGTGTGGATATAATTGTTATGAGTGAGTGCTGGTTATAAGATGGTTATCGGCAATTTTTGTTCGTTCAGTTTTCTAACTGATAGGCTTTCTTTGTATACAAATGTTTCAATGGAATAGGGTTGGGCGATATATATCGATATATCAATATATCGATATTTTTAAAATAGTACAGCCGATAATATCGACGATATTTTGAACTACCGTGCATCGATAATCGATAATTTTTTGCCATTACGAGCCAAATTCGATATTTTTCATACATTTCTGATTCGCTTCGAATTTAACAGCAGAACATTTTTTAAGAAGTGGTATAACCATAATGTCCGGGTGCTTGAATTTACATTACTTTCTTCTTCAAGCAATTCTTAATGATTTTTATGTTTATACTTCAGGATTCGTAGAATATCTGTAGATCCATCCAACTTTAACAACAAATATCTAGTAAACTATAAGTCTGCGGCAAGTTTGGATTCCAGTTTTGAGATCTGTGAGAGCACCTCTAGCCCCGTGAAGAAGTGGTTTTTCGCGGGACGTGGTTCCTTAATGTGAAGCCAGCCCTTTCGATATATTGATATATCGATGTTTTTACACGGCATAAATCGATGTTTTTTTAAATATCGATACAATATATATCGATATATTTTTCCAATTTGCCCATCCCTAGAATGGAATGATTAACCCTTTTTTTTGATTGATTAACCCTTTTTTAACTAAAGGCGCAGTTAAAAGTTTACAGTCATACACTTTTGAGATTTATAAGCGTTACTAGATATATTTATGTAAGTATGTTAATAAGCACAAGTAAAACATAGCACACCCTAACAGATAAAAATGTTTACTATGCACAAATGTATGTGTGATTTTCGGCCATACACAAGCTATTCGTTATGGGACATAAAAAACAAAAATGCAAAGCTAAGCGAAATACATATAAAAAAAATGATGTTTACATAAATAGCTTATTAATTTAATATGGAAATGAGCAAGCAAAAATTTATTAATGCCAAAAAATTTACATGAGAAACTATTTTAATTGTTGAAAGCATGGAAAAACTACAAAAAAAAAAATTAAGACAACAATTTTCTGAAAGCATGAAAGGAGTGACTTTACCTTGGACTTCAACCCGTTTAGCGAAAAATCAATTGTGAACTCAACGCCATTGATTGTAATGCATCTTAGGGCCGTTTACTCAACCTCTGATTAACGCTAACCACGGTTAAAGCCCGGTTAAACATCATTATCGACTTCATCAAACCACACATTTAACATGTCGATAATGCAGTCCATAACTTAATCGGACCTTTATCCTACGGTTAGCGTTAATCACAGGTTGAGTAAAGGTCCCCACAAACAGGAGCGATACGATACAGCCCACACAGCAAAATCGTGTAGGACGCGATACGATTTGCATATGTGGGCTGTATCGTATCGCTTCTGTTTGTGGGGACCTTAAACGGCCCTTAAACTATTTAATATAACACTTGTGGTGGTAAGTAAACGATTTGCTTTAGGAAAGCGAAAAAAAATCTATGATACTCATATAATTGTATATGAAGCCTACAATAAACTTAGCTGAGATTTGCACCCATTTAGCCACGACCCCATAGCGTATTGAACACTGGGGCCTCACTCTGTAGTTCGATTCGAACGAAAATTCGTTCGCTTTCGAGTTCTTTTCCATATATTCTATACAACACGAATGTGCTTTAGAATCGAATTTCCCTTTCGAATCGAACTACAGAGTGAGGGCCCTGATCATTTGTTTTAGCCAAGCTAAACTTCAGTTAGCAATAGAAACCATTTAACGCTCTTTTACTTCAGTTAAAGAAGGGAAAAATATATGGAGATCTACTAAGTGCAAGAAGAAATTGAGTGAAATATGTATCGTCGGTCTCCTGCCAGAAACACGAATGTGAAATTTTTTCTAAGTGCGATGTCTGCTCTTTATCGAGTATATATTGATATAATAACACTTAATATTTGTATATATGCTTAAGTACATACAAGTATATATTATGTATGTATGTTTACACAAGCATTTATACCAATATTAATTGTTACTAGTATCGCCGGTGCTCGAAATTCGACCATGCAATTTATTTTTTCAACTTTGTATTGGTACAAAAATTATTCCTTTTCGCGGAGATAAGCAACACTTTCCAAATTCCAGTTGTACCGCAATACTGATTTGCCCTTTTGATCACGGTCCGACGCGAAATCATGATCAAAACCAAGGCAGATCTAGGAAGGTAGGCCCGGTGGCGAATTCAGAAATTTCCCATGTATTTTGTTATTTTAATTGGTAGAGTGTAATGTCAAAATGATATTTCGCCGTGGTTAAAATCTGAATTTGCTTGGGGCTCGTCCATTCCTATTGGCCATGATGTGAATTCGCTTTGATTTTGACATTACACTCTACCTTTGTAAATAAAAAAAGAAGTTTTTCAATTCGCCGCCGAGCCTACCTGTTAGATATGCCTTGGTCAAACTTAAAATTACTTAGTGTGCTCTCCCGCCCTCTCTCTTATTTTTCGCTTTAATGGAAAAGCAATAGGAGATATTTGGCCGCGTTGATTTTGATCTGAGCGTAAACTGGGCCAATGCATATAACATAGAGAGAGCGCTTTTAAATTAAAGCGACTCTTCAACTGTGTTTACGATATTTGTAAAAATTTTTACGATATCTATTTCTCTTAACTAAAAACTTTATTTATTAATTATAAAGAAATTAAATAATTTATAGAAAAAATTATATGCCTATGCACTGCTCCTCACTCATACGAACACATCCATATCAATTTTATGTGGATATGGGTATGTTAAAAGTGCTAAACCCTGCAAAAAAATTTGCGATTAATCCCGAAAGAGATTTGTCCCGGATTGATCTCTTTCGAGAACAATCGGTCCACAATTAGTCCCCGATTGTTCTCGTACGGGTATAAATGTAGACTAATTGTAGACCAATTGTTCCCGAACGGGTATAAATGTAGATTAATCGCTTTCATTCCGAACGGGTACAAATCTAGATTCCTTAAATGTAGAAATTTTACAAAAATATGCAATGTGTTTAAAAAATTGTAGAACAACCGGTAAAACGAATTGAACACCCTTTCTTTTAATAACAATGATTAATAAGAATTTTAACAAAAAGTTGCCTAAATATCCTATGAAAAATCCTTTACATTACGCTCATATAATGCATACTCAAAACTTACAATTTTTTTATTTATTTATAGAGATTTTTTTTACAAAAGTAAAACATTATATAATCTTTATT
The DNA here is from genome assembly GCA_960531455.1 of Urophora cardui. Lineage (NCBI taxonomy): Eukaryota > Metazoa > Arthropoda > Insecta > Diptera > Tephritidae > Urophora > Urophora cardui. The sequence continues at coordinate 125,334,558 of OY482673.1, forward strand.
TAAATATGTATGAACATTTCCAATTTTTTCAAGATTGTTATTAAAAATTGCCTTGGCTAACAACTTGGAAAAATGTAATAGCCTGGCAATTGTTTGTATGGGAAAAATGTTAGCCTATTAATATATAGATAGTGGGCACATTTGCCAACGAAGCAAAAACGAAGTAAATCAAAAATGGTACAAAACTAAAAACTTTATTTATTAATTATAAAGAGATTAAATAATTTATAGAAAAAAATATATGCCTATACACTGCTCCTCACTCATACGAACACATCCATATCAATTTTATGTGGATATGAGTATGTTAAATGTGCTAAATAGCCTGGCAATTGTTTGTATGGGAAGAATGTTAGCCTATTAATATATACTAGTATCGCCGGTGGTCGAAATTCGACCAAGCAATTTATTTTTTCAACTTTGTATTGGTACAAAAATTATTCCTTTTCGCGGAGATAAGCAACACTTTCCAAATTCCAGTTGTACCGCAACACTGATTTGCCCTTTTGATGACGGTCCGACGCGAAATCATGGTCAAAATCAAGGCAGATCTAGGAAGGTAGGCCCGGTGGTGAGCGCTTTTAAATTAAAGCGACTCTTCAACTGTGTTTACGATATTTGTAAACACGTTTACGATATCTATTTATCTTAACTAAAAATTTTATTTATTAATTATAAAGAAATTAAATAATTTATAGAAAAAATTATATGCCTGTGCACTGCTCCTGACTCATACGAACACATCCATATCAATTTTATGTGGATATGAGTATGTTAAATGTGCTAAACAGCCTGGCAATTGTTTGTATGGGAAAAATGTTAGCCTATTAATATATAGATGTAGAATACATCAATATATACCCGATAAAGAGCAGACATCGCACTTAGAAAAAATTTCACATTCGTGTTTCTGGCAGAAGGCCGACGGTATGTATTAGCAACGTAGTTGGGTTGCAAACCATCCGTTAATGGCTTAAATGAAAATATCGTAATTTCATTGAACATTAAATAAGGCTGGGAGTTGGAGCCTTCCACCGTCACAAGTCAACCAGAAGATGTATTGTGGAACGATTTTCCGTCATCCCTTATCAAGTTTGGTTTGGAGACAAACCGGTTTCGGCTAATATGCGCCATCTTCAGTGTCTTCTTTCGTTCTGTTTGTCTCCAAACCAAACTTGACAAGGGATGACGGAAAATCGTTCCACAATATATCATATTCCTACCCTGTCGGAAAAACAAGCAACCAAAAAGTTATCAACCAGAAGACTTTCCGTAAACATCTAATAAGCATTCTTCGATCGCACGACTTCGAGTGATTTAATACAAGTATTAAGAGCTTGAATAATGAAGAAATTTTCAATGAAAAACACAACCAAACCCAAATTTATCTAAAAATATCTAATAATCTTCTTTTAGGCCTAATCACTTGCTTAAAGTTCTTAAGGTCAAAGCTTAAATCAAAATCCTAAAGTTTAGGAAAGCGAAAAAAATCTATGATACTCATATAATTGTATCTGAAGCCTACAATAAACTTAGCTGAGATTTGCACCCATTTAGCCACGACCCCATAGCGTATTGAACACTGATCATTTGTTTTAGCCAAGCTAAACTTCAGTTAGCAATAGAAACCATTTAACGCTCTTTTACTTCAGTTAAAGAAGGGAAAAATATATGGAGATCTTCTAGGTGCAACAAGAAATTGAGTGAAATATGTATGTATTAGCAACGTAGTTGGGTTGCAAACCATCGGTTAATGGCTTAAATGAAAATATCGTAATTTTATTGGACATTAAATAAGGCTGGGAGTTGGAGCCTTCCTACCGTCACAAGTCAACCAGAAGACTTTCCGTAAACATCTAATAAGCATTCTTCGATCAGACGACTTCGAGTGATTTAATACAAGTATTAAGAGCTTGAATAATAGAGAAATTTTCAATGAAAAACACAATCAAACCCAAATTTATCCAAAAATATCTAATAATTTTCTTTTAAGCCTAATCACTTGCTTAAAGTTCTTAAGGTCAAAGCTTAAGTATTAAACACAATTATTTCAGTTCCAATGACAGAAGCGATATAGAAGTGGGAAACTAAAGCTCTTTAGATTTAAGATCTTCAAGGTTGCAACTTCCAATTGCTAAAGAGCACGTAGAATTAAACAAAAAAAAATCAAAATAGTAACTGTGTGAGCATTTCAACAAAAAAAAATTATAATAATAATAAAATAAAGAATTAGAACTTTCTTATTTTGTTTGTTTGTTGACTGCATTTGATAGCGCCCAGTAACCCAAGCACGGATAGCAGTTCTGAGAAGTAGGTACATACATATGTACATATTTATAGAAAGTATGTAAGTATGTAGCTACACTAACAGAGTCATGCCACAACGCTAAAGGTCATACATAATATGTACATATGTGCTTTGGAAAAAAAATAAATAATAAAAAATTATAAATAAAAAAAATCAAAGTCATAATTCATGTAGAAAATTACATTAAAGCTGGTGGCGCCAAAATCTCAAAATAACAGCCAGCAATGGCGTGGCATTGTAATGAATATCGTAGAATTAGAGTTAGCAAGAAAAAATATTAATAAATAAAATGATATTGTTCTTTATTGCTATTTTTTCGGCAAATAATCGTGCATATATGTATATATACATATGTATGTGTATAGTAAAGGTGTAACTTGACCCACATACGATCTGGCAGCGCCAGCAACTATAACTAAAAACAAACAGCAATTCAACATGTTACGATTGCAATGAAAGAAGAAAAAGAAAATAAAAAATAAATTAAAAAAGATTAAAAGAATAAAAAACAAGGAAAAAATATATATACATAACCCTCGTCAATCAAATAACGCGATCTCTTATTGTCGATGGGCCGCGGGTGGCAACAAAAGCCTTCATTCATTGAGTGACGACGCGTCGGCGCTGACAAAGAGCTTACTTTCATTTAATGTGATAATAAACAAATGTAAATTTTTTTACACAAAATTTTTGCTTAGCTTAACACTTTTTTCGATTATTCTTAGAAGTGCAATGTGAGAAAAAAAACCAAAAGACAGAAAGACGGACACAGCACGGGAAAGGGCCTGAGGGTTGCCACCTCTTTAAAATCTAATTCTTCTTTATAGTTTGATTTTTAAATTTCAGGTACCGTATGAAAGGGCTTGACCTGAAAATTAGATATATCTTAAAATTTTTAGAAAAAGGTTTGCCACCTATTCAAAAATTCAGTTTTACGCTATAGTTTGTTTGATTTTTAAATTTAAGACGTTGAAAGGGTTTTGCGTGAAAATAAGCAATTTATTATAATTTTTACAAAAAGGGTTGCCACCTGTTCAGTATTTCATTTTTACGCTATAGTTTGTTTGATTTTTAAATTTGGGGTATTATATGAAAGTGTTCTGCCTGAAAATTAGTAATTTATTATAATTTTTGCAAAGGGGGTTGCCACCTGTTACAAAATTAATTTTTACGCTATGGTTTGTTTGATTTTTAAATTTACCGGGCATATTAAATGGCTTTGCCTGAGAGTTAGTAATTTATTATAATTTTTACAACAAGGGTTGCCACCTGTTCCAGAATTCATTTTTACGCTATAGTTTGCTTGATTTTTTTAATTTAAAGTGTCATATAAAAGGGCTTTACCGGGCATGTGAAAGCGCTTTGCCTGAAAATTAGTAAGTTATTACAATTTTTCCAAAAAAGGTTGCCACCTAATCAAAAATTAATTTTAACGCTACTTACAGTTTGTTTGATTTCTATATTTGAAGTGTCATGAAAGGTCTTGCACTGTAGATGGGCAATAAAAGGAAAGGAAAGGAAAAAATGGAAAGGAAAGGAAAGGAAAGGAAAGGAAAGGAAAGGAAAGGAAAGGAGAAAATGAAAGGGACGGGAATGGCGAAGGAAAGAAAGCGAAAGAGGAAAGGATACGGAAAATAAAATGGATAAAGGGAAAAGGAAGCGCAAATAAAAAGGAAAAGGGAAGGGAAATATAAAGAGGGCTAGAAAGAAAACTAGTAAAAAAAAAAAGAGCACGAAAAATGGCCTTTTTGAGATCGCTAGAAGGTTAAAATATTCTTGATTCGGCATAAAACTTCACTATGGCAGTTCTCGGACAAAATCTTTGTAAAAAAAATTTAGGTACACAGCGAATAAAAATAACCAGTAACTATGTATATGCTTGATTTTATATTTTATTAATAAGAATCTATGGGCTTAAAGCCGATTGATTCAACAGCAAAAGTAATTGTTTTTACAGCAAAGTTTTTGATCCAACAATTGATTCAAAAACGGGCGCTGTTTTAAAAATTTGTTTGTGAGAAAACCAACAAAAACAATAATGATGGAGAGAAGATGAAGAGAAAAATCCAAACAAAAGTTTATTTTTAGCAGAAAATTTTCTCCAAAAGTCCCCGTTGTTGATTTAAAGGCAAAAGTATTTGAACCAAGAGTTTCCGTTGTTAACAAAACTTATGAGAACAAATTTTTTAAATTTTGTTTTTACAATGACTCATATAATTCATGGATTTTTTTAGGTAAAGGGAAGTGTAAATAGGTTACTATAATTCAATATAATGTTGAATGTTCCACTATGTTATGATTGGATAGAATTTCAGGTTGATGTCATGGTTGGAATCCGGAGGAGAATATTAAATTAAAAAGAAAAAGCAGAATAAGAAATAAAGATAGCAATCAGTGAATGATAAAGGCAAAAGCATTTGATCCAACAGTTTCCGTGGTTGGCTTAAATCAACAACGCTCGCACCTTTGAAACAACAACGGAGCGTTGTTGGGCACATTTCAACTGCGGAAAGTAGTTGATTTAACAGCGAGTCTTTAGATTTACAACATTTTTTTTCAGAGTATCAAAATTATAACATCATTTCACATACATGAAAGCTATAGTAACAATAATAACAAAATATAACATTTATTGAAAACAATTACAAGTAAAATGTTCACACAAAAATTAAATAGAATATATAAAACATTAAAAGAATATAAAAAACTAAAAAAAAATGTATAAAATCGAAGAAAAATAATAAAATAAATCAACTAAAGAAAATCATATTAAAGCGATAATAAAAATATTGAAAGGCAATGCTATAAAAAAAAGAAATAAATAAATAAAAACAGTATAATAAAAGAAAAATAAAAAAAACATAACGAACCACAAAAAAACTGCCGCAATAACTATATTTACCTAACATTTTATAAAAAAATATAGAAAGCCAATGCTATAAATAAAATCAAATAAATAAAAATAGTATAATAAAAGAAAAGTTAAAAATTATTACGAACCACTAAAAAAACTGTTCAAAATATTATATTAACCTATCATTTTATAAAACAAAATCTTTTACAACAATAAAATTTAATGAAAAGTGAGCGGTCATAAAAATATAAATAAATAAAAATAGAAGTAGAGATATAATAAAAACTAGTATCGCCGGTGCTCGAAATTTGACCACGCAATTTATTTTTTCAACTTTGTACAATTGGTACAAAAATTAATCCTTTTCGCAGAGGTAAGCAACATTTTCCAAATTCCAGTTGTACCGCAACACTGATTTGCCAAGGATGAAGGCAGATCTAGGAAGGTAGGCCCGGTGGCGAATTCAGAAATTCCCCATGTATTTTGTTATTGTAATTGGTAGAGTTTAATGTCAAAATGATATTTCGCCGTGGTTAAAATCTGAATTCGCTTGGGGCTCGTCCATTCCTATTGGCCATTATGTGAATTCGCTTTGATTTTGACATTACACTCTACCTTTGTAAATAAAAAAAGAAGTTTTTCAATTCGCCGCCGAGCCTACCTGTTGGATATGCCTTGGTCAAAATTAAAATTACTCAGTGTGCTCTCCCGCCCTCTCTCTCATTTTTCGCTTTAATGGAAAAGCAATAGGAGATATTTGGCCGCGTTGATTTCGATCTGAGCGTAAACTGGGCCAATGCATATAAAATAGAGAAACCGCTTTTAAATTAAAGCGACTCTTCAACTATGTTTACGATATTTGTAAACACGTTTACGATATCTATTTCTCTTAACTAAAAATTTTATTTATTAATTATAAACAAATTAAATAATTTATAGAAAAAATTATATGCCTATGCACTGCTCCTGACTCATACGAACACATCCATATCAATTTTATGTGGATATGAGTATGTTAAATGTGCTAAACAGCCTGGCAATTGTTTGTATGGGAAAAATGTTAGCCTATTAATATATAGACTAGCTGGACCCGTGCGCATCTTGCGCAAAAAATAATAAAACATACGACGTCAGTCGATATAGTTTCTGCTCTCACGCCCATTTTAAAAAACTTATATTTATTTTGTTTTATGTCTACAGTGGAACTTATAGAATTTTCAATGAATTACTTATGTATATGTTTGACAAACATATCGCATAAAATGTTCTATTACCCTGCAGTAAATTTGTTTCACTGCTGAAGGATCAGTGATGATTCCTTGTTGAATATTCATCACTGTCGTCATAACTCAGTATATTTTTATTTGTTTTTGTTTTTGTTTTTCTGAGGAAAGCAAACCATTTATATGAAAAATTCATCAGTCTTTATATAAAAGTATTCACTGATGCCTCCTCGTCATAGGTGAATTGCATCAGTGATTCATTAAGGATTCATTGCGGATTTTTACTGCAGGGTATACCTACATATATATATGTATGTGTATTATATTTTTATATATTTTACATATATTTTTATATATAAAGATGTACATACGTGGTCCCTGCCGACTTGGGTAATTTTTTTTCCACACGTTTGCCTTGGCAAGCAAATCAGTAGTCCAAGCTTACTTGATTTATATGTTACAGTTCTTGAGTTTTTACTTATAAATCTTTGAAAATTTGCTCCTCTTGGCCCATTTCAGCACGTTTCCTCATAACGGCATAACGTCATTTCATCACTCGGGCTTTATTAGTGACTGAATTATCATGTTTTACGTGTTTTTCTAAATACACACATATGCCTTATTTTCAACCCCAACTTTCTCTGTTCCCATTAGAATCTGTGTACCAAATTTCATTAAAATATTTCTATTTTTGCGCAAGTTAGAGTGTATACGGCCGGACGGACGGACATGGTTCAATCATTTTTTTTTTCATTCTGATCGTTTTGATATACTCGTATATATTAGATAAGGTGGAGTGAAAATTTTTTTTGGAAACTCAATTTGTTCCAAAGCCAGAACGGCACCTTTCTATCCCAGAAATAAGCCTGTAAAATTTTATTGACCTACTCGCATGTTTGGAGGTGCCCCCAGCCCCACAAAGTTGAAAAAAATAGCACGATCTGGTACAAATGTGAAATTTCTAAAATTATGAAATCAAAAAAAAGAAGTATGAGGATTGATAAACAGCCTAAGTTGAGCATTAAAGTGATTTTTTTTTTGGAAACAACAACAACAAAAGTTATTAAAGGTCAAAATTTATATTATGCATTTTTTAAATTGCAATTACTTAAAAACTACTTAACCGATTTCGAATGTTTGTATACCGTTGGATAGGTATTTTGATTCCCTTTAATTTGATATACATTTTATGTGGGTTCCATAACACTCCCCGCTGCGGGGGTCAACCCCCCTTTTACCCCCCTTACTTTTCATATAAAGTACCACGCCCAATAAAACACCGTTTCGCATGCATAGCTAATTAATACCTTTAAAACGATGCCTTACTTATTAATTTTGGTAAATTATGTGAGCAGAAAAAGGGATATTTATAAAATTCCAATTAGAAATAATATATATGATATAATAAAAATATTTCAGTTAATGCTTTAAGACCGCTCACTCACTGAAAGCAGATGCAAAGACTTCTGGAAGATATAAAATAGATAAGTAAATATGTAAGTGTAAGACCCACAATAAATAGGCTTATAGTGGCACAAATTTCGGAAAATGTCAAGTGGAATTACCCTTAGATAATAACTTCAACTCAGCTTTCTTCAATGGAAGTAGACTTTGCCGAACTGCATACGTACTTACATATATGTATTATGAATATTATGTTCCTCGTACTTTACAGTGCAAAGTTTACACTTCAGTATTCAAACTGGCTGACTAAAAATTACATGGAAGTAGTACATGGAAACACTCTTTATTAAATAAAAAGAGAAGGAGATGGACTGAGTTGAGACATGCAACTTCATCACTTTTGTTGTCCTCGTTAATACCCAATGCTTCCCAATTCAAACTAGACTAACGAACTAACTATGTACCTACTTCATAATCGCCCAAATGGCAAATTGACTCCGGAGTGACATCCCATAAATCTTCATTTCAAATACAGACATACATACAAATCACATTTCCATCAAACCCTCTATGTGTCCATAGAGCTTTGTTCATGCGCATTGTTTGTTTGGAGTAGGTTGTGATTGATAGAGTTGCAAATAAAATCGATACTTATTAGGTCAAACTACTGTGATGCCATAAATCTCTGACAGCGCTGGTTGATAATGGCAATTGTACCCTGCAGGAAGTGCATCTAACTTAAAACTGACTTTAAACTGTTTACAAATACACTAGTGGTCACTTTTAATTGTATATTTTCTTTGAAAAAGTCTAACTACTTTTGTATGGGAATGGCGATAAAAAAGTCAGCCCTGTGTACTTCTGCATTACTTATAGGGTAACTATAAACTAACTTTTTTTGGGCGAAAAATAATTGATCCCAAAATATAACCTCATTCATATTTAGAAAATTATAAAAGAAAAATACAAGGGAAATGGTTGCAGATGTACCTGTTACATACATACATGTTTCCATTCATGGAATTCGCAAAAATTTCGATATTATTCCATTGCTTCGCTTCCCAAATCCAAAAAGGGGATTTTTCACAGCAAAATTCTATCAGTTTAAATAATTTTGAATAAAAATATTTTCATCAGGCATTTGAAAGCTTTTGTCAATGCACACTTTCTCCTTTTTTTTGGATTTTTCTGCATGACAAAGCAACTAATTAAAAATGGGTTTCTTGCTGTTTGATACAAATTGATTATTTTTTTCAATTGTCTCAAAATAACCAGTTAAAAGTCAACTACTTTTAGCAATTGATTTTTTTCTTCCTGCAGGGTATTTTGAATTATAAAAACAAACATACACACTTTAAGGTATACATATACAGTTATATGTACCTACATAGATATGGGTTGGTTACAGAAGAAATCAACATTCCCACGGATTACCGCACTGTTGGTTGTGTTGGCGAAAGCATTTTTAATGCAAATAAATTAAATGAGAACTAAAATGAACATTAAATCGGAATTAGTTAGAAAAGAAAACGTTGGCTTGCCCATGCTAGGCAAACGAATGAAAATACTCCAGCCGAGAACGTATACATATGGATACCAAACGATTGCAGCAAAGCATGAAGAAGGCCACCTCCTTTTCCCTTGGTGTATCCAACTACGTGCAAGTTATTATCGATCAAAAACGACGGGTGCACAAGACTTCGTAAGTAATATGATAATTTCTAATAAACTCAATTGAAATAGACGCGTGGGGCTTTATGTAAGATCTGAATTGTTCCGCAAATTTCTCAGATGGCAGTCATTGGAAGTTCAAAACGGTTCCCGAGGTAAATAGAAAGCGTGTTTAGCACTGGGGCGGCAAAAGTTCTCGGCTGAAACCTTCAAGCGGTTGCTGCCTAGGCAATGGGCCTCCGTATCTCCTCCCGATGCCTGTTCCTGGTGCTTGCGCCAGGGCAGACTGCGTGTGGGAGACCGCAGAGGGCTAGCAAAGGATTTTGTCCGATCGAGTAGGTCCCCTCAAGGTGCGAGCCAAGGGTGGAGGTGCGAGACGGCCTCAGTCATAGTTCGAGGTCTCTGGCGGAAGGCATAAAACGCATTTATCTTGTCGTGATGGAGTGCAAACAGGATAAAGAATCACAATGTTATATAACATATCGAAAATGACCTCCACTACAGCGAGTGCGATAGGTGTCTTTCTTGATATTTCGGGTGCCTTTAGCAACGCCTCTGCTGCGGTGTTGTTTGGAGGGGCTCATGTGGATCGGAATACCCCTTATCATTCAGCGTTGGATAGAGGAGCTTTTGAGTTGTCGGACGGTGATGGGTGGACGGGGCTTTGCGACGATGTCAAGGAGGGCGCATAGGGTGTCCTCTCAGCCCTGTTGTGGAATCTAGTGCTCAACAAAATACTATTCAGAAAATACACAAAATACTAAATCTTGCGAGGTCTTACATTCCAAGTTTAGTATAACGCCCACAATACGATGTTGGCATCACTAAGGACCATACATATGTGGTCTATGTGAGGGATCACTGTATCCTGATTAACTTAACTTAACTTAGCCTTTCAGATCACGAGTCTATATGCACATCACACTAGTTCTACAGACAGCCTTCAGAAATTTTTAACGAGAGCAAAGGACTAAAGTTCTCAGATGTCACTTGAAATTCCAATAAAAGATAAGAGTCTATGAAAACCGCAATGTTAAGGCAGATAAGGTAATTTTTGAGACGATATCACAGTGGACTTCGAGGAAGATTTAATCTACATATGTATGTGGTCTGATCCAAATATGTTATTTCTATTTCGTAATAAAATCTAATAGATAGAGAGTGAGACAAAATTTCTGTGTTGAATGATAGACTCAAGATGAATCTATTCTCATACGAACATTATTCTACTTTTTTTTTAGTCCAGAAAATTCTTCTACACCTTCTTTCAAAAAAACGAGCCTACCTTTTTGCATTTGCATTTGCTGTTGTTGTTGCTGCTGTTGATACAAATGATGATGCAGATCACGCCATGGTTGCCACAATAAACTATTGGCCACATTCGAATTATTATTATGTTGATGATCGCGCGCATGTAGTAAATGCGCGTGCGCGTGCGCAGATTGCTGTTGTTGATAATGATGTTGCGCAAGATGTAAATGTTGCGAAGGTGGCAGTGGCGGCTGTGGCAGTGGAAGTGCTGCGACATGATTCAATTGTTGCTGCTGCTGCAGATGTTGCAAATGCTGTTGGGCGGCCATAGCAGCGGCGGCGGCGGCAGCAGCTTGTGCCGCGGGAAAATGCGGAAATGTGTGATGCGGCGAAGGCGGTTGCTGTTGCTGCTGCTGTTGCGCTGTTGGCGGCGGCGGTGCTAATGTTGCTGATGGTGGTTGTACGGCTGTCAGTTTTTTATGTACATGCGCAGCCGAACTCAGATGATGACCATTGTGTGGAGTGCTGTCCCTAGGCGGCGGCTGCGGCTGCTGTTTGTGGTGGCTGTTGCTGCTATCAACGCTGCTACTGCCGGCACTACCAATACTATGCGTGCTTGCGGTTGGGCTGGCAGCTGGTAGTGTTGCAGTTGCAACAGCACTGGCCGCTCCATTCACGCTACCAGTTGTTGGCGAAGCAGATTGCGATGAGGAGGCGTTGGGCGATGTTGAAGAGGAAGATGAGGAGGTGGAGGAGGAGGAGCAGGAGGCGGCCGAAGGCGAAGCTATGGATGAGCTGACCGATGCGTGTGCATTGCGATGCTTGCTGTTGCTATTGTTACCGTTATAGATGCTGTTGGCGTGTTGTGCGTTGGCAACACTGCGCGCTGAGAGCGTATTTTGTGCGGCAGCGGCGGCGGAAGCAGCTGCCGCAGCCACGCGTTCAAATTCTTTGATGCGATTGTAGTAGTTTTGTTCGAAGGCGTTTAGTAGTAGATATTCCATTTTGTTGATTGTTGTTGTCGTGGTCGTCGAGTGATGTGCGTTTAGGAGTGGGGGGTGGAGTGTGTTGAGAATGGTGGTGGTGAATTTTCAGTGCAGCGTGTCACAGTTTTTTTAAATTTGTCAATTTTTTTTAATTATTTTTTTTTTTAATTTTTTTTTTTTAATAATTTTTTTTAAATTTTTTTTAATTATTTTTTTTTTATTAATTTTCTTTTCAGTGCACAACAAATGCCATTTTATGGCTGTGATTGGCAGAAAGTGAATTTATTTTCTTTTAGGCTTTTTCAATGTGTTTTTATGATATTTTCTGTAGTATTTTTTTTTTTTTTTTTGCAGAAAACCTGTTAACTTTCTTTCAATCTCCCAAGTTAATTTTTTTAGTTTTACTTATTGGAAAACCTGTAGCGATATATTGTAATTTGATTAAATTTCAAATATTTATTTCAAATTTTTTTTCACTGCTTGCATTGCTTTCAAACTGCATTTTAACTTCTAACACTATGTGTCAAAGCATTTTGGCGATCAAATTTTTACTTATTTATTTATTTTTTTATTTTATTTTATTTTATTTTATTTTATTTTATTTTTTTTTTATTTTTTTTTTATTTTATTTTTTTTTTTTATTTTTTTTTTATTTTATTTTATTTTTTTTTTTTATTACTTTTTTTTTTATTTTTTTAATTTTATTTTTTTTTTTATTATTTTATTTTATTTTTTTTTTTTATTACTTTTTTATTTTATTTTTTTAATTTAATTTTATTTTTTTATTTTATTTTTTTACCTAGTTTGTTTGTTTATTTCGTGCAACAATCCGCATTGCTGTCATTGCCGTCATACATAGTTGACATCGGCGACGTGCCAAAGCGTCGTTCAAAAGTCCTAAATAGCACAAATAACAAATGTTTTTGCTAAGCAAATTTCCTTAACGAGTTGTTTGAAGTTCACGAATTGTGAATATTTTTGCTATTGCATTGAAATATTGCTCAAATATATAAATGTGTAAATATGTGCATATGGATAAGGTATGTATGTATGTACGTCAGAACGAAATAATATGCGAAAAACGTGCTTTGCATATTAAAGCATAAATGGTCGAAAAAAAAACACAGAAAACTAAAAAAGGGGAAAAATATGCTCGAAGACAACAACAAGACTAACAACAAAACAATTGCATGCAACATTGTATTTGTGGGGTTGTTGCTAGCAAAAAAAGGAAAAGCATATACATACCTAAGCGCATATACATATGTATGTAAGCAAAAACGATTCTTGCCAGACAGATAGTGGCGATAGACCCACCAAAATATATACAAATCGATATTAGCAGAGTCAAGTTCGGAGTCGATTCAGCCAGTTTTCCTGATGCCTAAGTAAAATTGAAAGCCTGCAAAAGAATGCTGGTAAAAAGTGGGGTCTGAGGCCGGAACTAACGGCATGTATGTATAGTAGGGTGGGGCGATTTGTATGGAGAGAAATTAATCGATACCGCGCCATCGAAATTCGGATTCCTCTCATCTTTCTGAGTAGAAAACACCTCTACGACATTTTTCTAAAACTAATTTTGATGTTCCGGAATTTGGTTATTATTAACCAAGGCGAATTTTTCAAAATAAAAATTGGGCAAAAATCGACAAAAAAATATCCCGGCCAATATGCACATTGAGTTGAAGCAGAATTTTATGCTGAATCCAGATATGAAATCGAAACTAAAATCGGATGATCCGTTTTCGAGATATAGTGTGATTTCCGGTTATGGAGGCTGAATGCCCAAAATCGCATATTTTCGCGATTATCTATTGTTATGTATTATACATCTTAATTTTTTTTGCAAACTTTTTACAGATAAGTCAATACAATATATGAACAGTATTTTAAAATATTAATTTATCTTCCGGTATAGAAAAACTGGGATGCACTCTTTTTTCCTTGGTCCAAAAGCGCGGTATGGGTTCTCTATGTTATAGTCATCCGATACCGATGATTTTCTCCGACAGCGCTTTGTGTACAATAAATGCGCTAAATACAAAATTTCAGAATTTTAGCTGCAAAAATTGAGGAGTTTTAACCCAAAACGTAGACGTATGCTGTTTGGACTTGTTTTTTTACTTTAGTCAACTCTAAAAAAAACTCAAGGTTACTCGTACGCCATAGCGTACTATTGGAAGCAAAAAACAAATTTCAGAAGCATAAGTCTACGTTTTAGGGAATAACTATTCAATTTTTGCAGCTAAAATTCTGAAATTTTGTATTTAGAGCATTTATTGTACACAAAGCGCTGTCGGCGAAAATCATCGGTATCGGATGACTATAACATAGAGAACCCATACCGCGCTTTTGGGCCAAGGAAAAAAGAGTGCATTCTAGTTTTCCTATACCGGAAGATAAATTAATATTTTAAAATACTGTTCATATATTGTATTGACTTATCTGTAAAAAGTTTGCAAAAAAAATTAAGATGTATTATACACAACAAGAGCTAATCGAGATAATATGCAATTTTGGGCATTCAGCCTCCATAACCGGAAATCACGCTATATCTCGAAAACGGATCATCCGATTTTAGTTTCGATTTCATATCTGGATTCAGCATAAAATTCTGCTTCAACTCGATGTGCATATTGGCCTGGATATTTTTTTGTGGATTTTTCCCAAATTTTTATTTTCAAAAATTCGTCTTGGTTCATAAAAACCAAATTCCGGAACATCAAAATTAATTTTAGACAAATGTCATGGAGGAGTTTTCTACTCAGAAAAATGAGAAGAATCCAAATTTCGATCGCGCGATATAGATTAGTAAATCGCCCCACCCTAATGTACAGAGCAGTTATTCGAACGATCCTAAGCTACGTATCACTGGTGTGGTGCCGAGAATCGAGGTGGGCTATATGGCTAAGGAAAGTTCAACGAGCTGCGCGACTAGATCATGTCCCACGGAGGCTCTGAATTTTAACTGTAATATTCCGGCCATTGATCTTTTTGGCAACGAAAAGGCATCTCGCTGTGCCTTAAGGTTACGGGAGTTGGGAATCTGCAAGGAGCATACATACGGCCATGGACGTATTCTGCTCAACGTTACCGACGCCGACATCAACACGAAAACAGATTATGTATATCTGTCTTACAGTTTTCGATACAAACAATGAAATTATCTTTCCATAAACATAGGAAGGACTGGGGAGTTAGTAAACTCACTCAGATATTCGATGTTTCAGTTTTCATGGACGGGTCCAAGATGGCGGGCGGAGTGGGAGTGGGGTATCTTCGCAACTCAGTCGAACACTTCCATATCAATCAGGGCACCGGAAGCGGCGAGCGTTTTTCAATCTGAAGTTTTCGCCATAAACTAGACCTGTGAGGCTTTACTTGCAGGTGGAAAGTGCCAGTATCGGAAATAATATAGGAATTTTCTCGGATAGTCGAGCGACTCTGGCATCTGTTATGGTATCATAAAGTCTGGTCAGGCAGTGTAGGTGGAGTGGGTCATGGGCTTATATACATATATATATATATACAATGGCGCTATTATAACTCTGACGAGTTTTATGGCCGAGCTTCTCTCCCAATTCGAGGTGTGCTCCTTTTTGTTTTTCCTACTAATTGGGTGGACTTACAGTTTTATGCCGGCTCCGAACAGCGAATGCATTTTTTGTGAGAAGCTTTTTCATGGCAGAAATACACACGGGGGGTATACCGCCCACTGCCGAGAGGTGGCCGCTGCTCTTAAAAACCCCAATAATTGTATTTTTACTAATTAGAAAAATGTTGTTGGTGTTTGCTCGTACTAGGGTTTGAACCCGAGACCTCTGGCATAACAGGCGAGCACTCTACCCACTGCACGACAGCGGAAACGGGCTCATGGGCTTAGCAAGCCGACATATCGTAGCTCTGATTTGGATGCCGGGGCATCGCGACTTTCAGGCAAACGAAATGGCTGATGAGTTAGCTCGGCAAGGCTCGGCGCTTGATGTCGCAGAGGCGAAGGAGCTTCTTGCGCCCCTGTGTTCCATCAAGCGCTAAATCTGTCGGCACTGGTTTGAGGAGACTAAAACAACGTTGAAACGGTTGCAGAACTGCAGCGTCTGCAGCAGAAGTCTGTGGCTCTCATACAACGAGATGCGATCCCCAGGATAGGCAGGAGGGACACTTGCCGCTTAACTGCGGTGTTCACAGGTGGTATCCAAGCGGCCCGACTAGGTTTAGACCAAAACACTCTATGCCGCAGCTGCAATCTTCCTGCGGAGCGGTGGAGACTGTAAAACACATGCTGTCTGAGTGTCCTTCGCACTGGCAAGGTCGAATGAAATTCCTTGGCAAGTCTTTCTTCGAAAAACTCTCGGAACTCTAGAACGTCACATCTGCGGGCCTTCTTAGATACCTAAACTCAACAGGCTGGATATAGGGCGTAGAACGGCCTGCCCTGCTTCCGCATTGATATTCTTGTGGGTTTTTAGGCACGAGTAGTGGTAGCAAAACGACACTTCGGCGCTAATTGGAGGCGGTCTTGTTTGTTTTATTTATAATATTTTTTGCCCCTTTAGATATTTATTTTATATTTTTATTTTTTCCCTATATATATATATACACAAAGGCTTGCCTGTTTGCTTGCTGTGCTTATAATTTAATGTGAATAATTAAAAATGCAACAAAATAAAAAATAAAAAAAAAAATAAAAATATTAAAAATAAATGTACGTTTATATATGTATGTACAAACATATGCATACATAGCCAAACATACATATATCCGAAAACGCACATGCATGTAATTTGCATTCAAATCATTCACTTTTCGCTTTGCTCTTTGACTGACTGCCAAGCATTGTCTCATTTAGTAATCGACGCATGCGCACGTAGCATGTATGTATGTAAATATTTGCATATGTATGTATGTATGTATGTACAATATGTGCCTTGTGTTTATGTTTATAGTTTGAAGCAATAGAGACTGAGCTAGGCGTTTGCAGTGATTATTTTTAACTTTTGTTTTTGTTTTATTTTTTTTCTTGTTGTTGTCGATCATTTACTCCGATTTGCCTGCCTGCACAAACTTGAGTGTGGGTTTAAAATTACAAAGCGAGCTTTTGTTGTTGGTATGCGAAAAGCAAAAGAGATTTAAATAAAAAGGGCAAAAACGGCAAAAAAGTAGTAAAAATAAAAAATTAAAATAAAAAAATAAATATAAAATAAAAAAAATCATAAAGCAAATAAAAAAATTAGAAATAAAAAAATAAAAATAAAAAAAGAAAAAATCATAAAGCAAATAAAAAAATAAAAATAATAAAGAAAAAATCAAAAAATTAGCATAAAATGAATTTCAGAAAACGAAAAATAAAGAAAAAACTATTTAAAAAATATGTATATAAAAAAGCAAACCAACCACATCCGCTGAATGTTAGGTAAGTGTAAACAGGTTTTAAACATTTATTTTCGATTTATTCAATTTGATAAATTTAAAAACAATTTTTTATTATTTTTTTTTTTTAATAATTTGAATTCACTTCATTTTATTTTATTTTGCTTGTTTTCTTACATTTAAAGAACATTTCAAAGTTAAATTAAATTGCGCTGCGAATTGTCGCCAAGCTGACGGGCCTTATTAATTATTACCCGTAAAAGGCGAGTTATTGAAAACACATCCGTGACAGCGCCGTTACCGGCAATAAAATGGTTACAGCTGGAAATGGTAGCAATAAGAAAATTATTCCAGGAACAGCTGCCAAAGTAAATTGTAATTTTTTCACTTTTCTACAACAAATTTAGTTTAGCGTTACTTTTCATAATTTTTTTACTTTTCTGCAACTTGCAGCAACCATTTCCAAGTCACACATTGACTTACTTCTATTTTAGTATTTTATTTTCCATATTCATAAAAGCACAAGCACACAAGTTTTCCATAACAAACATTTTTTTATTACTTTGATTTTTCTTTACTTTACGCGCACTCACTCACTCATGTGTTTTCTCCGCTAAAGTCATGCTTAAGCGAGCAACTACAAACCGAAACTAAGCTTAGCGCTAACAAACGATCTTAAAGTGCTCCACCAACAGAGGCAGTAGCGATGTGGTCAGTGTATGCGCTATAAGCGGAAACTCTCATACACTTACATGTTTGAGTGGCTGTCTAGTTATAGTCGAGCGGAAGTCTCCAAAATTCTGGCTAAAGCCGGTGGCGCTCCAAAGTTTTAGGTATTTTACGCTCACTTACAGTGTGTCACCGCTAAAGCTGGGTATCCACTTCATAAGAAATTGCTCAAGAAAAAATTGGCATTTATTTCTTAAGTAATTTTGACGTTTGATTTTTTCTTCAAGAAATATATACAATCGTATATATTTCTTGGCAAAACCAGCGTTGCCAACCCCATTTTTCGTCAAAAAATGTAATAGATTTTCTTGTGAAGTGGATACTGCCTAAAGAAAATTTGACACAAGAAAATTTCTTGACCATTTCTTAAGCTTTTTTTATATGGAGTTTTAGCATTTCTTGTGATGTGGATACCCTGCTTAAAAATGGAATAGGTGAGTGAGTATACAAGTTTTGCTATAATGCTGCATTGTTCATTCTCCGTGTTAAGGTAAGATATGTGTTTTACCTCAAAAAATTTTGAGACTATGAAATGCTTTCTGAAAAACAGAGTTTGCAGAATAGACAACAAGAGAAGCTATGTTCATCGAATAAATAGCTGCCCAAATTAATTTTTTCGTTAGATAGTAATGATCGAGGCATCTTGCTAGCTCAAAAAACTAAGACACTATATGAAAGGCTTTCTGAATAACGTGGAACTCTGTAATCTTATGTAAGGCTTTCTAAAGATGACGAAAATATATTTGGCGGAATAGAGAAGAGGTGAAGTGACAAGCCTTCAAATCAGAGGAATTGGCACGTTAACGGAAAGTAAAAATTGATATTCAAATGCGTGATCGACAAATGGATGGATACACTGTGACAAAAATTGAGGATTGTTTCCTGAGGCGGAATAATTCGCACACAGAATGAAATACCACTATCCATATAGTTAAACTTTAAACCATTTTGCTCCCTGCGATAAAATTTTTTATTGCCATTTTAAATTTGCGAAATTTCGTCTGAGTGATTTTTATATAAAGGAAAAAATGGGCTAAAATACTTATCGTATAAAAATATGATGCTAGAAAACATATAGTAAAATTTCACGAGCTTTAATTTCGTAGAATGCTTTAACCAGCTAACACCTCCACGAAGACGTCGTTGTGACCCCTTCAAGTTAAAAAAAAAATAGTATTTTGAAAGTTGCTAGAGGGTTAAAATGTTTCAGAAAATTATTCGTCATAAAATTTCACAAGGAATCTTCTCAAACTTGAGCTTAAAAATTATGTAGACTTTTTCGAATTACATTTAAATCATTAATTTTCTAACTGATACGATTATGTATATATTATGCACTTTTGCCTACGTTTATTTGAACGATGCAGATTTTTTGGAAAACCAAAAAAGACTGCGAAAACATAGCATCTAAAATCATTACGTTCCTCATAAATGATTTTATAATCTTTCAAAATCATATGCGAAATCTTTGTGATACGATAAAGTCTCCACACACACACCATCTACCATCGCAAAATTGAGAGTTTCTGAATGTAAACTTCTGAAGCTCACATACATAATTTCTTGGCTCCAAGTGGCGCTAACTTTACTCCATTCCTCAATTTTTCATGCTCGCTCTCTTGCTTTCTTGGCTTTTCGCTTTTTACACGATCCATGATGCAATAATAAAATGGTGGACGCAGCAGAGGACGGCTATTTTGTTTTTGGAAAAGTAAGCTGTCAAATTATCGTCTTTTGTTTTGATTTTACCCTCTTGCACGTGTTATTCCCGGAAATAGCTTGTGTGTTCGCTTGTATGTTCGCTGGCGTTTTTTCTGTTTTTGACAGTTTTATCTACGGCCGTTCAACGGTAATCGCCTATTCCCTTTTCAGTGAAACGACCATATTATTATTTGGTCATGACACGATCTCTCTCTCTCTCTCCGTCTCCTCTTGTTTCTTTCTCTGTATGTGTCCACTTTTTCTACCATAGCTCGGTGTTTGTTTCTTTAACTCCATTAGCTTGCTGCCGCAGCTACTTGGGAAGAGAGGAGTGCAGGGCTCAAAGTTATCAAATTGATTACCTTTCATTGTTGTTTATTCATTTTAAATCTTTTATTTTCTTTTTATGTATTTTTTCTACATCACCTCCATTCCCTATTTCCATTTGTATATGTACTATTATCTATTATCTATTTTGTATATGTACTATTATCTATTTTCGCCGACTTTTATTTTTACTAAATATATAAATAGGTAGTATACACTATGTACTACAGAGTCTGTAGTTGCCTCATTCATATTGGTTGCGCGTAGCTTCAACCACAGCGCACTCTCGCATGTTCGTTTTTTTTTTGGTTTTAATTTTTTTTATCCGTATTTGCTATTTTTCATTTTGTATCTATTTATATTTATCGTATTTTTTATTTGTTTCGTATTAAAGTTTATTTGTTTGCTTGATCGTCAGCGTTCACCAGCGATCGCTTTACTCACTCACTCTGATCACACAACTAGCGCGTTTGTTTTTCTTTTTTGTTGGCTTTGTATAAATGATTTTTTCAACAAGTCAATCACAAAGTCTTGACTTTTTTTATTGACTCTTCTACTCACTGCATATAATGGTTAAGTATATCTTTCTTCCAGATCTCGTTTATAATTTTTCTATTTGTTGGCCGCCTTTCGCTTTGTCTGTATTTATTTTACTCACCTCGTTTCAATTTTCAATTGAGTGTGATTTTTTTTCTCGTTTTATGTTGTTTTTTTTTTTTGTTTTCTTTGAAAAGGTATCATGTTCGAGTTCAACAGCATTTGCTTACATATTTATTACAGCTTTCAGTGTCTGTTTGAATAATTTGCATATTTGCATGTAAAATTTTACATTGTAAATACATGGAGTTTATCTATTAATTTTAATTTTTAAGTTTTAATTTTTTTATTATCAAGTTTTTTGTGATTTTAAAAAATATCAAGTTTTTCCTTTTAAGATAGTAATGCTCTGCGTCAATAAAACATGTTTTTTTTTATAGAAAGTTATAATATAAGTATAACATGTATAAGAAAAAATAAATAAAAAATTGTTGTTTCCTACCTTTTCTAGGCATGCTCTTTCAAAAAATCCAGAACTCTATTTAGCCTCAGGGTTGTATGTGGATGCTCTCTGGCTTATGTTATGTTGTCGCGAGCATTCTATGACCAGCCACACATGACGGCAGAAAACGCGCAGAATTTGGGCAGAAAGTCATAAAAACGCGCGTCTTCATGTGTGCACATTGGCAGAAATACAAGGAAATCGAGGGTTTTTGTAAACCGGCGTTTTCTGCCTGCCCAAGTTCTGCGCGTTTTCTGCCGTCATGTGTGGCTGGTCTGTGTCTCATTCTAGAAACGGCTTCTTATTCAGGCAGTATAGTATGCTCTGAGGCTTGCCACATAGCCCATATAAGCTGATGAACCAAAACGAGTGAAAGAAGCAGAGCAAAGGGAAAAGAAGACTTTATATATACATAGCTAATACTTATGATGCTGGTATTTGCATTGAAATGATTAGCTCAAAGTTGGATTTAGGGAACCTCAGGGCTAAGGAGACGGAATGTACGAATGAGCTCAATTAAATTAGTGGCCAACTTAAAATGTTCTAACCGAGTCAAAGCCTTAGCACGATGAGTTCTTAATTATCCACAAATATTAACTGCTGTTAATGTGAAGTACCTATCAAAACGACCAAAGGTATGTTTTCTAGCTGTTATTGATCTCTGTCAATTTTCAAGTCACACTCTAAAGGATTTAAGGCAAAAAAAGAACTTTTACAAAGGCAATGTCATGTTAAATATTTGCTTAAAAAGACATAAAGCCTTTTCTCAGCACATTCCGTCTATTTTTTCTTTATTTGCAGGTACAAAATATTTGGCATGAATAATTATGTTTATCTTTTAATTTTACAATTAATAGGTAAATCAATTAAAATATGCATGAATCGAATATGAATGTTTAGGTGCATAGTCCGCAATGGGAATGGGAATTGAGGGACATGCAGACAAAAGCGAAAGAACATTCAGTCAACTTTTTATGAATATTGCAGGCAGCAAAGTCAACTAGCAACTTGTTGACTTGTTGCGGAGAGTATTGTGGAAACATTGTTCTTTCTTCCGTTTCTTGCTGCGCGACAGCAAAGTTTAGACATTTTAGCAACATGCAAAGTTCCTTTGCTGCGCTGTGACATGATGTGTGGTGAAAATCAATTAGAGGCGTGATGCGTAAAATGTTTATAGGTACATAAATTAGAAATACATATGTATATATATAAACTTTCGTCATATACACCGTTGTGGTGCAGTGGGTAGAGTGCTCGCCTGCTATGCCAGAGGTGTCGGGTTCAAACCACGGTTCGAGCAAAACACCAACAAATTTTTCTAATTAGTAAAAATCCAATTATTGGGTTTTTTAAGAGCAGCGATCACCTCTCGGCAGTGGGCGGCATTCCCTCCGAGTGTATTTCTGCCATGAAAAAGCTTCTCACAAAAAATGCATTCGCCGTTCGGAGCCGGCATAAAACTGTAGGTCCACCCAATTAGTAGGAAAAACAACAAGTAAGGAAGCCTAAGTTCGAGTGGAATCGAACATTAGATACTCAGCTGTATGCTTTCATTGTTTGTTTGCGTTTGATGGAAACACGGTGTATTTTATATGAATCGAGTGCCGCATAAAGTGGGCGCAGCCACGCCCATTTTCAAAATTTCTATCAGCCATCCAACTAAGCATATGAATATTATTCTTTGTACAAAATTTCATTCCTTTATGACTTCTAGTTACAAAGATGCCACGTTACAAATTCCCAAAGGGTGTTCCAGAAATATCTTTGTTAAAAAGTAGGCGTGGTCATAAACCGATTTCAATAAATTTTTGCGTGTCTATTAACACAAGTTATAAAAGTGTATAAACCAAGTTTCGTCATAATATCTCAATTATTTGTCGAGTTATAGGCTAAGAAATCTCATATATTCCTTTGTCTAAAAAGAGGCGGTGCCACGCCCATTTTCCAAAATTTTTCTACTTTTTGTTTCCGGTCTATTGTGGAACTTATGCCACAAAATTTCAATGAATTACCTTTATATTTGACAAAGATATCGCTTAAAATGTTTTTATTAGGCCACTTTATAATACCCATATATAAAAGTGGGCGTGGTCGTCAACCGATTTGGCTAAAATTTTCAACATGTATTACCACAAGTAATAAAAGTGTACACACCAAGTTTCATCATTATATATCAATTATTTGTCGAGTTATGGGCTCAGAAATCTCGTATATTCCAGCTTCTAAAAAGAGGCGGTGCCACGCCCATTTTCCAAAATTTTTGTGATTTTTGTTTTATGTCCGTAGTTAGACTCCTGCCATAAAATTTTAATGATATATCTTTATATTTGACAGAAATATCGCTTAAAATGTTTTTATTAGGCCCCTTTATAGTTCCCATATATAAAAGTGGGCGTGGCCGTCAACCGATTTTCACAATTTTCCGTCAAAACATTTGTCTAAATAAGTACATCAGGCTTACCAAATTTCATCGCTATATCTTCAACGGTTTCTGAGTTATGACATATAAAACTTTCAATGTTTGACCCTTAATAAGTGGGCGTGGCACCGCCCATTTTCCAAAATTTCATCAAATTTCTTCCTAGGGGCGTGAGTTCAACACGTGGGTAAAATTTCATCGCTCCAGCTATATTAGTGACTGAGATACCAAATTTCCGATTTTTTCTATATAGGAAAAGTGGGCGTGGTCATGGTCCGATTTCGCCCATTTTCAATACCAACCGTCCCAGTCTCGATACCAACTTGCATTTCAAATTTCATCAAAATATCTCAATTTTTGCGCGAGTTAGAGTATTTACAGACGGACAGACGGACAGACGGACGGACAGACGGACGGACAGACGGACGGACGGACATGGCTCAATCGATTTCTCTTTTCACCCTGATCATTTTGATATATATAAGTCTATATCTGTCTCGATTATTTCATTCTGTTACAACCCACCGTTATGTGATTAAAACTATAATACTCTGTGTACTAGTACAGCTGAGTATAAAAAGGAGCACACCTCGAATTGGGAGAGAAGCTCGGCCATAAAACTCGTCAGAGTTATAATAAGATATATCAATATATCGATATTTTTAAAATAGTACAGCCGATAATATCGACGATATTTTGAATTTCCGTGCATCGATAATCGATAATTTTTGGTGCCAAATTCGATATTTTCATACATTTTTGATTCACTTTGAATTTAAAAGCAGAAAATTTTTTAAGAGGTGGTATAACATAATGTCTACGGCGCTTGAATGTACATTACATTCTTCTTCAAGCAATGCTTCATTATTTTTATGTTTATTCTTCAAGATTCGTAGAATATCTATAGACCCATCCAACTTTAGCAACAAATATCTAGTAAACTATAAGCTTCCGGCAAGTTTGTATTTCAGTCTTGAGATCTGTGAAAGCACCTCTAACCCCGTGAAGAAGTGGTTCCTTAATGGAAAGTCGACCCTTTCGATATATTGATATATCGATGTTTTTAAACGGCATAAATCGATGTTTTTTTTTAAATATCGATATAATATACATATATCGATATATTTTCCCTATTTTCCCATCCCTAGTCCATAGTACTAAAAAGCATGTTACCACAAAATACCAAAATAATTGTTAATGTTTTTCCGCGGAAGCCACCAAAAAGAACTTTAGTATACATATGTATGCACATTAAGCCGTATCACGTTATATGGACAAAAAAAAAGTTAGTGTGTGTCAGTTTTATTTGAACACTTATCGTCGCCTGAGAAAACGAATGTCGTATGTAGCAAAACATAGTTTCGAAAAAATCGACTTTGAAGTTTAAATTGGAAATTCTCAAAAACTGTACAACAGATTTTTCTGTTATTTGGACGAGCTGTAGAGAGTATTATATATTTTGACTTGCAATTTGCAAAAGTTGGATATCTTTAAAATTATGGGAGATAAACGACTTTTCATTCAGTATGCATTTGTCGTATGTGACGTCTGAGCACCAATACCTGTTTATGATAGCACATACGACAAAAATTCTTCTCTTTTTTCAAACCGGAATGGTTATGAGGCTTACATTTTTTGAGATATCGACTTGAAATTTGGCAGTTGCATATATTTTGATGATACTTTGATTATTTCAGCATTTATTACATGCATGTAAACACAATTGTCTTACAAGCTGTTAAGATAATTTAGTTCGAATATTTTTTTTTGTTTTTTTTTTTTTTTTGCGAATAATTTAAATTGTGGCACACAGAAGTGAAATGCAAAACTCCTTAGAAGACAATTTAATTGAATGCCGCAGCTAGCATGCATGATTTGTGTAAACATACACTGGTGGCGAAAAAATATATTAAGTGTATTAGTTATTAAATTAAAAAAAGAATTAACCAAAATTAAGTTTTAAATAAAATTTTTTTTTACAATTTTATTGATTCTACAATCTTTTTTCTATACAATTTGTTTGTCATTAAGAATACTTTAGAATTGTTTGTTTGCTAGAGAACCCAAACAACGTAGGGCTTGGTTTGTAAACCATTCTAAAACGATTCTCTTCTTTAGGTATCACTTTCGATAATGTGCGTGAAAATGGGTTGTTATTCGATCCGCAAAGTAGGCAAGTTTCCAGCAAAACACAGCCTTCGTTATACGATGTATTTAATTCTCGTTATGAGTTCAAAATCTAGCCCATTGTCGAGAGGAAGATTTAGGGCCGTTTACTCAACCTCTGATTAACGCTAACCGAAGGATAAAGGTCCGGTTAAGATGTGGACTGCATTATCGACCACATGTTAAATCTCTGCAGGAGATGGCCAAACAGACCCGTCTGCACCTCGTGTGGGTCCCGGGACATAGGAATATCGAGGGAAATTGTAGGGCAGATGAGCTTGCAAGGCAAGGCACTACCGAGCAGGTTCTTCCTGACAAAGAACGCATAGGTATGCCGTTTGCCACATGCAAGCTAATGCTTAAACAGCATATCTATAAACTGGCAAGCGATAGATGGCAACAGAACCCAGTATGTCGAACATCAAGACAAACCTGGCCGAATTGGGACCACAAGCGATCTCGTCAAATATGTACTCTAAGGAGAGAGGAAATCTCGAACCTTGTGGGGGTGCTCACAGGACACTGCCTTATCGGGAGACACGCAGAGAGACTGGGTGCACCCTACCGTAGATGCTGCAGAAGCTGCAAAGATGATGAGGAAGAGGAGACAATCGAACACCTCATTTGCCATTGCCCGGCTCTTAACAGCGCCAGACGACGCTTTCTTGGGACACCTTTCCTCGATAGCCTATCTAAAGTCGCGGTTGTCGACATAAAGGACCTGGTGAATTTCATTAGGTTATCAAACTGGTTTAAAAAGGAGGAGTAATCTGTTTTCTTCTTGTGGTATCACAATGGGCCTCTGCACTGGCCTAAGTGTGCCCCTATGGCAGCCACTCTAACCTAACCTTGATTATTTGTCGGAATCCACCACATCGGACTAATATAACATATAGCTCCCATACAACTGATTGTTCAGATATGGACATTTTGGGATATAACTTCTCCATGTATTTGTACCCATATGGACCTAATAAATGTCACCGAAATTTGTTAAGATCGGACCACTATAGAATATAGCTCCCATACAACCTATTGTTCAGATATAGCTGTTTTCGGGTATAACTTCCATATTTAAGGATCAAATTATACTAAACTTTGCAGTAATTGGTATTATACTACAATAAAATATGTCAGTGAAAATCATTCAGATCGGATCACTATAACCTCTAGCTCCGATACAATATTTTGGTTTATTCTCAGTAGCTCAGCGGCACATACGACATTTGTTTAAAATAAACAAACACGAATTTATATGGTAGTAATTTTGTAACATACGACAAATGCATACTAAATAACTCAAAAACTAAAAGAGATAGAAAAAAATGGATTGGAAAAATTAAAAGATTAGGTCCGATTTAGTTAATCTGCATCAAAAACTAGAAATCGTCGATTTTCACATACGACATTCGTTTTCTCAGGCGACGTTATGTCGAATAAATATTTTTGGTGTAAAAATTTTTTTTTTAGGCCCGCGTTAAAAACAGTTAAATCGCGTTTTTTGCAATAACTTCCTTATTTGATTTCGGATCTCTATGATCTTAATGTCGCAGAAAAGGTCTCGCTCAGTACTATATTTGGCCCATATAAAGTTTCGTCCTCAAAGGTTGTCCTGAGTTTTATCTTTAAAAATTTTGGAGTTACTATCCCTAGATTTTTTTATTTTTATCACTAATACAAAGCTCTCAAAAAACCATGAGGAATCCCCCAAAAAAAATTCTAGCCTTTATTCACAAACAAAAAAGTTATAACGTTGTAAAATGAAACGCTTGTTTTTTTTTTTTTTTATAAAAAAATACCACAGAGAAACGGCGAAACAAGTCAGCTTAATTTTTGGCTCCAGATTACGATGGCGTTTTTAGAAAATCCGGATTAGCTCCCATTTTCGAGATATTTAAGAAAACATTTTCAGTTTCCACATACAAAGCAATCCGATAGGGGGCGTATGAGTAACTATTGTTGAGGTAATAAAAATAAAGAAAAGGGGAAAAAACTATACGTACATATATGTATATAAAATGCATATTAGAGGGAAGAGAATACCCTTCACATAAATTCCAATTTGTTTTAAACGTTCGTTTAAACGTTGCACTGAAAAACAACTTACTCAGATTATAGAAAAAATGGGAATGTTTCGGCGCTAAAGACATATTTTCATTGTTTTGATGTACAATTTTCTTTCAATCAAGGAATAAAAACCACGTTTTAAAAAAAATTGTATTCAAAACAATGAAAATATGTCTTTAGCGGCGAATCCATCCCATTTTTCCATAATCTGAGTAAGTTGTTTTTTGAGTGTGAGCAAAGTAATATAAGCGACGAAGAACTCACTTTCAGAGCTCTAAAACTTCTTTCATAAATATCTCGAAATTTGGAGGACATCGTCATTTTCGGTCTCGGTTATCATAGATAAGAAGATGTTTTAGGGATTAAAGTAAAGTGCGTTGTTTTCAATTGTAGGCTGAATAATTAACTGCATTTCTAGGGGCAGACGACGCATCCAGCGTAAGTATTGATAATACATTTTGACTTCCATTGTCTCTTTAGGCGCGTATAATTTTACAATGAACTCTAGCAGTTTTTCTAAACAACTTGGATGATTTTACGATACGCACGGATGCAGAAATCGTGAAGCCGTTGTAAGCCAGCGCGCTGTGCTTAGAGATCCCACTTGAATACTTACCAAATCTTCACTACAGCCATTATCATTCCATATAAATAACGTTGATCAGCACAAATAGTTCAATCATCAACAATTTTTTGCATATCATGTATCCAGTATTGGTAGCTGTACAACATTCTCAAGTCAAGCGAGGACTTAGAATACTTTTTAATCAAAAACTCATACTGCCTCATATAAATAAGAACTTGGGATAATTTTTCAAAAAACAGGTTCTCTGATTTTAAAACGGTATAACTTTTTTGTTTGTGAATAAAGGCTACAACTTTTTTAGCGGAGTCCTCATGGTTTTTGAGAGCTTTGTATTAGTGATAAAAATAAAAAAATCTAGGGATAGTAACTCCAAGGTAAAACTCAGAACAACCTTTGAGGTCGAAACTTTATATGGACCAAATATAGTGCAGACCGAGACCATAAAGATCATAAAGATCCGAGATCAAATAAGAAAGTTATTACAAAAAATGCGATTTAGCTGTTTTTAACGCGGGCCTGAAAAAAAATTTTTACACCATAAATATTTTTTCGACGTAAGTGTTCAAATAAAACTGACACACGCAAACTTTATTTTCGTGATACGGCTTAATGCACATTCTACTTATGTACATTTCTGAAATATTTCAGAAGCTTCGAAAAAGAGTTCTTCCGTTTTTCGGTATTCTATTATTTCAAGTTAATTGAATGTATGTATACCTAGTATGGACATACTTACCCAGCAAAAAAGTTGTGCTTCTTGTTGACAAATCAGGTCTAAAAAACGAGTATGCTGACAGCGCTTCTTCTGTTATGCACTCACTCTGTCTGCTCCTAACTTTCTAATACTTATCTAGGCCTTATTTCGCATGGCGGATAAGCCTTTCAAATAAGGTGTGCACTCAGAGATAGAGTACTCCTTATGGCCTGATGACATCAACACAGGAAAATCAGCCTTATTTTAAGCCTTACGCCATACAAATTTGCTACCCTTATAATTTTCTGACCTTATTTCGTAATCATTTAAATCTGCTGTTTTAATTCTTAACTAGTATCGCCGGTGGTCGAAATTCGACCATGCAATTTATTTTTTCAACTTTGTATTGGCACAAAAATTATTCCTTTTCGCGGAGATAAGCAACACTTTCCAAATTCCAGTTGTACCGCAACACTGATTTGCTCTTTTGATCACGGTCCGGCGCGAAATCATGGTCAAAATCAAGGCAGATCTAGGAAGGTAGGCCCGGTGGTGAGCGCTTTTAAATTAAAGCGACTCTTCAACTGTGTTTACGATATTTGTAAACACGTTTACGATATCTATTTATCTTAAGGCTTAGATTTTTTGGTGGGTATATATATACATAGATACATATGTATGCCGGTACGTACATACTTACATATGTAAATATAAGTACACACTTAAATATAAAAGTAATTTTATTTATGATAATCCACAATTTAAATGCTACACCCACGTTGATGACCACAACGACGACTACGGCGGCTAAAGAATAAATGGGTACGACAAGTAGCACTTCGCTTAAAAAGGGGCATAATAATACAAAAGCGGAGTTAGATGGAAAAATGAGTTTATGAATATTACATGCATATGTCTGAAGCTTTGCTGCTTTGTTATTTTGTTGCTGTACGTACGTGCTACCGAATAAGAATTAACTATATTAATTTGAATAACAAATGTTTAGAAGAAACGCTTAAAATTATGTAATGAAAAAAATAGATGATGTAAAAAAAAACACAAATGTGTAAAGATATATGCCACCAAAAGCAAACAATAGAATGACAAACAAAAAATATCGTCAGCGATTTTTTAATATCCATAGGTACGCATACAACGCTAACCCATTAGGCGCCAGAGAGTTAATTGGTGTTGTCTCGAAGCCTTGGTGGATTTTGCTTTGTATGTGAGAAAGAGAGAGAGAGAGAGAGAGAGAGAGACAGAATGATAGGGCCACTCCTAAATTACAGAAGATATTCTTCAGTTAAAAATTCGGAATTCAGCGAGGAACATTAGCAAGTTGTGAGCATAGTTCGTAAGGGCTTATAAGTTCCCAACAGTCTAATTTAAGTGTGGAATTAATAAATTTATTTACATTTGGCAAAGACCGAAATTCAGCAGCCAATTCCTTTCTACACCGCATAGCTTTCAGCTGTGGGTGGCTGCTGTGGTGCAGTGGGCAGAATGCTCGCCTGCTATACCAGAGGTCTCGGGTTCAAACCCAGTCTGGACAAACACCATAGAAAAAAAATTTTTTTTCTAATTACATAAATCCCAATTAATGGGTTTTTAGAAATAGCGGTCTCCTCTTGGCAGTAGGCGGCATACCCTCCGAATGTATTTCTGCCATAAAAAAGCTTCTCACAAAAAATGCATTCGCCGTTCGGAACCGGCATAAAACTGCAGGTGCACCCAATTAGTAGGAAAAACAAAAGCCAGGGAGCACACCTCGAATTGGGAGAGAAGCTCGGCCATAAAACTCGTCAGAGTTATAATAGCGCCAGTGTATTATATCTAGGGCAACAGAAAATATGCCCTAAAAAATTCGTTTTTAGCGCTAAAAATATTTCCTTAAAAATATGGTTTAAGCGCTAAAAATATGCTCTTAAAACTTGTTTTAAGCACTGAAAATATGCCTTAATTTTTTTTTGTAATAAAAAATATTATGTTTTTATAGGTACAAAAGACGAAATAAAAAAATTCACATTTGCGAAACATATCTTCGTTACCAGAAGAAAACAAGTATTTTTACATACGAAAATATATACATACATATATTTATGTGCATGAATTTAAAATTGTATGTGTTGATGGCAATCATACTTGCATACTTATTTATTCAAATTGCTATTGCTGTAAACTACAAAACTTTGTGATAAATTTTCAAATTCAAAACTATGTCGATTGTCGCGGTAAGTTTTTAAACGTAGAAAAAGAAGCAAGAATTTCAGTCACTGTGTATGCTACACGTTCAATATGAATATTGCGATATTTTTCTCGCTCTGAGGTTCAAGATATTTTACTTCCGT
This sequence comes from Urophora cardui, assembly GCA_960531455.1. NCBI lineage: Eukaryota > Metazoa > Arthropoda > Insecta > Diptera > Tephritidae > Urophora > Urophora cardui. Next base: position 125,365,701 of record OY482673.1, read on the forward strand.
CCTTTTCGCGCTCTCACTTTCAATTCGTTTTTGCCAATATTGCGATCCGGATCGCGGATTTCAAAATTTCTAAACATTTTGCGATCCAGAATCGCGATCCATCAATACTCGATGCCACACTCAATATGAATCGCGATTCACGCATTTCATCAATATGTATTGACCGTCTGACGTATGTCTACGTATGTACATACCAAGGCAAATTCATTAATGGCACGGCGAATTCGGCAATATTCGCCTCGATTCGCTTTAAATTTTTGTCCATCAGAATGTCAAACTCAAAGTAAAATTTTTCTTTTTTTGACATTCTCCTATATTCTTCTGTACACGGCGAGTTAAAAACGAGAAGAAGAAGAAGTCAGCTGTTCACTTACCATTCCCATATGAATGAATTTGCCTTGGTAGATACACAGCTGATTCGTGTAGCACATTTGAATAAGGCATTGCGAAAATTATTAAATTCGCCTTGAACTTGTCAGACAAAGAGGAATGGCAAATAGTATGCGCATATACAAAACAAAGTTTCCAGAGTAAAAAATGTAAATGAAAATAATTTTACGAGCGTGATTGAAAAATATGATGAAATACTATGCTAAAATATGAATTTATAGCAAAATATGCCAAAAATATGCAAATAAATCAAGATATGTAAAAATAAGCCTTTTGACCTAAATATGCGAAAATATGCCCTAACAAGTTAGGCTTATTCTCTTCGTCTTGAGCTAAAACGCCGATATATATTTATCATACGTAAATAGGACTGCAACAGAAAAATATGCATTTGCATATCTTCTGTTGCCCTAATTATATCTATATATTAATAGGCTAACATTTTTTCCATACAAACAATTGCCAGGCTGTTTAGCACATTTAACATACTCATATCCACATAAAATTGATATGGACGTGTTCGTATGAGTCAGGAGCAGTGCATAGGCATATAATTTTTTCTATAAATTATTTAATTTGTTTATAATTAATAAATAAAATTTTTAGTTAAGAGAAATAGATATCGTAAACGTGTTTACAAATATCGTAAACACAGTTGAAGAGTCGCTTTAATTTAAAAGCGCTCTCTCTATGTTATATGCATTGGCCCAGTTTACGCTCAGATCAAAATCAACGCGGCCAAATATCTCCTATTGCTTTTCCATTAAAGCGAAAAATGAGAGAGAGTGGTGCGGGAGAGGACACTGAGTAATTTTAATTTTGACCAAGGCATATCTAACAGGTAGGCTCGGTGGCGAATTGAAAAACTTCTTTTTTTATTTACAAAGGTAGAGTGTAATGTCAAAATCAAAGCGAATTCACATCATGGCCAATAGGAATGGACGAGCCACAAGCGAATTCAGATTTTAACCACGGCGAAATATCATTTTGACATTACACTCTACCAATTACAATAATAAAATACATGGGAAATTTCTGAATTCGCCACCGGGCCTACCTTCCTAGATCTGCCGTAATTTTGACCATGATTTTGCGTCGGACCGTGATCAAAAGGGCAAATCAGTGTTGCGGTACAACTGGAATTTGGAAAGTGTTGCTTATCTCCGCGAAAAGGAATAATTTTTGTACCAATACAAAGTTGAAAAAATAAATTGCATGGTCGAATTTCTAGCACCGGCGATACTAGTTATTATTGTTATCGCTTTAAACTGAGATCCTCGCAAAATTTGGAATTCGAAGCAGGCAAAGCCTATTAAGCTGTACGTGGTCTCTTTCCTTAAATCGACCTCTTCTCGAAGTAAGTATGGCATATGAATCAGGTATTGATACTTCTTAAGCCAAATATAAGCGCTCGCATGCAGTGAAGGGTTTTGAGCTTCGAAACGTGTGGTTCATAATGACACCTTCCAGGGCCATTCCCCAGCTGAGGACAGTTTGCTATTGCATTTTTTTGCCAAAACTTCTCCCACAGACGTCAATGGGTTAAGCTTAAATGCCTACCATATAAAATAAAGCTATACATGCCCAACTCTAATGCTTCGCGGATATACGGATAGACGGCAATTTTTATGGTTTAGCCTTAATTTAGTTTGTTTTTTTTTTTCTTTTTTTCGTTCCATCATCATAGTACCTACGCTTGACCATGGTACAATAACCTAGAGGTAGGCGCACGGGCGAATTCAGAAACTACTTTTTTTATTTCCAAAGGTAGAGTGTAATGTCAAAATCCAAGCGAATTATAATCATGGCCAATAGGAATGAGCGAGTCCCAAGCGAATTCAGATTTTAACCACGGCGAAATATCATTTTGACATTACACTCTACCAATTACAATAACAAAATACATAGGGATTTTCTGAATTCTCCCCTGCGCCTACCTGGTATATCTGCCTTGCGCTTGACCATTGCTGCAGCGCTGATAATTGATTTTCCATGTAATGTTGGTAAATTTTCCAAAGAACTCGCGCAAATAGCAAACAAAGCGCATTGCTGACTTTTGGAGAAATGTATGTATGTTTGTAATAATATAAAAATAAATAAAAACACCATGCAAAAGCGTGAAATAAAAAAGAGAAATAAATAGCGATATAAATTACAAGAATGAATGACACCCAAAGGAATTGTGTTGATGATGAGCTCTACATCGCTGCGGCAAAGAAGAGAATGCGACAAAGGAAGCGACGTAAAGTTACGACAGTCATAAATGTGTAGTAGCTAAAAATCATTTGGCTACTGTGTGCAAAAAGGTCAAAAAACTCGAAAGCAAGGTGGAGTGTCAAAAAGGAATGCCAAAGTGCAAGTACCCGCAGTTGGCTGGTGGACTGGCGAATTGGCGAGATGTATGGCTTGCTGAGGTGGTTATCAAATGGATATACATAGCTGGTTGACAGGCTAAGACTGGATGGCTGAGAAGGTCTGACCAATATCTGAGAATGGCTAGCTGAAGGTTTCTGGCTTCGTGAGGAGTTATGTGCTGTTAGCAACTGAGGCATTAAACACATAGTCCTTTGACAATATCCTACAGCCTATAGACTGTGGCTTATCTGCTGCTTCTCCTTTCCTGCTTGCTTCTAATACCTATTAACCATTACCATCCACATCTAAGCTGATCGATTTCAATAACCAACCGCTTATCCAGCACATTCAGTTTATGTCAGACACCAGACTCCATTCCAACGTGATGACGTTAATGGCAGCAGAAAAATATGTATGTACAGTGAGCGTTTCTCAAACAATTAGTAATGGATATTACTTCAATTTTTTTGCATGGATCACAAAAAGTGAGCGTTGGCAATAAAAAGCAGATTGCGATTGATTTGAAGAGGATTTTTTGGTTTTGTCCTCAGAAGACACATAAAAATCGATCGACAATGATTGCGACAAATTTAAATTACATTTTTTTTTTTTAATTCTGAGCTTGTGATAGGTGCGCTGCTATTAAATTGAAATGCGGAAAATATTTACATATAGATGTGGGAATTTTAATTAAGATTTTTCTGAAATGGCAGTCACTGAACTCGGTTACAAGCCTATTTCATGAACACATTTAACGTTTGAGAAGAAGATAACGGATGTGTGAGGGAAGAGTTACGTTTGGCATGACAGTGAGAAAGAATTATCAAGATCCAGTGTAATTTTTTAACCTGCTTCCGCCAGGTTGACAACCCGTTTAGAGTGAAAGTTTTCTATACTTTCACAGAAGCATCTACTTATTCTTGACACCTTGTGATGCATCATTTGACTTGGATAGTGGTTTCTGTTTTAAGTACTTCAATAAATCGGAGAATGCAGAAGAACCTTCAGCAAGACCTGCGATCTGAGACCAGCAGTAGTGATGTGGATTTACGCGGCTTTAGTCAGATCGGTTATCACGTACTCCGTTGTAGTGTGGTAACGTAGGACCATGCTTAAGCGCAGGGTTTACATGATGAACAGGTGTCGCCCTTAATGCACTGTTTGCTCTGCTCTCTCTGGATTTGGTGATCCAAGAGGAGGCTATGAAAACGATGTGTTGACTACACTCCTTCGAGTTGTGGTATGACGATTGGAGCTCGGGGTACGGGGAGTTTTTTAGCAGGCTCTCAAAGCAATAGCCTTTGTTTGTGGCCTCAAATGACAAGCTGGTACCCCGAGTATCCTTTCATAGACGATACACTGTCGATTATCGCTCAAGAGAGCAATTGAGAGCTGCAGAAGCTCGAATAGGAAGACCGAAGAAAATCATCTACACGGAAGGATCAAAAACAGAATATTATACTGGGCCCTGCTGACACCTGGCCGACTCAGGTGCCATTACGCTTTAAGGTACAATGGCGACGGGTTTTCAATTGGAGATTTATGTCATACTAAACGCAGCAGAATGGATAATTGGTGAGAGGTGGCTTGAACTCAAAATTTGTATCTGCAGTGACAGCCAGGCTGCACTAAAGGCACTGGAAACTATGCGAACCTCTTCAGAAATTATTCACGAATGTAAGTTGAAGCTTCGCTCCGTAGCAAAATCGAATGAACTTCAACTGGTTTGGGTACTCGGACACTGCGGTGTTCAAAGTAACGAACTGGCCGATGAATTGGCAAATTTCGGACCGGCGGAACACCCAACTGGACCGCAGCCAATTATAGTACCAAGAACAGCGGGCACTGTGAAGTAAATATGTACATCAGGGACTGCATGAGGGAAACTTACGAGAGACGCTGGAACTCTATAGATTCCTGTTACAAGTTACAAACTGCTTTCTGAAAAAAACCTAACAGGGAGGTATCAGACTTTCTCCTCAAGCAGAGAAGGATGGAGGTTTCGGGCCCTTGTGTTGGTTACACAACACAATCCATAGGAATAGAACATGGCCACCACAGGCATCATCGAGAGCTCATTATGCCTATCCTATCTGGAGGAGGACGACGACGACGCTACAGAGCATTTTCCCTGCAACTGTCCGGCTTTCGATAGACGAAGATTACACATTCTCGGATCAGATGTATTGAGAAGGCTGATGCACATTCTTTACCACTCGACAAACCTTTCGGATTTATGTATAAAATAATCTGGGAAGTTTGTAGAGGAATTCTGATTCCACTATCCCACCTTTTCTCTCACATTCAGATTCTTTCTAAAGGCCTTAAGTAGGTACAATGGCAAATATGCCTGAGTGCTTGGGAAAGACATAGTTTTCCCGGCCTACCACAATTCCATTCCATTAATAATAATATAATACAATGGCGCTATTATAACTCTGACGAGTTTTATGGCAGAGCTTCTCTCCCAATTCGAGGTGTGCTCCTTGAATGGATATTACTTCAATTTTTTTGCATGGATCACAAAAAGTGAGCGTTGGCAATAAAAAGCAGATTGCGATTGATTTGAAGAGGATTTTTTGGTTTTGTCCTCAGAAGACACATAAAAATCGATCGACAATGATTGCGACAAATTTAAATTACATTTTTTTTTTTTAATTCTGAGCTTGTGATAGGTGCGCTGCTATTAAATTGAAATGCGGAAAATATTTACATATAGATGTGGGAATTTTAATTAAGATTTTTCTGAAATGGCAGTCACTGAACTCGGTTACAAGCCTATTTCATGAACACATTTAACGTTTGAGAAGAAGATAACGGATGTGTGAGGGAAGAGTTACGTTTGGCATGACAGTGAGAAAGAATTATCAAGATCCAGTGTAATTTTTTAACCTGCTTCCGCCAGGTTGACAACCCGTTTAGAGTGAAAGTTTTCTATACTTTCACAGAAGCATCTACTTATTCTTGACACCTTGTGATGCATCATTTGACTTGGATAGTGGTTTCTGTTTTAAGTACTTCAATAAATCGGAGAATGCAGAAGAACCTTCAGCAAGACCTGCGATCTGAGACCAGCAGTAGTGATGTGGATTTACGCGGCTTTAGTCAGATCGGTTATCACGTACTCCGTTGTAGTGTGGTAACGTAGGACCATGCTTAAGCGCAGGGTTCACATGATGAACAGGTGTCGCCCTTAATGCACTGTTTGCTCTGCTCTCTCTGGATTTGGTGATCCAAGAGGAGGCTATGAAAACGATGTGTTGACTACACTCCTTCGAGTTGTGGTATGACGATTGGAGCTCGGGGTACGGGGAGTTTTTTAGCAGGCTCTCAAAGCAATAGCCTTTGTTTGTGGCCTCAAATGACAAGCTGGTACCCCGAGTATCCTTTCATAGACGATACACTGTCGATTATCGCTCAAGAGAGCAATTGAGAGCTGCAGAAGCTCGAATAGGAAGACCGAAGAAAATCATCTACACGGAAGGATCAAAAACAGAATATTATACTGGGCCCTGCTGACACCTGGCCGACTCAGGTGCCATTACGCTTTAAGGTACAATGGCGACGGGTTTTCAATTGGAGATTTATGTCATACTAAACGCAGCAGAATGGATAATTGGTGAGAGGTGGCTTGAACTCAAAATTTGTATCTGCAGTGACAGCCAGGCTGCACTAAAGGCACTGGAAACTATGCGAACCTCTTCAGAAATTATTCACGAATGTAAGTTGAAGCTTCGCTCCGTAGCAAAATCGAATGAACTTCAACTGGTTTGGGTACTCGGACACTGCGGTGTTCAAAGTAACGAACTGGCCGATGAATTGGCAAATTTCGGACCGGCGGAACACCCAACTGGACCGCAGCCAATTATAGTACCAAGAACAGCGGGCACTGTGAAGTAAATATGTACATCAGGGACTGCATGAGGGAAACTTACGAGAGACGCTGGAACTCTATAGATTCCTGTTACAAGTTACAAACTGCTTTCTGAAAAAAACCTAACAGGGAGGTATCAGACTTTCTCCTCAAGCAGAGAAGGATGGAGGTTTCGGGCCCTTGTGTTGGTTACACAACACAATCCATAGGAATAGAACATGGCCACCACAGGCATCATCGAGAGCTCATTATGCCTATCCTATCTGGAGGAGGACGACGACGACGCTACAGAGCATTTTCCCTGCAACTGTCCGGCTTTCGATAGACGAAGATTACACATTCTCGGATCAGATGTATTGAGAAGGCTGATGCACATTCTTTACCACTCGACAAACCTTTCGGATTTATGTATAAAATAATCTGGGAAGTTTGTAGAGGAATTCTGATTCCACTATCCCACCTTTTCTCTCACATTCAGATTCTTTCTAAAGGCCTTAAGTAGGTACAATGGCAAATATGCCTGAGTGCTTGGGAAAGACATAGTTTTCCCGGCCTACCACAATTCCATTCCATTAATAATAATATAATACAATGGCGCTATTATAACTCTGACGAGTTTTATGGCCGAGCTTCTCTCCCAATTCGAGGTGTGCTCCTTTTTGTTTTTCCTACTAATTGGGTGGACCTACAGTTTTATGCCGGCTCCGAACGGCGAATGCATTTTTTGTGAGAAGCTTTTTCATGGCAGAAATACTCTCGGAGGGTATGCCGCCCACTGCCGAGAGGTGACCGCTGCTCTTAAAAAACCCAATAATTGGATTTTTACTAATTAGAAAAATTTTTTTTTGGTGTTTGCTCGGACTGGGGTTTGAACCCGAGACCTCTGGTATAGCAGGCGAGCACTCTACCCACTGCACCACAGCGGCCACATTCCATTCCAAACCATAATTATTAAACCCTCTTTCATACAACCGACGGCCAACATGTGTTTTTCATACGGAACATAAGGCATGAGAGCAGCAAGGAAAAGTAGTTTGACAAGAAAGCTTGTAGGAAAACGGGAAAATAAAAAAGAAACAAAGAAATAAAGAAATAATGAAATAAAAAGAAAAAAGAATAATAAAAACAAAAAAAAAATAATAATAAAAACAAAGAAAATGGAAACACAAGGAGCAGCAAACAGCTAGACAAAAATTAACAAGGAAAATCAAGCAAACTACGAAATCAGAGAAGCAAACAACCAAAAACGAGGACCAATTGGAGAAAACAGCGAACGGATAGACAATAGGTAACAAACCGTGTTTGAAAAAAAGAAACAAATAAATAAAACGGAAATCCATCTTTTTATTACGAACTAGATATAAAAAGAGCAGCGAAGAAGGAAAACAACCAGTAATAAAATAGTGTGCCAAGAAACACTTAAACAAGTAAACTAAACGAAACGTAGGAATATGAGCAAAACTTGATAAACATTAAATCGGAAAAGCTACAGAAAACGATGGAAAAAATAAACCAAGCCAATAAAGCCCAACAAATTAGGTACACAGTTTCTGCAGTTTTTGTGGTGGCGCTGTTTACGAGCAGACAAAATGTGAATGGAAAATATGCTTGTTGTGCGCATGCGTTTGCGTGCGCCAACTCGTTACTAGTACAGCAACAATAAAGTTGGAAAAGAAAACAAAGCAGCTACCAAACAGCTAGTCCGCAAGCGTTTGCCGGTGTTGATGAAAACTGTCGATTAACACGCTGTTGGGGGACGTGAGTGAGAGATGCGCAGGCGTTGAAGAGAAAGGGGTTGCACCGCTGAGTGGAAATGTGGCTTGTTGCTTGTTGATCTTTGGATTTTTTCTTCTTCTTAGCCAAGACTTTGTCTTTGTCAGCGTATTTACTGAGATTTCTGCTACTAAGCTGCGAGATTACTTAGTGTTTGTGTGGGAAGGAAACGTGAAGAAATACATACATATGTATGTAAATGATGGTAAGAGGGACGAGGAAAAGTGAAAAGGTCGTAAAAAGGAGATAAAAGGGATTAGAAAAAGAGCATAAGAATTACTCGCATAAGCTTCTGCAAGTTTAGTGGGGCTAATAACTAATTTATTCTCGTTAACATCGAGAGGTTTATAGAACATTGATTTCTCTTTGTTTTCTTCTAGATCATTTCGCTAAAGGGCAGAGAACCATCGTTAATGCTAATATACTTAACAAATGAATCCCTTTGTGGGCATTTGATGCTGTTAGGTTTCTTGCGATTTTTGACTATGGGGGGGGGGGGGGGGCGTCTAGAAGTCTGATTAGGTAGGCTGGTCTATTGTCATGAGGATTATAAATATTTTCCGCAAGCATACCAAATTCTAATAAGGTTTATCTTACCCGGTGCGTTAGATTTTAGGCCATCATCTTCCTCTGACAACCAGAACCTCTTAAAGGCCTTTGTAGTAGCCATAGATGAAGCAAATACAAGTCACTACGGATGAAAATGGGCTTCTAAGTAATTTCATGTAAAACAATGTGCGTTTCTTTTTCTTGAACTCAAATACAGACATTGCATATATAGGGAGCGTTGTGGAGCTGAGCCATCTGATAAAAACTTAATTGAAATCTTGTGGACTCGCAGGAAACGCGAGTATCGACGCAGATTTAATGATGAGCTGTACGAGCTTTACGCAGACATCGAAATTGTTCAGCGAATAAAGTACCAGCGGTTGCGTTGAGCAGGTGATGTCGTGAGAATGGATGAAGGTGCTACGGCCCAGAAAATATTTCTAACGAAACTCGCTAATGGCAGCAGAAAAGAGAGAACTCCACTGCGTTCAAGAGATCAGATGCAGACTGATTCGTTCTCCTCGGTATTTGCAATTGGCCCCAGGCAGCATGAAACTGAAACCACTGGCGCGCTTTATTGGACCCGGCCAGATGTCTAAACGGTTACGCGCCAATTAGGAAGAAGAAGAGGGAAAAGCGCGTATTTTCGAAAGAAGAATATTATATAGACAATTTCATTTGATATCCAATCGCTTACAGTAAATAGTTATTTTCCATAACTAATCAGATTTTCCTTGTGCTTAAAAACCGGGAATCACATTGAAGCATACATAGTCGATGTGCGCCTAGTTTAGCACTGAAAACAGCGCTGCGATGTTAGAATACGGATTAATAATAATAAGATAAAACTGAAAAGATATAATGCGTTAAAGATAAAAAAATAGAACAGAATAAATTAATAAAATAACAACAAAAATAAAACCACAAAATTAAAAGCCAAGCAAAAAAGAAGTATTAAACCTTTTGATATACAAGAATTAGAACTAGCAAGAAATGTGCATAGGTAACACAAGATTAAAAAAAAAGCAGTGGAAAAAAAGCGAACGCCCAGCAAATCCACTTTCGGAGGGAATGGAGTGTGAAGTGAAGAGAAACGAAAAAGCGTAACACAAAACAATAAGAACTACATACATAAATAGACTTGGCCATCAAAAGCTGCGCAAGCGCACTAGATGACTAGTTGGATGGTTAGCGCTTGTAGGCCTTAAAGGATAGGCAAGAGAGGAAAAAAAAATAAATAAAAAAAAAACAAAGCAAAGAAATCAACAAAGAAAAAAAGTAAAAACAAAAAATAAAAACAAAGGAAAGAAAGAACAAAGAAAAAAGTTAAAAAAAAAAATAAAAACAAAGCAAAGAAATCAACAGAGAAAAAAGTTATAAAACGAAAAAAGCCCATATATCCGCTTACGCTACGCTTGCGTCTCGTCGCACTCTTGAGTTCAAGTTTTCTTGCTTACTTCATTTTATTGTCCCAGAGAAAAGACAAGAAGCAGAAACCAGTTTTCCAGAGGCGCGTTGGTTGTATGTGCATAGGTACAACAAAGTGGCGGAGCGCACAACGAAAAAGTTGTAGAATTGGTTGGTTGGTTGGCGACCGGCAATCAGGCAGGCAGGCAGCCAGCAGTGACACAGTGGTTGGCGGCTGGAGGAGCCCCAGAAAAGAGCAGAGCAGTATACAGCGCGAGCAGCAGCTGTCGAGAGCCTTTGCGCTGCTGTTCTTTGCTGTCTTATTTTCATTGTGGTGTTGTAGACCGTGTGTTATTTGTGTACTATTTATACAGGTAAAGCGGCCAGACCAAACCGGCACGACGCCATCGCCCGCACCGCCTCCAACGCCACTGGAAGATATACAACTCTTGCTCTCTATGCCCCGGCCGTCTTTTGCGCTGCCAACCAGTGATGTCATTTTCACTTCGATCGAAGTATTTCACTTCACTTTTATGCCCATCACTTCGACACTTCCTCTTTCCCCAAATCACTTCGATTTTGACCAATCAGAATTAACTTACTTTTATAATTTATTCTTACAAATTCTAATAAAAGTTGCATATGCTAGTATGCAAGAGTTAAATGTTTATTTATATAAGATATGGCATCCCTCATTGAGATGAATAATCGATTTTTTAAAAGCTTCTCTTATCTCTAGGGTTTTATCGCTTTTTTTAAGAGTTTGACACAGGGCCCCGGGGCGGAGTTCGAAGCAAAAAAAATTGGCAAATAATAGCCCGTGCACAATTCACTTTAAAGCAAAGCGAAATTCCAGATGCTTGGTACAATTAACACTTTGACAATTTCCACTTCACTTTTTTGCTTTGATTTATAACACTGATTTTGTGCAAAATATTTGGGGAATCGACTTTCATCGCTTATTTCAAATATTATTTTTTACTCTTTATTGTTCATTTTACGTAGTTGCGCGAAATCGCTAAAATAAATGTAGATAAACAAAGAATGCACACACACATATGAATTAATGTATATCATTTTATTTCGTTTGAATTTTCAAAATAGAAATAATGAATATGAAATGTTTTGTTTTTTTTTTAGAAAAAAAAAAGAATAACCATTAACAGCGAAAAATAGTATTCAAATAATTATTTGCTAATTTTTACAATTTTTCCGTTTATTGATTTCCTGTTCGTTTTGCGTAATTCATTTTTTTCTTTTCCTTTCACTTGAAACAAGCCTAAAATGTTGAACCTAAATGTTGTGCTGAACAAGTTTTGAAAGTTTCTTTCTTTAACATTAACTTTGTCATCCTCAAGCTATCCGAAAAGGTATACCAATCGAAAAAATTCGAACTGTGGCGGATATTAGATTCCGCCAAAACATGAAATATATAAAAGCGCGGTTTTCTCAAAAAGTTACCATTGGGCGATTTTGGGTTTGGACAGATACTTGTTAGTGAAGCATTGAACTTTGATATTCTGCAATGGTCTTAAATAAAATATAATATTACAAGTACATACTTAAGTATACAAAAGAATACTTAGTACATTATCGTTATCCAATGCCCTCACTCTGTAGCTCGATTCGAAAGAAAATTTCATATTCCATATAAACTATATTCTACAGTTTACGAATGTGCTTTTGAATCTAATTTCACTTTCGAATAGAACTACAGAGTGAGGGCCCAGGAATAAAAAAGATCTCGTATTTATATACATGAACCTATTTAAACAATTGAATATACTGCATTCATATATACATACATATGTACATAATAGCCGTGTTTTTATTCAAGCGCATATACATCTGCGCTTGAATAAAAACACGGCTAATGTATGTACATATGTACGTGAATTTGAGTTTGATGGATTTTTTTTTTGCATTGTTAGAAATAACAAAAACTAACATATCGTTAAAAATATAAGCATTTTATTTTATCCATATGTAGTTTTAATAGTTTTTCTTTGAGATGATACTTAAAAACAAAATGCATATAACTATTATTCCGTTTTTACGATCCAAATTTTCTTGACCTCGCGGGAAACGTATGAAAAACCATTTAGCCGCGCTTCACTTCGATTTACTTCGAATCACTTCGATTTTTCAGCCGCTTCACTTCACTTTAAAATTTGGCGATGACAACACTGCTGCCAACAATTGTTCGTCGCAGTCAATTCATTGTGTTTGTAGGCTTTTTGCCAACTTCGATTGAGTTAACAAAAGCAAAAAAAAACAACAAAACTTGTTTTCAATTCAATACCAGGCCCATGAAATTTTACGCACGACTTGCACTACTATGTACAAGCGCTTGTTGGTGTTTGTTGTTATTGTTAATGGATGACCGACAGTGTGAAGATGTTGCAGCAATGAGTAAGAAAACAACAATGTACGAAAATAAGAAAAAAAGATGCATAAAAAATTGGACTGAAAGTTCGCGCAACACATGAGATCTCCAAAAGGTACGCCCTCAATGCAGAATACAGTAGCACTAAAAAAACAACAATAAAAATAAAAAACAGAAGAAAGCAAACACAAAAAAAAGTGACCACATCAGAAGAGATAGGGTTTAGGCGGGCGATTTTTCTATGAGTACTCCAAAAATCGAACAACCTAAGAGTCTGCGCGCGGTAGAATGGAGTTCATGACCTCATATGCCAGATCGATATCCGAGCATTCTGAGTATTTTGCGCTTTTTTTTTTTTTTTCAAAAGGAACTTTATCACCTCGTCCGGGGGGGAACGTAAAGTCATAGACCCACCTCCTCTACCAGTTCTTCGCTGTCCTTTAAACTGGCAGGGCGGCAAAAATCCTCGAAGGAAACCTCCTCCAAAAGGTTGCTGCCTGGGTAATGAACCTCTGTCTCTCCTTCCCGATGCCTATTCCTGGTGCTTGCGTCGCCGGGGGCTAGCAAAGGCTGTTGTCCGCTCGAGTAGGTCACCTCAAGGCGCGAGTCAGAGAGCAGGTGCGAGACGGCCTCAGTCATGGTTCGAGGTGTCCGGCGGAAGACATAAAAAGCATTTATCTTATCGTGATGGAGTGCAAACAGGATAAAGATTCACAACGTTGTACAACATATCGAAAAGGCGCTTCACTACAGGGAGTGCAATAGGTGTCTTTCTTGATATATCCGATGCCTCTAACAACGTCTCTGCTGAGGCGCTGTTTGGAGGGGCTCCAATGGATCGCAATACCCCCAATCATTCAAACGAGGACCCTTTGACGGACTGTGACGGGTGAGTGGGGCCTTTCGATGATGTCAAGCGGTGGCGCATAGGGCAACCCCACAAGGGGGAGTACTCTCACCCCTGTTGTGGAAATAGTAGTCCACAAAATACTCTTCAGTAATACACAAAATTCTCCTCAATACACAAGACACAAAAAACTAAAAAGCCTCAAATACGATGTTGGCAACACACCATTTATGGTCTATGTGAGGGATCCTGGCCAAACTAACTTAACTTTAAGCTGGTAGAAAGCAGAAAATCGCTCCAATTTTAATGTTGAAGCTGCTTGAACTTCATTTCCTTGGCTTATCTCAGAGGTAACAGCCTAATTAGGAGTTCAAGCTACAACTGGTAAAAGTGTAAGTAGAACCAAAGCTTCCTGTCAAACTAAAGTGGAGATACCAATATCTTAGGACATCTAAAGAACTCCATAAATGTTTGTATTTGCTCTTCTCGTCCACACAATTTCAGAAAGTTATAGAATAGTAAAGGCTTTTAAAGTACTCACTGGCTTGTCCTGATGCCCTTGCGACTATAAGAAATTCCTTACCTTGGCACAAAGTCATCAAACGAAGATCTCAAATTTGCAATCAAAGGCTAACAATTCTATGTTCCCGCTCTTTCGCACCTCCTGCTTACTTGTCGGCAGGGATCTTCAACGGCGAGTCACACTCTGCAAGGGAAGCTTGCCTAATACTCTGAGTTTTTGAGGTGTTGATATCGGAGTTTCCATGACAATCAGATATCGGCCAATCAAAACCAAATTTTAGCCGTTCTAGAACGCGGATATCTCGAAACTTCTTACCACTTCGAACTAAAAAAAGAACTTCGAAAGCAAAAGAAGTCAACCAAAGCTGAACTAAAGTGGCAGCAAGAGCAGGAGAAAACGGTTTTAAGTGACGTTAAATACGTTTTTCAACTGCCGTTTGGAGCGTGTTGGTGGTGTAAATTTATGGTGAAGTGGGTTGCGCTCAAGTATATAATAATATAATACAATGGCGCTATTATAACTCTGACGAGTTTTATGGCCGAGCTTCTCTCCCAATTCGAGGTGTGCTCCTTTTTGTTTTTCCTACTAATTGGGTGGACCTACAGTTTTATGCCGGCTCCGAACGGCGAATGCATTTTTTGTGAGAAGCTTTTTCATGGCAGAAATACTCTCGGAGGGTATGCCGCCCACTGCCGAGAGGTGACCGCTGCTCTTAAAAAACCCAATAATTGGATTTTTACTAATTAGAAAAATTTGTTTGGCTCGGACCGTGGTTTGAACCCGAGACCTCTGGCATAGCAGGCGAGCGCTCAAGTGCCTCAACGTAGATGACGTCGCGTTGTCGTCGAAGGAGACGCGTTGTCAACAACAGCAACAACAACAAATAAAAAACTCTATGAGACATCGAAGAAAAATTCGCTTGACTTTTTCCTTTTTTTCTTGTAATTATATTTACAGATTTTATCGCTCTTGTGTGGGCAAAAAAAAAAAAAACAGAAAAGGCAACTCGGTTGGGAGACGGATGAAGGTTTTGTAATCTATGCAACACAGACGCGTGCCAAATTGCTGCTTGAGTTATAATATTTCAAAATTTCATTTATGTATAAAAGTATGTATTTTTTTTGTAAGTGTGGGATTTGTGAATTTCGCTACGTATTTGGTTCACGAATGAGTGGCAAATTTTTTTGCAATGACTAATGAGGCTTTGAGTTATGGACACTAATAAAAACAAAAAAAAAAAAACAAAAAAAGTCAAATGATTGTGGCATGAGTTTATCTTTATGTGCGAAAGTTCGTAGTGAGAAGTGAAGTGCGGAAAGATGACGTCAACGGGTAATAAGGATTTGCTAGGTACACTAAATTTTATCGACGTGGATCGGGCAAGATTCGTCCTACGACAGCTACAGGTATCCAAAAAAATACCGAGTTTCATTTACAAGAAAACATCCACTCTATTGGCAGGTCAATCTCCATATCCTGCCATTAGATCTAGCAGGTTTTCAAGTGGCGGCTACGTCAGCGCTAGGCCTAAGAGAGTCGTCCGGTTGGTGTAAAAAAGTCACAGGAGACTCTAGAATATTAAACGATTTAAATTTCTATCTGGTATTACGGACCGCTGTACTACTACAAGAGTTGCAGTCAGCATCTTCGAAATAAAGGAATGATTGGGAAGAACGAAATCGGCGCTATCTATCACCAGGTAGCGTTTCCATCTATACCAATGGCTCGAAACTGGACAACAAAGTTGGAGGTGGAATCTTTTCACAAGACTTGAATCTACAGCTAGCTTTTAGGCTACTGGATCACTGCAGCTCTTACCACGCTGAAGTTTCAGCTATAATGGAAGCTGTTAACCCTACTCACGAGGATTTATTCATCTTCAGCGACGGCCAAGCAGCAATTAAATCTCTTGGCGCCCAATCGTTTACTTATGAACTAAAACTATACTATCGCCAAACTCTACAGGAGATACCCAAACAGACTTGTTGGAACCTCGTGTGAGTCCCGGGACATAAGAATATCGATGGCAATTGTAAGGCAGATGGGGTTGCAAAGCAACACACTAACGAACCAGGTTTTTCATGACAAAGAACGCATAGGTATGCCGTTTGCAACATGGAAGCCCAGAAGAAGAAGCCCACAGAACCCAGAATGTTGAACATCAAGGCAAACCTGGCTAAAATGTGATCATAAGCGATCTGCTCAGGAGAGAGGAAATCTTGAATCTCTGGGGGTACTCACGGAACACTGCCCCATCGGGAAACATGCAGAACAACTTAGATCTATCTCCGATGTAGGCAATGCCCAACCTGGTGCTCTGGTGTGAGGGAAAGAAAAGGGAAAATGAAAGAGAAAGAGAAATTGCGATGAAGGGAGTGTGAGTGGAAGAGAGGGTAGAAGTTGAAGAAAGAGTAGAGAAAGAGACAGAGAAAAAGAAAAAGAAAGAGAAAGGTAGAGGGAAAAACTTATTGTGACATACATAAAACTATCATTCGTAATTGCGAAGCGGGACGGGTATTTCCTAGTTCTACTGTGGTGCAGTGGGTAGAGTGCTCGCCTGTTATGCCAGAGGTCTCGGGTTCAAACCCCAGTCCGAGCAAACACCAAAAAAAAAAATTTTGTAATTAGTAAAAATCCAATTATTGGGTTTTTTAAGAGCAACGGTCACCTCTCGGCAGTGAGCGGCATACCTTCCGAGTGTAGTATATCTGCCACGAAAAAGCTTCTCACACAAAATGCATTCACCGTTCGGAGCCGGCATAAAACTGTAGGTCCACCCAATTAGTAGGAAAAACAAAAAGGAGCACACCTCGAATTGGGAGAGAAGCTCGGCCATAAAACTCGTCAGAGTTATAATAGCGCCGCCATTGTTGTTGTACTATATAATACCAAAGCTTTCTATAAAAAAATTCAAATTTCGTACGCAGAAAAATTATTCAGGCCCAGAATTCAATACGCGGACTATACAATCCCTAGAAATCACCTTAAGTCATTCGTTTACTGAAATTCAGCAAATCAGCTCTGTATGCACCAAAAATCTTCACAGACGATAACTGTACTTCCTGTGTATTAACACAAAAAATGCTCACACTTAATTTACATTTTCAATAAACTGGTTAAAGCAGACAAAAAAAAAAGAAATAAAGACATTAAATTATCGAAAAAAAAATTAAAAACGAAAATCACAAGCGAAAACTGTTAATAATCACAAATTTCATATATGTATGTATGTAAGTCGTAGATGGTAGATTAAGCATTTATTTTGTTTCATTTTTATTGCCATTTAATATTTGCCTACGCTAATGCTTTTGTTTTATATGCAAAATGTGGTTTTTGGTGGCGCATTAAAATGTCGCCATACAAGAATTGGTTAATCGTTAATATTCATGCCGATTATATGTACATTCATATGTAAAATACGATTATACAGATTCGTCACCCTGCAGGGAACTCAATAACTAGTGAACAAAATTTATAGTTAAGAACTAGCGCAAAGGTGTCAAAAATGAACTAGATCAATTGTAGTTAGACCCTTACCAGTTCAGAAGGAGTGAATTGAGTGAGCATTATAAGACATACGCAATTTCGAAGTGACAAAAATTCTATGAAAATTTTTCGTTCGTTCAATTGTTGTCGGCTTTGCATATTTCTGCAATTTCTGCAAATGTTTAGTGAAGCATTTTATATAATGAGTTTTCTATTTGCATCTTAACATGTATGAAATGAAATGTTCCCCTAATTATGTTTTTCTGATTCCTCAGGCTTATTTAAATTTTGTTTTTTTATTTTATTACTTTCTAAATATTTTTGTAAATTTTTATTAAATGTATAATTTTAAATAAATAAAAAAATATTAGTTAAAAAAATTAAAAAATAATTAGAAAAAAAAAATTATCATCCGACAGGATTCGAACCCGCGTTCGCCAGATTGATTGTCACACGCGTTAGCCAGTGTGCCATCGCGCCACTTGTATCAGCTGTGTCAAATGCTGCACTTAAGCGGCAGATGTAAAACTGTAGAATTTTTAGGTACTTGTAGTTAGTTCAGAACTATCGAAATTGTGCCAATAAACGAACTACACCTTTTTCAGTTTAAATTCAGAAAGTTCCAATTGATATTCAGAAAATTACAATTGAAATTCAGAATTTCCATATGAAATTCAGAAAATTGCATTTGAAATTTCGAAAATTAAAATTGAAATTCAGAAAATTACATTTGGAATTCAGAAAATTCCATTTGAAATTCAGAAAGTTACATTTGAAATTCAGAAAATTACAAATGAAATTCAGAAAACTATTTTGTACTGTGAGGAAGGTTTCTGAATTTCAAATGAAATTTTCTGAATTTCAAATGGAATTTTCTGAATATCAAATGTAATTTTCTGAATTTCAAATGGAATTTTCTGAATTTCAAATGCAATTTTCTGAATTTCAAATGGAAATTCTGAATTACAATTGTAACTTTCTGAATTTCAAATGGAAATTCTGAATTTCAATTGTAATTTTCTGAATATCAATTGGAAATTCTGAATATCAATTGGAACTTTCTGAATTTAAACTGAAAAAGGTGTAGTGAAAACTATAGAATTTAGTACTAGTTCGGAACTATCGAAAATGTAGTGCAGAGGGTGACAATTGACACCGCCTAGGACATCGCCGCGTTAAATTCGCCAGTTGATAACATGCAAAAGAGATTTAGCTGGCACTAGTAGTTGCGAAAAATGCACTAGGAGCGACCTAGTTCTGAACTAGAGATTTTCCCTAAAGGGCATTCATGCATTTGTTTTGGTGGTGGTGGTGATGATGGTCGGTGTACGGCAAGTTAAAAGCACTTAATTGCGAGACATATGTATATGACAACTATAGAGAGAGGGGTCAATGAAACCCCTTTAAACACGCTTTACAGAGCCAATAGACAATAATTTCCGCACGACAAAGCAACTTGCCATAGAAAGGCAATTTTTGAAACGCAAAAGGAAATGTGACCAAGTACATAAATAAATATTGACGATTTTGAAATTACCAAAACAAAACAAAATCATAATTAACGCAAAACCGTGTCAATCAAGAACAATTGGCTAGCGTAGAACAAAACTGGTCTATCTAACATTTTTTCAGAAATCGAGTTATGTACATTTTTGAACTTGAAAATCATAAATTTATCCGTGCAAAATTGATGTAGGTTATATTTCTGCACCAAAGTGTCCAAACGCTAAAAATGTCACTTTAGAATTCACGTCCTTTTGTCATTTCAAGAAATTCCAAAGTGGTCCAACTAGCATAGACTACCATACACCAGTATGATCTTACACCAGATGAGTGGATGGAATTGGTTAAAAATTGTAGAAAGCATGCTCTTTTTGATGTTAATAATATGGTGGGGAAATTTATGTCATTTGACGAACTACGGCCAATGTTCAGGGACTACCAGAGTATAGTAGACGACGGCGCAAAAGTTTCCCAAATGCGAAAGGCTAAATTTGTCACGGGTGAATCTGTGATGCAGGTTAATGATGATTATTGTGAAACATATAAATCCGTCTATATAAAGAAATCTAGTGAGAACCTACATGATTTCATAAAGTTCTTGCAGAATTTTACACCAGATCAGGGCAGCGACATACGCGTTTTGAAATTCAAAAAAATGCAGGACATAAAAATATGTTGAAATTTGTACCACCGATTCATCACCCCTTTTACCTGTCTCCCCACATGTAAGCCGAAGAGATGAAACAGAAAACAATCTAGAAGATTTTCTACCAGCCCGCCGTGGATAAAACTAGGTTACTGTTACTTTTAATGCAGAGGTGATCATTTACGAACATGTGTATGTTATTTTTGTAATTAAAGTACTTCCTTTCACATATTTTTTGTTGTCTTATTCATATAATTTCCAATTTGTAGTTCAAACTTCCTTAAAAATTAAAAATTCTAAAGTGGTCTATGTAACAAGTTTTCTTGGTACAAACAAATATTATATAAAAAACGTTTCTATAATAATTTTTTTTTAATGCAGAATGTTAAGTTAACTATTAAGCTAACAGAATAATTTACAATATTCACTTAACATACATCAATAATCGCACACCGCATTAAAACGCGTTTCATCTGTTTTCTACACTTTTGTATTTTGTTAGATAGACCAGTTTAGTTCTACGCTAGCCAATTGTCACTTGTGTCAAAATCTTAGACAACACAAGAAATATAGCATATAATAATTTACAATACGCCGCCTCTTGATTGATGGGCGTTAATCGACAATTGGCAATCATTTTTTACTAGGTACGCACGCAGCAATAAGTTTTTTTGTGTTTTTTTTTTTTTTTTTGTGTGTACAAAAACAAGTGCGAATTGCAATGGGCAATGTGAAAATAAATGTAGGGAGGTGTGATATGTAAATTTACTTGTTGCGACAGTTGAGACAATTTAATTGGAAAATAAAAAAAGCTCAAATAATAAATATGATGATTAAAAACAGAAAGAAAAAAATTGAGAAAAGAAAAAAAAAATAATAATAATATTGCCAAAGCATTATGTTGCATGTTCCGATTGCGGTATAACATAGCGGTGCTTATGCCTGGCTTGATGTTGCTTGATGACTCAATGTTGCGGAAGCATTCGCTGCGCTCGTGTCGACGCAATGCAAACGAATGCATGTATACGTACATATGTACATATTTATGTATTAACACGCATCGATTACTCACCGTTTACTTTGTAGCGTTTCATATTGATTGTAGTACGACTGACCCGAATCCGAAAGCTTTTGAGCACATGTGTCGCACATACATACATACGTGCACATAAATATATGTATTCACCTGTAACTAAACTGGTCGTGTGGCGGAAAATGGCAGCAAAAAAAATCGAAAAAAGATAATCAACTGCCAAAGCGAAGATAAGAAAAAACAAATCGCTGATCTCAACACAAAGAACTTGATTCTATGCAACTTGATGCTAGACATGCATACACAAGTGCAGCTTGCACAGGCAAGCCATTAAATACATCTGTATGTAAACAGCCACACTCGCATGATCATACGCGTACATCCATACATACTTACATACATATGTATTTATGACTTCAACCAACAATGCAATATTCTGTGTTGCCTATTTTTTCATAGGCATTGCATACATACATTATTAATGTTGGCAAAGTGTTAATTAACAACACTTTCGGAATAAAATGTGTGATGTCATGAGGCGTAGCAAAGACAAAAAAAAACCAACAACAAAACGAGAAAAAAAAAATAATAATAAAAACTAGAGTAATACACGCATAGGAAATAGGAACAAAAATAACAACAAAGATCTATGTATTTGTATAAATTACAAAATGATTTAGTTTAAATGCTGTCAACACACAATTGCAACAGCAGCATGTTGTCTAATTTAAGGCATGTTGCAGCAACATGCATATGCTGATGAGGTGAAAAAGTAGCATATGCTTATGTTGCAATTGTATTGCAACGTTGTTTGGCAACAAAATTATGCTGTTTAGCTTACAGTTTGTTCTATTTCACAATTTATTTATTTTTTTTTGCATTTAATGCGACGTAATTGATTGTAGATTTTGCATTAGCTCTGCTTGAGCTTAAACTCCGCGTAGACATTTGAGCTATAGGCGTGTATAATTGATGAATTAATAAATTACAAAATAATGAAGTAAGAAACAAATTAAAAGAGTAATAAATCTCGTTATACCAATGCGTAAAATATTATATTTTTTCAAATAGCAAACAATCCCTTGCGTTAATCTACATACCCATCTAAATATGCATGAGTGTAAACACTTAAATATTTCTGTTATCCGAAAATAAATGTTTTTAGTTATAGCATTTTTCTATTTTTTTAGATAATATACATATGCATGTATGTATGTAACTTTTTTTCAATGTATCTGAGTATTTTAAAACAGCAGCGGAACACGCTTTACCTAAATTTGGTCAAAATTTTAATTATGCAATGCCGTGGCGGTGAGAAAAAGAGACAATAGAAAACTGGATATGCATAGCCAATTAAATTTCAAAAAAAAATTGTCTAATATAAAAAATAATAGCTGAATAAAATTAAAAAAAAAAACTGCTGAATCCAATAAATTGGTGATTAACATAAAATGTGATTAATGTGGATTAGCAGTGAGTCGTCCGTTGGATCGAACGTTTTGTTCAGGCGCATGTTTCGAAACCGGCTTTGATTAATCATTTCGTTTGGTTTGCTCATAGTTATTTACATATGTATTCCTATTATGGCATTTTGAAACTTACCCGCCAAGTAATAAAATTAAAGTTCGCACCAAAAATGGTTTAAATCCACTTGTTTGTATAGCAAAGTTTTTATGTATATATATGTATATATGTACACAACGAAATGTTATACATACCTGCAAGTAAAAGAAGAAAAGGCGAAAAATTAGCATTATTAAAAATTCATTAAACTTTTATTTTTTACATAAAAAATATGCAAATTTATAATTAATGTCCCCCTGCTGACAAAAAAATCAACAACACAAATGAAATTAACTTAACCCGAAAACATAACAGATTTGCAAATTAATTGTTGTATTTTAAAAACGTACATGTGTATATTGATTTGCATAAGAATGGAATTGCGAAGTATTATGAAAATTTAAATAAGTACATACATACACGACCAAAAAACCAAAGTTAAATAATTACATTTGCGGCAAAAATCTTATATTGGATTTTTTTTTATAATTTTAGCATTTTTGGAGACCTTAAAGAATTTGAATACATTCATAAGTTTGGAGACTTTCAAAATATTGGAGATTTTCGAATTTTTCGAATATTTTGGAGATTTTCGGAGACTTTCGAATATTTTGGAGATTTCCAAAATAGTTAGGACTTTTAAATCTTTAGAATATCTCGAATATTTTTTACATTTCTCGTCGGAATTCTTAGTCGAACACTAGAGCTGTCTTTTTTACATTTCTTTCAAAATTTTTGGATACTTTCGAATTTTTCGGAGATTTTTGAAGATTTTAGAGAAATACATTAACTTTGATTGCTGCTACGGTGTCTAGAAGCTTCTGTTGGCTATTTGAGGCTCTTATCAAAACTTAAGTTTTGCAGTCATGCGGTTTAAAAAAAATATGCGCATGTGTTTAAAAATAGCACATTTATAAGCATGTAAAAATATTGAGGCACATGCAAACATTGATCCTTGCACTTTTCAAAACATCAGATGTTCAAATGCCGCTCTACAAATTTGATTTCAACAAAAAAGTAAATTTTTTTTAATTCTAAATAAAATTTATAGGAAAAAAATATAAAAAAATTAGTGCAGTTTTATGTATAATAAACAACAGCAGACTTTAAAAAAAATAAAATCTCATTGACTATGCATATTTTCGTTGACCTTCAACATTCGCCAATTGTTAATAGTTTGTAACGTAATCGCCAATTGTCATGTCATGTTGTTTGATTTAAAAAAAAATTTATTTCATTTGAAGAAGCCGCTATCAATTTCACTTAATTTCAGCAAACGATTTATTTTTATTTTTTTGCAATTTTTTGAAATTTAATTTAGAATGCCTAACAACAGTCGATAGACATTAGCAATGTCTGGTATATAGAGGCAACAAACGAAGACGCGTGTTATCAAGTGTTTTTTAATAAAAACAAAAAAAAATGTATATATATAAAACACAAACAAAAAATATATATATATATAGGATCTTTTGCGATCATCATTTAAGCTGGATTTTCAGGCTATCTGACATTTTGGAGAGTTTTAATATTTTGGAGATTTCCAATATCTAGGAGAATTTCAATATTTTGTGTGTCAAATTATAAAATTTTTACACACGAAACCTGATTTTTTTTTTTAAATTATCGCGCTTATTTTATATTTCAACACCTTGGAGATTTTTCACTTTTTTTGGAGACTTTGAAAATTATTGTACATTTACAGATATTTAGAATTTTTCGAATCTTTTTACATGTTTCGCCATATTTGCACATACATACATATATGTAGTCTAATACTAGAGTATGATAATTGCACTAGCTTTGTTCCGTGGAGAATTTTTTGTGACCAAAAGAGCAATTAGCATTCTACGCTCACTTTTTTATGGTTTATGAGATCTTTTAAACATCCAATTGCCTGGTTGCACTCAAATGCAATTTATACACTTTCAAGCAGCGAATATTAATTGAACTTTTTCCAAACAGGAAACGCCTCCAAAAAATGCCAATGGCGTAAGGAAATTTCTATTTTCTCTCTCTACATCTTTACTGCTGACTTCAGCTTTTAACCTGATTTACATATATACATTTTTTGTTTGTATGCATGTCAGTTTGTCTCACGTGCACTTTAATGCCGCACCCTTTCGAAAATGAAGAAAAAGCACCAACCAAAGTAATTATGCCTAACTTTTACATATTGTAAACTCGATAAGCTGACAGTTATAGATGCATACATTTGCTTTAGGCTAACGCACTTAAAAATTATGTATGTAGCAGCGATAAGGTTCAGCTCAAAAGGAAGGGAGAGAGTAGAACAATTTCTAATGCTGGCACATTTTGCTTTTGGGTCAACTTTTTTTTTCCTTTATCAACTCAACATATGTATGTAAATGGTGTCTATATTTAAGAAAAAAAGAAATGAAAACAACAAAAACAGCAAAAACAGTTCAAATTAAAAATGACAGGAAAAAGAGCATTAAGCAGTGCATTCTTCCAATTTTAGGTAACAGCTCATTAGAGTGGTTTGGAGTGCCGATGTAGGATTAATAGCTAACTACGCATTCAACAAGGCAACGACAGCTAAACATGCACTACAGGCGCATGCGCAACACGCACTTACACAACAACAAACACCTTACATGGCTACCGACCGCCCGAGTGCACAGTTGAGTGCTATTTTTCAGTAATTTTGTGAATATGTAGAATATTTTTTAAATGAGCCGAGGAAGAGAAAGCACTTCCCAATTAAAATTATAATTTTAAATGAAGTTCAAATTGCCTAGAAGAAAAATATGAAAACTCAGAAGCGAGAAGAAGTAAATAGACGTCGGGTTCGCGTTAGATATGCCACCCTGGAAATTGGCACGGAAATAAACAATATCAGTACATACTTATAAAATAGGGATAGGGATGTGGATAGGGATAGGGGTTGGGGATAGGGATAGGGGTTGGGGATAGGGATAGGGATGGGGATAGGGATGGGGATAGGAATGGGGATAGGGATGGGGATAGGGATGGGAATAGGGGTTGGGGATAGGGATAGGGATAGGGATACGGGTAGGGATAGGGATAGGGATAGCGATAGGGATAGGGATACGGGTAGGGATATGGATAGGGACAGGGATAGCGATATGGATAGGGATGGGGATAGGGATAGCGATATGGATAGGGATATGGATAGGGATAGGGATAGCGATATGGATAGGGATAAGGATAGAAATAGGGGGTTTTTCGCGGCGAATATATGTATGTATACAACTTTTATTCAGAGAATTTATATCTTTTTATTAATTGCAGAGATTACGATGGATTTTCAAGGACTTTGCGTTAGGCCTTATAGGAATAAATTTTAGGCAGAACAATGTCTGGCGGGTCAGCTAGTGTTTTTTAAAGTTTTATTCCCTTCAACTTTCAAAATAGCACACTGTGCCCCGAAAAGCTCTTAATGATTGCTCATGGGTATTACTTTTTTTTTAATTTCTATTATAATTTGAAGATAATCATTTCTTTGGTTTTAGTGTAGACTCTTATGATAAACAAGTGGCGGCCAATAAAATAAATGTAAATATACCTATACCAGTATATATATGCAAATATGTTTGCGTCTGAGTGACTTCTTTAACTTAAACACGCAGTTGTATTGAAAACAGAAAATTGTAACAGTCATGAAAGTCATTAAATAAATGTCCGAAAAAATATTTCAATAATTATGCGATGAAGTGAAAAGAGATGAGGGCGAATAACAATAGTAAGAAAGAAGCAAGACTGCGGTTGTCTTCAGCCATGGCGAAAACTATACCTTTCAGGAATGGATCGTGTTTTTGATTTGCATTAATCTTTCATTTTATTATACAACAAGGTTTCTTGTCCTTAGCTGTTGAAAGTTATGCCCCAAAATATACATAAATATATGTATATCTGTACAATTGGTTGAATGGCAGCTACATACATATATCTGATATTGAGTATAAAATAGTATATCCAAATTAAAGCAGATATCTCAAAAAACTTAGGACAAAATTGCGTTCAAACAGAAGTACAGACGACACGGCTTAATCGACTTTGCTCATGAATCTGAGCAGATCATTCGTTGGGCTTACCAGCTCTCTTGCTATGCTTACAACGCTCGTTCTCTGGACCAAAGTTATAATACTCGTATCATTTGATGTTCATGAAAGGTATAAATTTCCAATTCTTTGCGGTCACTGGCATACATAAAAATGTGTAGGTACATACCTATGCATAGTAATCTTCAATCTTTTGCTCAACACCGGTAGCCCAATTGTTTCGGGAGTTTGATTTTTTTTTCGTTTTTTTAGGCCTTTCATTGCTTCGCATTTATCTGCCCCTTTCTCTGCACATAAGCATTACTTTATGGATTCTTTCCTGCACAAATGTGTTTTTTGTGATGATTTATTTACGAGTCTTTTATACGAAGGTACAAAAATACATACATACATATGTATGTATATATGTACATTCGATGTTATGTAGTAAGTTCAGTCATATAATTCATTTCGTTTTGGTGTTGGTTTTTTTGCTTTTGGCCAAGCGAAAGGTTCATAAATTCATAAAAGTAAGAAACAACCTTATTTTGTTCCCTTTTTTATACTCAGCTGTACTAGTACACAGAGTATTATAGTTTTGATTTCCTAACGGTGGATTGTAACAGAATGAAATAATCGAGATAGATATAGACTTATATATATCAAAATGATCAAGGTGAAAAGAGAAATCGATTGAGCCATGTCCGTCCGTCTGTCCGTCTGTGCGCGCGATAACTCGCGCAAAAATTGAGATATTTTGATGAAATTTGAAATGTAAGTTGATATCAAGACAGGAACGGATGGTATTGAAAATGGCCGAAATCGGACCATGACCACGCCCACCTCCCCTATTTAGTAAAAATCGGAAATTTTGTATCTCAGTCACTAATAGAGCTAGAGTGATAAAATTTCACACACGTATTGAGCTCAGGCCCTTATGACGAAATATGGTGAAATTTTGGAAAATGGGCGGTGCCACGCCCACTTATTAAGGGGCAAACATTGAAAGTTTTATGAGTCATAACTCAGAAACCGTTGAAGATATATCGATGAAATTTGGTAGGCGTGATATACTTACTTAGGCAAATGTTTGGACGAAAAATTGCCGAAATCGGTTGACGACCACGCCCACTTTTATATATGGGTATTATAAAGTGACCTTATAAAAGCATTTTAAGCGATATCTTTGTCAAATATAAAGATAATTCATTGAAATTTTGTGGCATGAGTTCTACAATAGATCGGAAACAAAAAATAGAAAAATTTCGGAAAATGGGCGTGGCACCGCCTCTTTTCAGACAAAGGAATCAACGAGATTTCGGAGCCCATAACTCGACAAATAATTGAGATATTATGACGAAACTTGGTTTATACACTTTTATAACTTGTGTTAATAGACACGCAAAAATTTATTGAAATCGGTTTATGACCACGCCTACTTTTTAACAAAGATATTTCTGGAACACACTTTGGGAATTTGTAACAAGACTTCTTTGTAACTAGAAGTCATAAAGGAATGAAATTTTGCACAAAGAATAATATTCATATGCTTAGTTGGATGACTGATAAAAATGTTGAAAATGGGCGTGGCTACGCCCACTTTATGCGGCACTCGCTTTATATAAAATACACCCTATATCGAACAAACGCAAACAAACAATGAAAGCATACAGCTGAGTATCTAATGTTCGATTCCACTCGAACTTAGGCTTCCTTACTTGTTTTATGCTCTTTTTGGCTTTCGATAGTACGATTTATGAGTGAATTGACTTTACCGTTAAATCCCATACATATGTATGTATGTATATAGATATAGAGCAGCGTAAGCACTTAAGACAAGAAAACCATAATTTAATTTTTGTATAATTATTTGTGGACGTCTTAAAAATGCCTGCTACTGCTTTAATTATTATTACCCCATTTTTTAGTATTAAGTAATGTGAAAGCTTATTAGTACATACATACATACATACATACATAAGTGCTTAGAAAGTATTTAGCCTGGAGTTGGAGTAATAAACATGGCCTAGACATACATACCTACAGAAGTTGCAATTTAGATGAGTTGAAAATAGTTCTAAAATATTTCAAGTGAGCTCTGTGGGTGGCTACGAAGGGACTGTATGTTTAGGTACAAGAGATTTTGGCTTGAAGATATTGCCTCTATTGTGCAAGATTTTATTGAGAGGATGGGAGGACTATGCAAACTTTAGGGATATATTGAGTGGGTGTGGGACTTGAACCGATCGAGAAGTAAAAAATACAAAAGAAAACGAGAAAAAGACTGAAGAAACGAAGAATCCACTAAAGGAGGAAATATGAAATTTGAGGAAATACATAGAAAGAGGATGGATAGGAAGAAGAGGAGGAAGACAGTTTAAATGGAGTGGAAGAGAATTAGAAAGAACAAAAACAGAAGAGAGCACAAAGGGGAGAAAGAATTATAAAAAAGTTGAAGTGGAAAAAATTAGAAGAATAAAGGGGAATGAAGACGGAAGAGAAGGTGTAGAACGCCAAGAACGCAGAAACAGGAAATGTTAAAAGAAAACAGAAGAATGGGAAGACACTGCGATGGAAGAATTAAGATACCTCTCTTACTAGAAGGAGATTATCTGAATAATAAAAGAAGAAAGGAGAATATAGAAAAAGTAAAATGGAAAAAGAAGATGAAAATGAAGATGAGGATGAGGATGAAGATGAAGCAGAAGTCGGAAATTGAGGGGAAGAAGGAGTAGAGATAGAAGAATACCTAGAAGAAAAATGAAAATAAGGGAAAAAATGAAAAAAGTTGAGAAAAACAAGAAGCAGAAATTAAAGCTAGGAATAATACACAGTAAAAATTTTAGTTTAATTTTAATACCATTTTGGTATTTATATATAACAATGCCAAAAAGTATAGAATTAAAACCATTCTGGTTTAAAAAAAGGAAGAGAATCTGAGAGACAAAATTATTCTTGGTGTCAAATTAATATTTTTTTGGAATTAAATCAAAACCAAATTTTGATTATTTTTAGAATATTTTTGGTATTAAAAATAGTTGGAATGGTATAAGATCAATCCGAAAATTGGAATAAATTTTATACTTTTTTGGACTTAAAAATAAACCCCCATAAAATTTCCAGTGGATACACCGCAAATAACCCTTTATCCCAAAGATTCATGAGAAATCGAATAACGTTAACATTGTTTATTTATGTACATAAATATCCAAAACAAACATTTGCCCTAAGTTTCCATGAGCAGCAAACACTAAAGTACCTTATACATGTATCGAGCCCCAATCCCCATAAATGCGTATCCAACAAAAACTAAATTTTACGGGACTCAGTTTTTTTTTTAATTTGTTTTGCATACAGTTTGTATGCAGCCATGAAACTTACATATTTAGTATCTTACTTCGAGACTGCATATTTCACAGCTATGAAATTTTTGGGAGTTGATGCATGTTATAATAAATTGTTGATTTCCATAAAAAAGCTGAAATCGATAACTTTGTTGGATACACTTTTATGATAGTTAGGACTCGATATATGTATATACATATTGTCAACTTTTACACCAATATTTTGGAGATGTCCAGGGAAATTTCAGCACCGTCGCGGTTCTTGCAGTGATACTTCAAGAGGGACCTTCAACTGCCTTATGTCTGTAAAAATAAAGCAAAATTTACCCTCATGCTATTTTATTAATTTCCTGAATTACTTACTTAATACAATTATTTCATCAGGCGTAAAAAATTCGATTCGGCCATTTGATTACTCCTTCGCATTGTACTTTTAGAAAAATTTTGTTTATTTACATTGACTTTTTTTCTGAAAATTTGTTCTTAATATTTTTTTGGTTTTGATTTCAAACCAAAAAAGCTATAATAGTAATATACATTGAGAAAGAGAAAGTTTTGTATACTTTTCAGGATTTGTTTTTAAACCATAAATGATTAAACTTCTTTAGAGAGAATTTTAATACTTTTCAAGGGTTTATTTTGAAACTATTTTGGAATAAATAAAATTGTAAAACTTCTCATAGTTTAAAATAAGACTTTTTGGCATTAAAATTCAAATTTAATTCCAATAATGATTAAACTAAGTACCAAATGATATTAGAAATAAACTATCATTTTTTACTGTGTAGATCAAGATGAAGATGAGGATGAATAAGGAGAAGAAGTGGGAAATTGAGGAGAAGGAGTAGAGGTAGAATAATACCGAGAAAAAAAAATAAAGAAAAAAATAAAAAAAAAGTTGAGGAAAACAGAAATTAAAGCTAGGAATAATAGATGAAGATGAAGATGAAGATGAGGATAAAGAAGTGGAAGTTGAGCAGAGATAGAAGAATACGTAGAAGAAAAATAAAAATAAAGAAAAAAATTAAAAAGGTGGAGAAAAAGGAGAAGCTGGGAATAATAGATGAAGATGAAGATGAGGTGAAGAAGTGGGAAATTGAGGAGCAGGAGTAGGGGTAGAAGAATACGTAGAAGAAAAATAAAAATAAAACAAACAAAAATAAAAAAAGTTGAGAAAAACAAGAAGCAGAAAATAAAGCTAGGAATAATAGATGAAGATGAGGATGCATAAAAAGAAGAAGAAGAATAAGTGGGAAATTTAGGGGAAGAAGGAGTAGAGGTAGAAGAATACGTAGAAGAAAAAAATAAAAATATAGAGAAAATGAAAAAAATTGAGAAAAACAAGAAGAAAATTTATAAGAAAATGCAATTAAAAGCGGGAGATGTTTAATGCAGCTACATATGTATGTAAATAAAACTTTACATATGTAGGTAACCCACCTTCAGCCCCCAACGACTGCTCTGTCTTTTTATACGGTTATAATTTAATTAAAACACACCTATGCGATGTAACAATTCATCAAAATGCAATAAACAGCGCTGACAGATCAAATAATTTTTTTTTTTCATTTTGGTTACCGATTATCCACATACACGCTTGCTGTGACTTACATATATATATATTTGTTATTGTTCTTAGCTGCTAGTTAATATGTATGTATGTATATTTATACTTAGCAACATTTCACTTGACCTCATAAGTACATAGTTGATGATTATGACTAGCCCTATGCGTTATTGTAAATTTGAGGTAAACATTCAAAGTAGGTATAAGTACTTATAAGCCTATACGCTCTTTGGGGTGCTCAGCGCTGCGTTTCGTCTTTTTTGACAGCCCCTAAAGGCTTTATGATCAAATACACTGAAAAAACAACTTACTCAGATTATGGAAAAGTGGGAATGATTCGGCGCTAAAGACATACATATTTTCGTTGCTTTGATGTACAATTTTCTTCAAATAAAGGAATAAAAAACACGTTTTAAAGAAAATTGCATTCAAAACAATGAAAATATGTCTTTAGCGCCGAATCATTCCCATTTTTTCATAATCTGAGTAAATTTGTTTTGAGTGTATAGTCAAATTTATTATTTATTATTTTTTTTAATTTCTTTTCACTTGATTTTCGGCTTGCACATCATTCATTTCATCCTCTTACCTGAACGGATGAGTTCATTAATCATCATTTTCTTCTTCTTTCGTTTTCATGCTCAATCAGATGACAAAAAGAGCAATAAAAAAAAGAAAACAACAACAATAGAAAGTAGTAAAAAGCAAAGACTATTGTGTGTAAATATGCTTTTTTGGGCATTACCTACGCTTTACGAAAAATTACTTTTGATTAGCATGACTCCGGCGGCAACAACTCTTGTTTATTCACTTTTTAATTTCGCTTTTTTTATTTTTATTTATTATAAATAGTCAACTGCTACTAGAGCCTGTGGCATTTATGTATGTATGTAGCTCACTTCAACAGCCTTAACCCTTCACTGCACTCTATTACTACGCTTAGAGCGATGATCTCACTGCCTGCCCCATTCGCCTGTATGTCTGTCTGCCTATCGAGCTCTATCGCTTTTGTTACTGTTGTTGTTAGTTTATTGCAATGCCTGCATATTTACTAATGTGGTGTTTTGCTGCCATTCCATCAGCTCACTGGCTTAGTCACTACACTGAGGGAAACAAATGATAAAAACAAACCAAAACGTGCTTAAAATGCGCAAAAACATGTTTAAAAGTGATGTAAGTATCAACATTTTTATTTTAAAAATGTTCATTGTAAAATTTTTAAATCAAGAAAAAAACATTTTAAATTTAAAAATGTTTATTGTTATTTTAAGCACTATGAGAAAAAAAGCTGCTTCACCGCAGTGTTCTCTATTTAATATTCTCTTCTGTATTCGAATTCTAATCCAACGGTATTCTCTTCATCTTCTCTTAAACCAAGTCCCAACTACAAAAATGTAGCCTCCGCTTGTTCTTCTCTTCTTTTCTTCTTCGCCTTAACTGTTTATCTTTATTTCTTAATCTCCTTCTTCTCCTTTTTCTTCATTATTTTATATTCTTCTCCGAATTCGAACCATGACATCAACCTGAAATTCCATCCAACGGCATCACATAGTGATACATTAAACATTATATTGAATTGTAGTAAGTAACCTATTTATACTTCCCTTTTCCTAAAAAAGAATTCATGAATTATATGAAACATTGTAAAAACAAAATTTCCAAAAAAAAAAAAATTGATTCTCATTATTGTTCTTGTTGGATTGCTCACAAAAAATATTTTCTCAACAAAAAAAGTTTAAAAGTGAGAGAGTTTTTGAATCAACATTCATTTTCATTTTTAATTTAAGTATGTTTCTTTTTAAATCGAAAATGCATTTTTACTTCAAAAATGTCATTCTTAATTCAAAAATTTCATTTTTAATTTAAAAATTTTTATTGTTAAAATAAAAATGATTTGGTTTAAAACGTGCATTATGAAAATAAAAATTTAATTTTTGATTTTAAAATGCTATTTTTCTATCAGTGTATCAATTCCTCGTTTCCTTCTATTGTCTAACTCCGTTGCTTGAGCTTCCTCCGATGAACGTAGTACATAATTTGTTGGCTGCCAGCAATTTGGTTATACATATGTACCTTTCTTTTTATTTTATGTGTATTTTTTGCTTTTGTTTTTTATGTAAAATCCACCTTTCAAATGCAATTCGTTTTACAGTCGCATTTGTTATACTAGTAGAGCGCAACGATTCATTTTTGAATGTATACAGTCAAGTACAAGTAGCTACATTCATATTAAGAGAGTTGTGTGCAACTAAATGAGTACACAGTAGCTCCAACTCAAATTTTCAGTATTCTACTCAATACATCTGCCTCAATTTACTCAATTTTCAGTTTAAAAAGCTAATTCACCAAACTAACTAATTTTACTCAAACAAAAATGAGTCTGAATAACGCTTCTGTGCTGAGAGTCGACTTACTGAATCACCTCGTAGTTGAGCCACCTACCTCTAGGTCGGAATGAATGTGCTATGTATTCATAAAAAGCTGCTAAGCAAAGAGTATAAGTCTCCCTATTTCCCTGTCCAAAACTGTTCACAGTTAAACAAATGCATATCTGATTAGTTGTTAAGTTTATCGTTATTTTTTCTTAATTTTTTATTGCTTAATTTTATTGCTAACAATCATTTTTTGTTTATTATTTGTTTTTTTTTGTGTTTTTAGAACTTATATTTACATATGTGATGTCTTAATCTGACAGAAGCTGCTTGGACCAACACATCTAATGCTGTGCAAAGATTTTACTCGTAGAAATATACATACATATATATATATCGTCGTTGAAGATGCATTTTTGCGTAAGAGGTATTTTCATTTTCGAGTAAGGGACATTTTTGCCAAAAATGAGATTTTCCAACCCTGAGTTCCTGACGCTCACCTCTATCGATCCATACCAAAACATTGCAATTCTAACAACAAAAACGCATAATAACAGTAAATTGCATAATCGCGTATGAAGGGTATTGTCAAAATTTGGCAGCATTACCGCGTATGATTTCAGTTCATTCATATAAGCGAAGTTATATGTTATTAGATAAATAAATTAAATGGCGAATTTTTATGAAAGGGAGCAAAAGTTAACTTATTTCAACAAATAATGTCAGGTAAATATCAAGCAGGTATTATTTTAAACAAATTAATGAAGTGGCTAATTGGTAAGCTACGTTTTTTTGCTACAATCTTTACAATTTTCCCAACCAAATTATGACTAAAGTTATCAAAAATTAAAAAACAAAACAAGAAAGGAAGCCTTAGTTCGAGTGGAGCCAAATATTATAAGCTTTCATAGTTTTTTTTTTACGTTTGCTAGATACACGGTGCAATTTAAAAAAGGCCGTGCCGCATAAAGTGGGCGCAGCCACGCCCATTTTGAAAATTCGTATCAATAATCCGACTAAACGTATAAATATTCTTGTTATTATAAAATTTCATCCCTTCATGACTTTTAGTTACAGAGATGTCACGTTACAAATTTCTGAAGGGCATTCGAGAAAAATTTTGATTAAAAAGTAGGCGTGGTTATAAACTGATTTCGCTAAAATTTGCACATATACTACCGCAAGTGGTAGATATAAGTCCACCAATTTTCGTCATAATATCTCAATTATTTGTCGAGTTATGGGCTCCGAAATCTCGTAGAGTCCTTTGTATAATAAGAGGCGGTGCTACGCCCATTTTCCAAAATATTTCTGTTTTCTATCTATCGTGGTACTTGTGCCACAAAATTTCATTGAATTATCTTTATAATTGGCGCTCAAAATGTTTTTATTGGGCCCCTTTGTAATAATCATATATAAAAGTGGGCGTGGTAGTGGTCCGATTTCGCCCATTTTCAACCGTCCCAGTCTGGATAGGAACCTATATACGAAATTTCATAAAAATATTTAAATCTGTGTACTATTACAGCTGTGTATAAAAATTAATGTATTACATTGCGATAAAAACATGTTTTTTGTAGGCCATGATTCTTATGCGAAAATTTATAAGACATTCAAGTCAGGTTATAAACCAGATAGACACGGATATTCCTAATCCAATCCACAAAGGTCACCTCAATATTACAAAACGTAAATATCAACATTTACAAGAACTTAAAAGAGTGATGCCGTCCGATTGTCATAGCTTTTATGACAATTTACCACATTTACCTTAAGAGTTCTCCACCTATGTGTAAACAAACTTACGTTTTCTTAACTAAAAATATGAATTTTAGTTTAAAATGTAATATATGTACAAGTTTTGTAACTTTTTTTCTTTATAAAATGCTAAAATAAGAATTATATTGAACATTTTGCCATTTCATAACCGATTGTGCGTGATTTTTGTGCCAAATAAAAATTGCACAACCGCACATGAAAAAAAAGAGTCCTAATAATTCAATTTGTTTCTTTTTTTACACTAAGTTGATGTTATGGCTAACAAACTGATCTACGTAACTATTTAAATTTGAGTTTGTACGCAGAAATAAGTAACGGTTTTGAAACGAAATAGTTTTTATGCTCTCCTGTAAAGTTCATCCAATGTCCGCTACGCGAAAATGAAAATACCTCTTACGCAAAAATGCATCTTCAACGACGATATATATATATATAATATACATTCCAAATTTTCAGTTATTTATATATATTGACACACAGATTGTTCCAGATACTATCTAATTAAGAAATGAAAACTCTAAGACTAAGTACTCAAATGAGTAATGCCACATTTCGTTCGAAAATCAAAAACATCTTAATTCGAATCTCCTCATAACTCTTTATAGGCGAAAAATATTTGTCTTTCACATAGAGTCTCCAGCTTTTAATTAGCAGCGAAAATTTCCAAACAAATAATCCATTGTTATTCATAAAAAATAGTAAGTTAGTTTATTGCTATAATTTACATAAAAAACTTTTGATCGAATTTTATGAAAACAAAAAAAAAAAACGACTACACTGAATTGCCGATTTATTCAGCTCGTAAAACGGCTGATCACACAAAGGAAAATTCCTAACTAAACTCATAAAAAATATGTCGAACTGAAATAATAAAAGAAGAAACAACTTTGGACTAAAAATAAAAAATATAAAATAAATTCAAGTAAATACAAAACAAAAAAAAAAAAATAAAAATAAAATATTTATCTTTCTCTGAACAGCGGAAGCATTGTTGCCATCGTTTATTGAATTGTTATGAATTCTTCCAAAAACTGACCCGCTGCGTTTAATACTCAACCGGTTTAACACAAAATTAAATATTCATATTTTTACTATTTATAGGCATTCTATTTTTTTTTTTGTAGGTTTACTTGCTACATAATATATAATAATAATACAATGGCGCTATTATAACTCTGACGAGTTTTATGGCCGAGCTTCTCTCCCAATTCTAGGTGTGCTCCTTTTTTTTTCCTACTAATTGGGTGGACCA
The DNA here is from genome assembly GCA_960531455.1 of Urophora cardui. Lineage (NCBI taxonomy): Eukaryota > Metazoa > Arthropoda > Insecta > Diptera > Tephritidae > Urophora > Urophora cardui. The sequence goes on from OY482673.1 coordinate 125,402,375, forward strand.
GGGCCGTGCGCACGGGGGGGGGTTTGGGGGTTAAAACCCCCCCCCCCCATGACCAAATCTGAGTTGCAATGATTTTGCAAAAATTTTCAAAACACAGTTTATAAATTTTGCATTCAATCTTGACTCATAATTTTTGACAAAATTAGTACAATAATTTTACGGAAGAAGAAATTGGTGAAAGTTGCAAAAAATAAGGTTGGCCAATACATAAGTTCGGCACTTTGAATTGCACTTGGAGCTTTCCGAAATTACAAAGTTGTGTAGCATATGTTCGTTTGAAATTTTTCAAAAAATTGTGCTGATAACAAAAAATTTTAATTTTGTGAAAACAGTGAGCAGTTTCAATTAACAAGTACTGTAAACAGTACTATTCAGGACCTGGTTAACTAGGTTTTGATGAATCAGAATTAGACCAGATAATTCAACTATTTTGGCAAAGGGATGTTCTCATTGTTTGTTTACGTTTGACGGAAACACGGTGTATTTATATAATGCGGATACCGCTTAAGGTGGGCGTAGCCACACCCATTTTCAAAGTTAGTATCAATTATCCGACTAAGCATATGAATATTATTCTTTGTGCAAAATTTCATTCCTTTATGACTTTTAGTTACAAAGATGTCACGTCACAAATTGCACAAGGCCATTTTAGAAATGTTTTTGTAAAAAAGTAGGCGTGGTTATACACCAATTTCGCTAAATTTTTTAACGTATATTAGCACAAGTAATAAAAGTTTGTGGCCGCTGTGGTGCAGTGGGTAGAGTGCTCGCCTGCTATGCCAGAGGTCTCGGGTTCAAACCACGGTCCGAGCCAAACAAATTTTTCTAATTAGTAAAAATCCAATTATTGGGTTTTTTAAGAGCAGCGGTCACCTCTCGGCAGTGGGCGGCATACCCTCCGAGAGTATTTCTGCCATGAAAAAGCTTCTCACAAAAAATGCATTCGCCGTTCGGAGCCGGCATAAAACTGTAGGTCCACCCAATTAGTAGGAAAAACAAAAAGGAGCACACCTCGAATTGGGAGAGAAGCTCGGCCATAAAACTCGTCAGAGTTATAATATCGCCATTGTATTATATTATTATTATTATTATTATTCGTCATAACATATCAATTATAATAATTATTTTTTGAGTTATGGGCTCCGAAATCTCGTAGATTCCTTTGTCCAAAAAGAGGCGGTGTCACGCCCGTTTTCAAAAGTTTTTCTGTTTTTTGTTTCCGGCCTATTGTGGGACTCATGCCACAAAATTTCAATCAATTATCTTTATATTTGACAGAATTCTTTTCCGTACCTCGAAGAATCACAAAGGGTATTCATTTAACCTTATAAATGCCTCGTAAAGTGTGTAAACTTGTAAATTTATAAAGTTTGTAAACGAACTGTCAAATTTTGTATGGAAAATCATTTACGCATGGTTGAGAAATTTACGCGCACATTTCAGTGTGTAAACGCTGTAAACTCGAAAAAAGCAACCTTGCGCAACAGAAACCTCTAGCATCAGTAAGTCATTTACAAAAATTTCCTTGTAAAGTCGTTTTAATTTGGATTTCTCACTTATTTTTGGCATATTTTAATATATGTCTTTAATATATGTAGATATAGTTTTAAATAAATTTTTACAATAGCACAGCTGATGCGAAAAAAAATTATTAGGTGCGTTCATATAACAGTGTGTGTAAACTGATAGAAATTTACACTTTATAAACTTATACTCTTAAATGAATACCCTTACAATGTTAAACGGACTTTAATTATAGCCATGTATTCATAAAAGTGCGAATAATATGCCACCATATCACAAATTCTCTATCAAATACAGAAAAATTTTTACAACCAAAAAAATTTCTTGGGTATTATTTTAAGCATCAGAGTATGCAGTTTCAGAAAAGTTAGAGAACATTTAAATTTATGATGTATGGGTCTGGATATCTGTTTCAGCAAATATGTTTATCTTAGCGAAAAATGTATGCGAATGCAAACCAAAATTAAAAACCCCCCCCAAGGCTAATTCGTGCGCACGGCCCTGGGGTGGACCTACAGTTTTATGCCGGCTCCGAACGGCGAATGCATTTTTTGTGAGAAGCTTTTTCATGGCAGAAATACTCTCGGAGGGTATGCCGCCCACTGCCGCGAGGTGACCGCTGCTCTTAAAAACCCAATAATTGGATTTTTACTAATTAGAAAAATTGTTTTGGTGTTTTGCTCGGACCGTGGTTTGAACCCGAGACCTCTGGCATAGCAGGCGAGCACTCTACCCACTGCACCACAGCGGCATACATATATATTTGTATGTAGATATATAAATAAAAGTATATGTATATTAATAAAATTAATTCATATGTTCAGTCAATTCCAAAATACAAGGCTACTTATAATTTTATTTAGTGTCAACTAAATATATTTTCTTTCACTAATTTCAATGAAATTAATTTTCAAGAAAAGACATTGATTAAATTTCCGGCATTATACTATTTTATTCTATTAAATTTTTTGAGAGAATTTCTAGCGAAAATATGCTTTGTGTGCGTATCGATAGCATTCATACCCAGCAAACATTATTGGAGCCCTCATAATTTTGGAGTCCGATATGAGTCCGAAATATACATATATGTATGTACAATAACAGCTTTAAACTTTTCGAATAAAACATTAGTCCGAAATATGAGCTTAAGAATTTTTTTTTCATATTTTTTTTGTTTTTTTTTTTTGTAAATGATAATTGTAATTCATAGATGCTTTTTCGAAAAAAGGGAAGTATAAAAGTATAACTAAAGTTCAATATAATGTTTAATGTCCCACTATATGATGGCGTTGGATTGAATTTCAGGTTGATTTCAGGTTCGAATCCGAAGGAGAATATAAAATAGACAACGCGATAAAGTAAGTTGTGAAGACGAAGCAGGTTCCACAATGAAAGAAGGGTGGTCAAGCGGGGTTAAAGCTGTATATTTGTACGTGGAAGCCGATTTGAAAAAAAACGGGAGAATGAGGCCAGCGGAAGGAAAATAAAAAAAAATAATTATTGTTTGTTGTATTTACTAGTCATAAATTAAGGAAAAAACGAGTCATAAATATGAGTACAATAGTAGTAATATCAAAAAGTCACTGAATTGAATTTTCTTGCTAGTTGTTTTTAAAAAATTTCTTAATTCAATTTTATAAGAATATATATGTATTACTTTTTAGTATTTAGGATAAATTCTGTTAACTAGTCTGTAAGAAACTTTCTTATATGTTTCCTAGACTTGCAAATAAATAAATAAATTAATAAATAAGTAGAAATGCATAGGATTCCTTTCTGACCTTTTTATGACTGCGAATGTTTGCTGGGTAGAAAGCATATTAACAAAATTATTACTGCATTAGGGCGTGTCTTTTAAATTGAATTCTGAAAGGCCTCTATTTACATGGCTGCTTCTTTGAGATAATTCTTTCTTTGATAACGATGGCTCTTTCCACCTAGAAAGTATTTTTTAACGAGATCCACCACTGACATAGGCAGAGAGAAACCGCCACTGAGCTGACAAGTTCAAGTGGAGAATGGCTTGGCTTTCCTTGGTGTTTCTAAGTGAGGTAGTAGTGGAGATGCCCATCCCTGATGGATTAGATGATAATATTGAAGCACTAATATGATATTTGCACGGGCAATTTTTAACAAGCAAAATATAAAAGTAAAATAATTATTCACATGCCATAATTTTTCCAAAAACAAAGAGAAATGTCAAAGCGGAGGCGGCAGGCATAAATAGAAAAAAAGGAGTAAAGAAAAACACGAAATAATACTATACAAACCCAAAGAGCCACCACTCCCAATTACACTGTAGGGAGGTCAAAATATCACAGCGAAACGCCGAGACACCCCAACTAAATTTTTGGCTGTAGAATACGATGGCATTTACAGAAAGTCAAAGTTAGCTCTTGTTTTCGAGATATTGAGGAAAGAAGTTTCAGAGCTCTGAAGGTAATTTTTTTTCCATCTATAAACTTTACTCAGGCTTGGAACCCTTTACGCGCATAATAATTTTGACAGTTGCTCTTACTTAATTGGGGTATTCTAAATTCAATGCCGCCTTTAGTTTTCCCAAATTGGCTCCGGTTTTCGAGATAACGGTATTTAAAAATTACCATCAATTTGGACTTTTTTGTTAATAACTCAGTCAGTTTATGAGATAGATTGCCAAAACTTTGCACGTGACAATATTTTAGTATTTCCTTAACTATTTCTGAAAATAATTGAAATCGGGTGACTATAACATATAGCTGCCTTACAACCGATGTTTCAGATGTGGACATTTATGGGTATAACTTTGCTATTTAAACAGCTAAGGACATGCAACTTTGGAGAATTTGTACTCGTATTGGCCTTAATATATTTCCTGAAAATTGCCAAGATCGGGTCACTATAACATATAGCTCCCATACAACTGATTGTTCAGATATATGGTTTTGCACATTTATTTCCTTATAACTCCGAAAATAGTCATTCTGCGTGAAAAGGAAATATAAATACTTTCATTCAAAATTAATAGGTGAAAATTTTTCTCATATACGATTTCCACATATCTGCATCAGTTATTGCACTTTTATGCAACCAAAGTTGAAATTTCACCATAGGCATTTTTTTCAAGCCCAATAACTCATATATCGTATTAAATGAATTAGATGATATTTACATCGTCTTACAGGGAATTAAAAGAACTATTACGCAGTTTTTAAATGAAGAAAATATATGCATGTTTAAGGATTTTATATGCATTTATAGTAAAATTTTCCTACAAAACTATTGTTTGAAAACTATTGAAGCATACTTTTAGGCATTATTTGGAATAAAATTTTATGAAAAATTAACAAAAAAAATTATTCAAATGCGTATAAAATCCTCAAATATGCATATATTTTCTTCATTTAAAAACTGTATAATAGTTCTTTTAACTCTCTGTAAGACGATATAAAGATCATCTAATTCATTTAATACGATATATGAGTTATTGGGCTTGAAAAAATGCCTATGGTGAAATTTCAACTTTGGTTGCACAAAAGTGCAATAACTGATGCAGTTACGTGGAAATCGTATATGAGAAAATTTTTCACCTATTAATTTTCAATGAAAGTGTTTATGTTGCTTTTTCACGCAGAATGACTATTTTCGGAGTTATAAGGAAATAAATGTGCAAAACCATATATCTGAACAATCAGTTGTATGGGAGCTATATGTTATAGTGACCCGATCTTGACAATTTTCAGAGAATAGATTAAGGTCAATACAGGTAGAAATTCTCCTAAGTTTCATGTCCTTAGCTGTTTGAATAGCGAAGCTATACCCCAAAATGTCCACATCTGAAAAATCGGTTGTATGGCAGCTATATGTTATAGTCACCCGATTTCAATTATTTTCAGAAATAGTTAAGGAAATACTAAAATATTGTCACGTGCAAAGTTTTGGCAATCTATCTCATAAACTGACTGAGTTATTAACAAAAAAGTCCAAATTGATGGTAATTTTTAAATACCGTTATCTCGAAAACCGGAGCCAATTTGGGAAAACTAAAGGCGGCATTGAATTTAGAATACCCCAATTAAGTAAGAGCAACTGTCAAAATTATTATGCGCGTAAAGGGTTCCAAGCCTGAGTAAAGTTTATAGATGGAAAAAAAATTACCTTCAGAGCTCTGAAACTTCTTTGCTAAATATCTCGAAAACAAGAGCTAACTTTGACTTTCTGTAAATGCCATCGTATTCTACAGCCAAAAATTAAGTTGACGTGTTTCGGCGTTTCTCTGTGATATTTCAAAAGTTAAAAATTTACCTACAGTGTTATTTATTAAATTTATGAATTAAACATATTTTTGCAATTTTCATTGTTGTTGTTGTTATTTAGTAGAAAATTTTACATTTCCTCTTACAGAGTTGGACATACAAATTTTTCCAAAACAAAAAGGAAAATCTATATAAAATACTATATGTACATATGTATATATGTACATATGTATACTTAAAACATTTTTATTGTCCGCGACGACGTCGTCTCCAACGGCGACATGCCAATATCTCAGTAACCAATGTGGGCGTGTAGCAACACCGCCCCCATCAGCTGCCGACGACGACGAACCACTAACAAATGAGCTAACAACAACACCAACAAAAGCAAAGCTCATGTTATAAACAAATTGCATGGCCATTGCACATACAGTTCGTTGCCACTGTTGGTTGGATGGGTTGGACAATTTGGCCGTTTGTCGTTCGTTAGTTCCTTTGCTTGTCCGCCCGTCTGCGCTGATGGCGCACATCGTCCGTGCATTGTCTCTGTGATGGTTGGCATTCTATGAACTGGCATATAGTAAAATAAAATTGAAAATTTCATGACATTTTTGTTATTGTTTTTTTTTTGTACACTTCAAATTGCAAAATGAGTTTTAGAGAGACGAAGGCGGAGGGACGCAATAGCTGAAGGCGGACGATTAAAATTGATGTGGAAAAAAGCTGCTTGTGCAAAAAGTTCGCAAAATATATGTATTTTTTATTTGCATTTTTGGTTAATGCCTTTTTTTTATTTGAAACAAAGGAACTTGCTTTTAATCGCATTCAGCTTTTTTTCGTGCTTTAATTATCGTAGGGTCAAGAATTAAGAGTAAACAAATCATAAATAAAATGAATATTAGCTTTTAATAATTGTTGGATGGTTTTTGTAAAAATGAACTAACTCAACATTTGTGAAGGCTTGCGGCGCGTCGTTCGGGCACCTTAAAGAAAACACATAAGGAGCTCTTGGGGGGTAGTTTTGAAAATGTTTATAACATAGTTTATGAAAATTTGGGAGTAATACATGAAAATCGCAAAACTGCCTAAGAAATGCTAAACTCTTAATTGCACATGTATGCCTATAGTAACTTATTGAAATTATCACTTAAGCCTTTTTTCTAAATTAGCCACGCATTTATGGAATGCGAAAACAAACTAATTAAGATGTCTAAGCAGTATAAAATTTATACTATAAATTGTTTTCAGTGACACCGAGGGCAGCAATTTGCAATAAAATTGTTTGAAGAAAAAGGACGGAAATTTGGAGGAAAGGAAATTTGGTTTGTATGTATAATATTTTTTTTTGGCAAACCGAAGTCTACGTTTTTTATTTAGAATATTCTAGAACTTTTTAAAACACAAATTTACATACATAAGTATGTATATATTTTTGAGTATGAGAGAATAAAGCAGAGTATAATTGGAAAATTATAATTTCATTATATAATGGGTCATATTAATAAAAGCCAAGCATTTGCTTTTGCTTAAGATTACAGACCTTTTTCTCAAATTTTGAAATTTGGTTCATACAAATTAATGTCAAATTTTTAAAATTTTGAGTAAAAGCATTTGCTTGGTTTTTATTAATACGGTCTAATGTCTTCAGATGACAGGTTTCTTAAATCCATAATCCGTTACAGTTATATGTACCCTCAGCGTTCAATCGAGCATATTTCCAACCCGTATACTCGAGATGGTTTGAGAATTTGCTTAGACTGGTTTGAAAACTTGCTTAGTCAAGTTTGGTTTGAAAGCTAAATTCAGCGTGGCTTTAGACAAGGGATTATCACACCTGCTGGTGCAGTGGGTAGAGTGCTTGCCAGCTATGCCAGAGGTCTCGGGTTCAAACCCCAGTCCGAGCAAACATCAAACAAAATTTTCTAATTATTAAAAGTCCAATTATTGGGTTTTTAAGAGCAGCGGTCACCTCTCGGAAGTGGGCGGCATACCCTCCGAGAGTATTTCTGCCATGAAAAAGCTTCTCACAAAAAAATCATTCGCCGTTCGGAGCCGGCATAAAACTGTAGGTCCACCCAATTAGTAGGAAAAACAAAAAGAAGCACACCTCGAATTGGGAGAGAAGCTCGGCCATAACACTCGTCAGAGTTATAATAATACAATTATTATCACACCCACCATTGTGCAATGTGTTAAAAGCACAAAAGCTCTTCGCTACACCCAAAAGAAACTCAATCATGGTCGAAAACTAAAATTTTTAAATTGGAAATGTATAAACCACAAACCAAAAAAGTTAAAATAAAAAAATAAGAGCAACAAATACAAAATCATGATTCCCAACAAAAATATTACGTAAAAAAATTTAAATAAGAAAACCACGCCCAACACACAATCATTCCCAAGCATTCAGAGACTGCTCGAGCAACACAACCTGCTAGCTCAACAAGTCAATGCTGAGTGAAAATCGTTAAACAAAAATTCTCTGAGTGAGCGAAGAGATTTGTAGTGTCGGTGTGAGCCTGTCGGTGTGAAAGCTATAAAAAGCTTATCCGTGCGTGGATAGGCGCAGATAATCACTGCTTTAGACTTAGAAGGTCTTGAATTTTATGGCTTTGGCTTTTAAGGACTTTGTAGTCTTGCTCAACAGGCTGTAAACAACATTTTTTTTTTGTATGACGAGTTAGCCAAGGGTTAAAGCATATACATAGGAATTAAATTTGAGCGAAAACTGTCGCAAGCATTTGTGCATTCAAAACACAATCAAACTGTGAATAATTAAACAATTTAGCAACATTTTTCTATTGAAAAAATATTCAATTTCTAACACGATTAAATACACATACAATCTTCCGCATTCTGCAAACGGAAATTATTTATATACAATTACTATATTTGCTAAAAATAAATATGCAATATATGTTGAACAATAAGGAATAAATTTGCGATTTTTCCCCATTAAGTATTTATGCGAAACGAAGATCAAAGAGAAATTATACAAACTAACGTAGTGGCAGCAAAAAAAAAATTTATTTAAAAATGCCATTTTATTAAGTTCCATTCGTCGCTCGTCATCGCTAAATTAATTTACGTTGATTACACACAATTAACACAGATTTAAATGCATTAAATAAAGCGCATGCATATGCGAGGTTTTTTATATTTTTCTTTTTTTCTCAGCGATTAAAAGCCTATTGTGCAAAAAAAAAAAATAAATGAGAAAAGCGTAAGTGCACTTCATATAATTGCAAAATTACTTAATCATTGGCTATAAAAAATGTATAAATATGCAAAGTGGCGATTAGAGGCGCGCATGGGTATGCGCACATTGAGTAGGCGCCAATTAACCCTAATGAGGCTAGTGTGGCACAGCTGTCTCGAATAGCATATTCGTTTATAACGTTCACATGAACATGAAATGGTGTTACAACTCTCTGATGCGGAACGAATACGATTTTTGTAGTTGATACTAACGCATATTCTAATTTCCTAAAAATGAGGTGAGCCTCATTACTCCTACTTGAGCTCTTTTGAAAAATAAAATTTAGCCACCAAGGGTTAAGCAGATTTTTTTCAATTATTTTTATGAAAAACAGTAAAATATCTCTGAATAATTTTGCCATAACAAAAATAATCACGCAAGGGTTAAAAACTATGCGCTATAAATATTAAATGATTGGACTTCAGATCAATCAAAGCCGTTACATACCTGCATATATGTACATATACATATGTACATGCATTTGGAAACATTTATTATTTTTTTCTTAATTTTCATTGCAAAACTTAATGACTTTGTGTTCAATTTTTTCTATTGCATATTTCAATTCAACTAATTTACGATATTCCAAAGCTGGTCACATTTGCACGTACCAACAAGTACATATTTATATAGAACAAATTATCTCTGATCTCATCTCCCAGCACATCCATATTGACATTTCGTGCTATGCCTTTTAAGTTTTATGTAAATTAAGGTTTGAATCTATGTAGACGCATATATGTATGTAAATTAAAATAATTTGTAATAAAAAATGGCGTATGCATTGATTTGCGCGTTCACAGCCAGCCAATTGGTTAGAGATAATTTCTACGTGTGCACATACAAGCGAGGCCATTAGAATAGGCGCAGGAATGGGATATTGGATATTCAAGTATCACAGAACACCCTGTAGGAAAGCTATGTGGTTATATGTAATTTAAACTGTCTTAAATGCTTAGATTAATAAGAATGTACTAAAAATGTACTAAAAAATACTAAATTTACTGAAAAAATACTAAATTTGCTGAAAAAATACTAAATTTACTGAAAAAATACAAATGTACAAAAGGTGCTAAACTAGTACTAAAAGTTATGTTGGGTGAGAGAAAAGTAGTTAACGATTACTAAAACTTTACTACATGAGTGCCAAAAAGGTACTAAATGAGTAGGAGAAATGTACTAATTGCGAACTAAATACATATGTACATACATATGTATATACTAAATGAGTACTAGAAGGTACTAAAAATTTAATAAAGGAGATACTAAAAATTTAATAAAGGAGTACTAAAAGGGCACACAACGAGTACTAAAAATTTACTAAGTGAATCGGCACTAAAAACACACTAAATGAATACTAAATGCGTTCCCAAAAAGGCAATCAACAAGTACTAAAAAGTTACTAAAAAAGTATTAAATTAGTACTAAAAATTTATTAAAAGTGTACATAAAAATTAATAAATTAGTACTAAGAAGTTACTAAAAATCTAATAGAGGAGTACTAAAAGGGTACAAAACGAGTATTAAAAATTTACTAAATGAATTAGTACTAAAATGTATTTAATGAATACTAAATGAGTACTAAAAATTTACTAAATGAATTGGTAGTAAAAAGTATGAAATCAATTCTAAATGAGTGCCAAAAAGATACTAAATGAGTGCTCAAAATATATTAGATGAGCATCAAAATGGTAATAAATGAGTACTAAAAAGGTACATATGTATGTATGTATGTACATACTAAAAATTTACTAAAAAAATACTAAATAAGTACTAAAAAAATCACTAAATAAGTACTAAAAATTTACTAAAATGTAATAAATGAGTACTAAACATGTACTAAATAACTACCAAAAAATTACTAAATTGTATGAAATATGTATATGCACATTAGAGCGTATCACGGTGTATGGAGGAAAAAAAAGTTGAAAATGTTCCCCCCCAGTTTGAACACTTACCTTATGAGGTTTTCAAAAAAATTTTTTTTAATTTTTTTGTCACCTTGTAAAAACAGCGAAATTTGTTTTTTTTCTATAATTTCTATATTTTACGTTCGATTTTCAAAAGTGATACATTTTTAGAAAGGTATTCACCAAGGCAATATTTCATCCATAGAAACTTTTAGCCCATCATGCCAAGTTCAGCTTTTATTCTATTTTTACTAAATCCAACACCCTGTATTTGAAAAAAAAATTGTTTCCTGAATACTAAGAAAAACAAGTAAGAGCGCGGCTGACTTCGGACGTACCAAAGACTGCATACCTTTCATGAATGGGGAAATGAAAAGTTGCATAGTCTAATATTGTTTAATTTATACTTTCAATTCTCTGGGTAATTTATACAAAGATTCCTTAGAAAAAGAAGTGTCATTATTTAGATGGAGAAGTTATACCCTAAAATATATATATCTGAACAATCGGTTGTATGGCAGCTATATGATATAGTGGTCCGATTCGGCCGATTCCGACAAATGATAAGCTTCTCCTAAAAATACACTCACATTCCGAATTTCATGCAGATATATCAAAAATTGAGGGACTAGTTTGCGATTAAACAGACAGACAGACAGACAGACAGACGGACATGGCTTAATCGACTCAGCTCATGATCATATTGGTATATATTTTCGTAGGTCTGCAACGCCTCGTTCTGGTACTTTCACCATTCGTGTTTCGGTACAAAGTTATAATACCATTCCATTCCCATGAATGGTATAAAAAGAATATTTACCTGCATATAATGAGGAAATAAATGTAATGCATTTATGCTAAATCTTTTCTTGGCTCTAATTTTCTGTAACGTTCTCGGCTACTTACTTTAGCGAGTATATAACCTAGGCGTTCCTCGTCGGCAACTTCTGTACAAGAATCACTTACTACCTGTTCAAATTGCTCAGTATTTAGAGAATGGCATAGAAAATCTGAGTAAATTAATAGGTTATAATTAGTATAATTAGTATCAATCACTGCTGTTTGGAAATATTAATCAGGTATTTTTATAACATCATTAGAATTTTGTAGTTCCTGCAAGTCCGTAGAAGAATAAAATTGCAAGCATGGTGGCTCTGTAATTCTAAATGAGCTCCAATCGATCATTTGAGTGTACTATGTACTTCTTCATGGCATTTCTGCTCTGAGTTGCTCTATGTTGCTCTATTTCGACAGCTGCCCTACTTTGCTCTGCTCTAACCTGCTCCGAACTTTTTTTGTTCATTAAACAGAGCTAATATTAATAAGTAATAATCTTTTTTACTCATATAATGATGTCAAAACTAAATTCAAGGCTAAATTTACTTTATTCAAAATTTTTTTTTTTAATACAGGGTGTTGGTTTTAAATAAATTTTAATAAAAGCTAAAGGTGGTGTCGCAGGTTAATGGCTTATATAGACGAAATATGACACGGGTTAAAACCTTTACAACAATATATTGCTCGTTAAAATCAAACACCAAATAGAAAAGTTATAAGCAAAAAACGAATTTCGCTGTTTTTACAGGGTGCCGAAAAAAAAATTTTTTCCATTTTTGAAATCTCCAAGGAGTAAACATTCGAACCAGAGGGGAACATTTTAAACTTTTTTTGGCGATACGCTCTAATGCACATATTACATCCGTCCATTTTGTCCATCGAACAATTGCTGAGCCGTCCATTTACCAAACCCAAATTTTGCAGGGGAGCGAAAAGATATGCTTGCTTTGCTCCAACGCAACATTCAATGCAAAACACGAAAATGTGTTAAAAAAAAGTCTCAACATGACAGAAAAAGAGCATGAGCAATGAAAATAAAATAAATAAAAATCGAACATGACAAAGGAAAAATGCAACAACACAAAATGCAAAAATAAACAAACAAAAACAACATACAAAATGACAATTTGCAAATTTTACAAAATATTTGGAATGCCTGCGACTGCCTGGTTTGAGCGAATACGTATACGACATGGTGTGCTAATTTGCGTGCCATGATGGCATGTCTCCACACAAGGCGACAAAAACAAAAAAACATAAACAACTAAACATGCAGAAAGTGAAGAGAAAATTTAAGAAAAAAATAGCAAAAAAAGCAAATAAAAATAAAAATAAATCTGAAGCGCGTTCTCTCAAATGCATATTTGTCGCACTAAACACAAAATAATCTGCACTTTTGCATGCGCGCCAATGTTGCTATTTTATTGTATGTGTGTGTGTGTTTTTTTTGTTGTTGGTGTATTTGTTTGTTGCCGCTATGCGATTGCTGACTAAATAAATAAATAAAGAAATTTTAAAAATTTGCGCGTTCAACATTTGTTGTCGCTAAGCGAAAAAGAAGTGCATAAAAAAGCAATAAATAAAAGGAAGCACGAAGAGTAAAAAGGCAAAAAGAAAATATTAAAAAAAAACAACAATAAAAAAATCAAAGCAAAATGTCAACAAAACCGAACAAAATCCGCTAAAAAGTGTGAAAATAAATGTTTTTTGCCCTTAAGTATTTGTGCATGCAGATTTCTGTATTATTTAATTTTTTTTTTATTTTTTTATTTTTATTTTTAAGTGAAACATTTTATTTTTTGCAAAAAATTTAATTTTTTTTGATATTCAAATGAAAATACATACTAAGCGCTTACACGGGGAACATTTACTCATGAACGTATAAATATGTGCATAAATAAATACATTTTTTTTTTTTGCAAAAAATGTGATCGAATGCATTTTTATTTATTTTTTTTCTCAATTTGTTTGCATTCTTAATGTTTATTTTACATGCTTGTTCGAGTTTAAAGCAGGCATGTTAAATTCCGATTAGGATTAGTAATCAATTAAAGGGTTTTGTTTTTTAATTAGTGATCATTATTTTAATTCTTTTGCAGAAAAAAACTAATTTTGATTGATTACCAAAAAAATCAAAAAAAAAATCATTAAAAATCGAAAAAAATTAAACATAAATAATCAAAAATAAGCAAAAACAATCCAAATAATTTTTTTGATTATTTTTGAATTTTTTTGATTATTTTTGATTTTTTCATTTTCTTTCATTTTTTTTTTGATTTTATATAATTTTATTTTTTTATTTTTTTTAAAGGTAATTGCAAAATAGTCATTGAAATTTGAAAACAATTGGAAATCAATCATTAAATGGATACTTGAAAAACCCAGCAGGGCAAATTGCGCATCGGAAGTGATTTAGAAGCACTTCGTAGAGGCGTGGAAGCGCACCCTTCTTGTTGCAGATACCGCATCTTTTACCATTGGCATGTCATTGGAAATTGGCCCGCTATTTCTAAAAACCCAATAATTGTGTGCTAATTATATAAAAAAAATGTTCGGTGTTCGTCCGGACTGGGGATAGAACACGAGACCTCTAGTATGGCAGAAAATAATAAAAAGTATGTTTTATCAGGATGGCGAATCAAATCGCAAAATAAAAGTATCTTTTATTTTGAAAATTAAACCACAAATAAGATGATGATAACTGTTGATAACTGAAAGCCAATGCGAAGCTTGGCCAGGTATGGTAGTGTATCTATAAAACTATTTATTTTTGTACATCTTGTTCTTGGCGATGCGGAACCCATTGCGCATTTCGCCATCAAATTTCGATAGGTCCATATCAGGACTGTGAACACCACCTGTTAAATAAAAATGCGTAGCATTTTAGAAGCTAACTTCGAATAGCTAAGACACATATTTATACTTACGAAAAACGATTTCTTGAACAAATTTTAGAGATTTTGTGGCAAATTTCTTCTGGCGACCATCCCAGTTTATAAACGGTAGAGTGCTTTCCGCAAATAGAAATGGTATAATTTTTTTAACCGGAGTAGCTCCCACCACAGAGCGTACGTATGTAACCTGAAATTATACACGGAATAGTGAGTTCAAAATTTTCAAATGAACACTTAAAATTTAAGATACGAGGGTCACTGCAAAAGTTCGCGGAATCAAGTACTACTAGCGTTCTCCGATTGTCATATTTTTGGTTTCTTCTATATGTCACCGATCTGACAGACCCATTTCACGCACAGGAGCAATATTTTTCGGGATAAGAGAGGCGCATGGACGACGATGACAATCGTAGGACGCTACCAATACAGGAAGTACGTTATTCCACGAATTGTTGCAGTGGCCCTCGTATTATTGGACCTACCAACTCGTCCCGGGTGTACTGCGACAAAATATTGTCAGCAGACTTGATGTCTTCAACAGAGTGATATGGTAGAATGTTTAATTATTAATTATTAAATTATTGTCCTTTATTTGGAGGTGCCCCAATTCCATTAAAGACTGGACAAAATGCTCTAGATGCATAAAATTCATTTCCTAGATAAAATTAATTTGCTAATTTCTCCTAAAAATTTCCTCGAATTTTCAGAATTTTTGTATAAGCTTGGAGACACTGATTTAAACATATTTCATCGGAAAATTACGTATATTTTTAGGAGAAATTAGCAAATTAATTTTATCTAGGAAATGAATTTTATGCATCTAGAGCATTTTGTCCATTCTTTAATGGAATTGGGGCACCTCCAAATAAAGGACAAGGCCAATAATATTTTGCAGTCTTACGTCTGTACTAGAAAGGCAACTTTCTGCAGGTAGAGCAATAATGATTTCAAAAAAAGCCCCAATTCACTCCGCCCTAATGTATATAGATATGCCGTATTACTTACCTTAAAGTGACGCCAACAAAAAATAAAATCAGGAACACTCCCACTTCTTATATATGTATGTGTATTTAAAGAGGTTTTCTTTATTTAAAACCTATAACCACACTGTAATTTTATTAAATTTTTTAATTTATTAAAGAGCAAACGCGCACGTGTTAACCGCTTAATTTTCACTTTCAGAATAAAAAAATTACATACAAACATACAACAGAAAAAAAATGGACGATTTTACAAAGCGCTTAATTTTCTGCGCTTTAGGTAGCGAATACGAAGCACATGAATGCAGTCGTTTGCTTCACATTAACCGAAGTTAATCGGCAAAGCGAGGTGCACAATTTTCTGCGCTTTAGGTAGCGGATACGAAGCACATGAATGCAGTCGTTTGCATCAAATTAACCGAAGTTAATCGGTGAAGCAAGGTGTACAATTTTCTGTTCGTTAGGTAGCGAATACGAAGACTAAAACGCCTACTATTCTACGGTTAAAGAAGGGGAAAAGCAGCGCATCTAAAGTGCAAATCAGAGAAGCGCATGAAAAAAATCTGCTGGGAAGGAGTAAAACCGAAGGTGAAGACATTGGTTTAAAAGATATTGCCTGACAAATTCAATTTTTTCTTCAAAAAATCGTAAAAAATCGAAAAAATTCAAATTGAATCGTCAATATTCCAGAAACTATAAGAGTTAAGGAAAAATGTTATAGCAGCGATGAAAAGGAAATTTAATTTTCTTTCGTTGAGTGTCACTCCAAGGAAGATAGCTGACTGCGTTAAAAAGGTATACAGGATTAAGTGGAGCCATTGGCCAAATAACGGTAAATTGCCGATATCTCAAAAACCTTCCCATAGAATTAAAAATGAGCCCGATTTTCGGAATCAGCGACCGATTTTACATATAGATAGGATGGTCACGTCCAAAGTACAGACAAAAAATTTCATTTTGTGATCCAGTGTAATCATTATTTAACAGGTCCGGTTTAAAGTGTCGCTGCCATTTCCGACTGGGTGCAGCTTGTAACGCGACGACGAGAACATTTTTAGCGTGACCTGCATTCATTTCATAAAAATTTCATCGTATTTAATTTAATTAAAAAAAAAAATGAATAAATGTAAGACCGCGAAACGCCGCGCCGAATACTTCATAACACATTCCATGAATGGGTTAAATGAAATGTTACTTGGTCTAGTCCATTTATGTGGCTTGGTCATCATCATCTTTATCAAAGTCATCACGAACATGATCATCGACATCTTCATTTACAACAACAAAAACTACATCAATAACACAAATACTTAACATCCAGAGCTCCCTCCCAATAGGATTGATGGGCCGATATGGCTCATGTCAATTTAAAATTATACGATAAAAACCTTATTCGTTAATTTGATAGCTCATAATACTAAATTAAAGCTCTAAAAGAATTTCTTTGGTGTCAATATGATTGCTATAATTCCCATAACGCCCTCCAAACATTCCACGTACCACAAAAGACGTCATGAAATGGTGCGACTTACATACATACATATAAAAAACGTAGGCAAAAGAGTAGCGGATGTGTTGGAAATAAAGATTGTTCCACAGATATCTACACACACACATGCAAATATATGAATTTGAGTTGCATACTTAAAGCAAAATCCTGTTATGCAAACCACGACCCGACAATAAAACCAATTTTGAGTGGCAATCAATGGTAAGTCGCAGCGTAACAAATGACGCACACAAACTACTGACTCAAAAAAAGGAAGTATGTACCTAAATATGTAAATACATACATATGTATATATGTATGTATGAAAAAATTGTATGTTAATTTGTAGATATATATGTATGCAAATATAAAAATTCTTATTGCACAAATCAGCTCGAATATTTGCTATTTTTCCGTTGCTTGCATTCCAGCAGATATCGTCTTCCTACTCGCCCGCCGCCAAACTACATTCCTAAGCATTAGTAATAGTATTTCGTAGAGCTGCAAAACTATCGATGGCACTATCGATAGTATCGATAGTTTATTTTTCGTGTCACTATCGATAGTTTTTTTCCACTATCGATGGTTATCTCTATTCGTTCTTGTAGTTTTGTCCCAAGAGAAGAATACTGAATGTTAGGTAGGAGTTGGACTTCGATATCAAATTGGTCAAATTAATACCCCAGCGGGTTAGGGGGCTTAGAATATACCCGTGGTAAGGAATGTCTGTCGTAAGAGGCGACTAAAATCCACGCTTCTAACTATATATAACTTGTAGTAATTGAACCACACCTCGCTAAATGACATCTGGTCAATGTCAAAATTTTTAATTTTTTCCGATTTTTGAAAGTTTTGATTTTCAAATTAAATTTTTTATAAAAACTTTTAAAAATCAGAAAAGTTTTATTTCTTAAAAATTAGCCCGTTTAGTTGTTAACGTAATATCAAGGATATCTGATAAAAACATTATTTTTAGCGATTTCTTTCATGTGAAACAAAAAGGATAGTTTATGGACGAAAAACTCGGTTATATGATTCATCCGTATATAGGGCGTCGTTTTACAACTTTTTTTTGCAAAACACTATAGACTTCTTGCGCGACCTTAAACTTCTCATATTCAATAGTACTGCCTTTAAAATAAGAAACAATTTGATCGCACAGCTAAATTCAATGAAGGTGCAAAACACGGTAACTCGCATGGAACATGGTGCAAGGTTTCCAATATATTAGCTGCGGAATGATTTGTATCTGACAGCAGCTTTTGTGTCTACAGTACAGCTACTCGCAATTTGAAATCTTCTGATATAAAATGAAAAGCAATAGTTAAATAATTTTCATTATTCCTTTTTTTGCTTGGTTTTCCGACGGGGTAGGAATATGATGTATTGTGGAACGATTTTTTCACAAGGGATGACGTTCCACAATACATAAGTATCTCGTTGGCTTCGTGAGCAAATGTGCTAAGTCCATTTCTGGTAACTTTTCAGGAGAGACAAAAAACCTCCTAACTTTTTTTGTTGTTACTATTTTAAAAATCTGAAAATGCAGTTTTCTTCCTCAGATGATCGTGCTAAAATACCAGTTATCGGCACATTTTAATATAAAGCTTGTACAAAGTTATGGGCTTCTTTAGGACTTAGCACATTTGCTTTCTATGATTTTCTTTTTTTAGGTGGACTTAGCACATTTTCTCACAAATTATTATACTCAACTCTACGTAGTAAAATTGAAATATTTTGATGAAATTTGGTACAGAGGCTCCTAACTAGACAGGAAAGGTTGGTATTGAAAATAGGCGAAATTGGATGTAAACCACGCCCACTTTCCCCATATAGTATATATCGAAAACCACGCAAAAGGTGATAATGGATGAAATTCCATCCATGCAATGAGCTTACGCCGTTATAAAGAAATTGAAATTCTCGAAAATGGGCGGTGCCACACCCACTTATGAAAGGATAAATTCTAAAAGTTTTATAAGTCATCATTAACTCAGAAACGGTAGTAGATATATAGCTGAAATTTGAAAAGCGTGATTTACTTGCTAAGGCACACGATTGGACGAAAAATTGTCCAAATCGGTGGACGACCACGCCCACTTTTATATATGGGAACTATAAAGCGGCCTAATAAAAACATTTTAAGCGACGTCTTTGTCAAATATGAAGATAATTCATTGAAAGTTTGCGGCATGAGTCCAACTATGGACAAAAAACAGAAACCTTTTTAATTTGTTTGCAATTTCCAAATAAAATAGACTCCCTGAAGAAGGCGATGATAACGCCGAAACGCTTAGGAGAATAAAGGAACTTTACTGTTAGTTTTTTTTTCATAACCGGCCTAAAAGCTCTTAATCAGCTAGAAACCATACATATTTTTGAAAATGGGCGTGTCATCGTGAATCTAAGAGATTTCGGAGCCCATAACTCGACAAATAATTCAGATATTACGGCGGAACTTGGTGTAGGTACATATGTAATTTTATTACTTGTAGTAAAATTTTAGCAAAATCGATTTGTAACCACGCCTACTTAAAAAAAAAATTGTAAAACTCCCTTTGGAAACTTGTGACGTGTAACGTGGCATCTTATAAAGGGATGAAATTTTGCACTAACAAGAATTTGTTAGGCTGGGTCTGATGAGAGATAATACTGTTGATAATGGGTGTGGCCACGCCCACACTATAGAAAATATAATAAAATGTTAAAATGTATAATAAAAATGTAAAAAGTACCGCAAACTAGTTTGCATATCAAATTGGTGGGAAAGCTAGCCACTCCCGCAAATTATTAACATTTGCAGTCCCAAGCCATGCTTATTAAAGCAATCTAGTAATAATTCTATATCATTCTACAAAACAAATTAAAAAAAAATTAATAATTTCTTATTTTCACCTGGACTTAGCACGTAGATTTTTGAAAAAAAAATTTTTTATGGACTTAGCACATTTGCTTAACACTGCATTACACCATGAAAAACAGCCATTATGGTAACTTCTTTTTGGCAGACGATGTATTTTTAGTTGTACTATCTTACTGCATTAAAATCTCAATTTTGAAAAAAATTGGACTTAGCACATTTGCTCACGAAGCCAACGATCTATATCTTTAGCTTAAGGGCCGTTTACTCAACCTCTGATTAACGCTAACCCTATGAGAGGGTGAAGTCACAAACAAATTTTATCTTTTGTCTATACACGGATGAGTCATCTAACCGAGTTTTTCGTCCATAAAATATCCTTTTTGTTTCACATGAAAGAAATCGCTAAAAATAATGTTTTATCAGATATCCTTGATATTACGTTAACAATTAAACGGGCTAATTTTTAAAAAATAAAACTTTTCTGATTTTTACAAGTTTTTATAAAAAACTTAATTTGAAAATCAAAACTTTTTCAAAAATCGCAAAAAATTAAAAATTTTGACATTGACCAGATGTCATTTAGCGAGGTGTGGTTCCATTACTACAAGTTGTATATTGTTAGAAGCGTAACTCCAGCGAACATAATTTTTGAATAAAGTGATAACACAAAACACAAAATTACCGTTATCTCAAAAACGTGACCATAAAAAAAAATAAAAAAAAAAAAGAAATTGTTCTGTGCTCAGCAGGCCCATACCCATCCTCCCCCATAACTGAAATTCTTCGTATTTTTTTGTTTTTTGATTTATTTAAAGCATAGTGTATTCTACATTAATGAAATATTTAAACAGTGTGCCTTTTGATTACACTGGTCGACAAGTTTTTGTTACAGAAATAAAATTCTACTATTCTGAAGGATTTTGGTGCGCTGAATCCGAATCTGAACTCAGATTTTCGCTAATACGTACAGTTTTTGAGATATTCATGTTTAAAAAGGCCAAAAACACGATTTTTGGCTATATTCACTCCTCAATATCTTTTAAAATACTTACTTCTTTTAAAAATTCATTAAAGTTATTGAAAGCGCGGACATTTTTCTTGAAGAAACCGTTTTAATATTTCAGATATCTTTCTTGTAACTTGCAATATTGCATATTAAGCTTCATTAGTTTTGCAATATTTTCTCCATACAAAATTAATTAAAAATTTTGAAGCACGCTTTTAGGCAGTTTATTATATTATGGACGTATGGAAGTGGCTTCGTTAAAAAATAGTTCTGCTGAGCAACTACAAAATTTGATTGCGCCTATAACATGCTACAAATGCTGATTGATTTCGACGAAAAATACCTTATTGTACAAAAACATATATTTCTATATACGTAAATTAGATATCCGAAAAATTAAAACGTTGTCTTCAAGAGAAATGGCCGAGCTTTCAATAGCTTTATTCAATTTTTAAAATAAGTAAGTAATTTAAAAAATATTGAGGAGTGAATATCGTCAAAAAACGCGTTTTTCGCCTCTTTGGGCATGAATATCTCAAAAACTGTACGTATTACCGAAAATCTGACTTCAGATTAGGATTCAGCGCACCGAAATCCTTCAGAAAAGTAGAATTTTATTTCTGTAACAAAAATTTGTTGAAATTTTGTCGACCAGTGTTATCGGTATTTTACATTAATGAAATGTATTAACAATGTGCCTTATGTACTAGGCAGCGCCAAAGATGCTAAAAAACAAATGTACTACTTTTAGATTTATTACTATAGCGTTTTCAAGTCAAATTAAACCTTTTTCAAATCAAGTGCAAATTTTAAATTGAAAAAGATTTAATTTAACCAAAAAATGCTATATATGTATATAAGTGAAGTATTTAATTCCTATTTGTTGTTCTTTTGTTAATTAATTAATGTTATGCGTTAAAAAAAAAGACTTTGAAAAGGAAAATGTAAACAAAACCATCCCTCTTTTTAAGGTTTAATTTAACCAGAAAATGCTATATACATAGACAGAGAAAAAAGTACAATGGTTTTTTCAACCAACTTCTTGGTTAATGTTTTATTGGTTGATTTATTCATGTCAAAAGGAAAAAATGTAATATGTACATTTTCATTGTACCATTAACCAATATTTTGGTAACAATCAATATCAAACAGAAAGTTGGTTTCCCCAACGTGTATATTTGTTATATTAACGAAAATATTGGTTAATTCATATCTAAAACAAGTAAAGAAGCCTAAGTTCGAGTGGAATCGAACATTAGATACTCAGCTGTATGCTTTCATTGTTTGTTTGCGTTTGATGGATTTTATATAAAGTTAGTGCTGCATAAAGTGGGCGCAGCCATGCCCATTTTCAAAATTTTTATCAGTCATCCAACTAAGCATATGAATATTATTCTTTGTGCAAAATTTCATTCCTTTATGACTTCCACTCAGGCCCGTAGCTAGGGGGGGGGGCATTGTGGGGCAATGCCCTACCTTAAAATTAGAATGCCCTACCTTAAAAAGGCCAACAAGTGAGATGAATTATTATAATTAAATTTTTTGTCATAGTTTGAAATAAAAAATTATTGCGATTGCAATGTATGATATGGAGAATCCACCCTGCATCACATATATAGTTAAATAAGACCATCGAATTCTTGTAGTTTGGTTAAAGAAACCGGAACGAACCGGCACTTTTCTGACAAAAACTAATCTCACTGTGAGCGAACAACACCAAAAGCGCGGAATTGATTACTAAGGCTGTATGCTAATCTAAAACATTTTACTCTATGGAAAAATGAGGTGTCTAAATTTTCTATGGTTATCGTTTAATAATTTTCGAGAGTTTTTTTTTCACCTTGACTTGCGTGCATACCTACAGGCGACCCAAAGATTTAAAGATCTCCACATCTAAATCTGGAAGCTGAACCATCTTGTTAGCTTATTCTCAATAAGTATTGCTTATGTACTGTCACAATAATTATGTGTCAACAAATAGGTATTAAATGTACGGGGAAAATTTTCCAACAGTCTACCACGCGTTGAAAAAAAAGTCATTGGGGGTTGTAGAGGAGGTCCTTCTGATTCTAAATCCGAAAGTCCCGTCGACCGGAGATGTTTGTAAGTTGTAAAATTTACTAAACAAACCCCCAAAACTGCGTACGATTACCGAGGAAAGGCACTTATAAAAACATGCACATATGTACATATATATCGTCGCCCGGATAAATTAATGTTGTATGTTGCATTTAAAGACTTTGGGGAAAATAGGTTTGAAGTTGGGAATTGTATTTCTCCAAAGTCTGGCAGAACACTACTAGGCCACAAAATTCTTAAATTATTTTAATTTTGTTATATATTGTTTATTATTTTGGAATTTATAAAGGATTTTCTTCAGTAAAATTTTGTCGTATGTTACCTTTAGCAACAGTTTTGCAGGAAATTTGTATGACGTAAGACAAAATGTGCTCCTAATTTGAACTAAATTAAAGACTTTTTAAATTAGTTAAATATTGTATTTTATTTCTCATAAAAGTAAATAAATTAAATAATTCACAGCAATTAAAAACACATTGGAAATTAGACGAAATCGCTTGCGACCTTGCACAAACGACAAAATTCTGCTCAATATCTCTTAAGCTAATAGAGATAGCAAAAACGGATAACGTCATTCGAAAGATCTTGATTAGTTTAGTATAACTCTATTATTAACTCAATTCGGCCCAAATTTCACATACGACACTAATTTATCCGGGCGACGATATGTGTGTAGAACACCTTTTAAAACAATAACCCTCAACCGGCAGAATTCGCTTTCTGGGGTAATATCTATGGACCCATCCAACTACCAAAAAATTACCAACAAATATCTCGTGAACTATAAGCCTCCGGCAAGTTTTGATTCAAGTTTTAAGAAAGGCCCTCTACACCCCTGAGAGTAATTTTTCTCGGACCGTGGCTCCTTAATGTAAAGCCGTCCCTTTCGGTAGACAGGTGGAAATCTGACCTAGAGAAAAGTGATATGTATGCTGATTGATTTTGGAAGCCATGCCTCGATGTCAGATTAATTGTGATACATTATTTATTTCCGCCCTACCTTAAACCAACGCTGTCCTACCTTAAATTTAAGTCTAGCTACGGCCCTGCTTCCACTTACAAAGATGTCACGTTACAAATTTCCAAAGCGTGTTCCAGAAATATCTTTGCTAAAAAGTAGGCGTGGTCACAAGCAGATTTTAAAATATTTTTGCGTGTCTATTAATACAAGTTATAAAAGTATATAAACCAAGTTTCATCATAATATCTCAATTATTTGTCGAGTTATGGGCTCCGAAATCACGTAGATTCCTTTGTCTAAAAGGAGGCGGTGCCACGCCCACTTTCCAAAATGTTTCTATTTTTTGTTTCCGGTCTATTGTAGAAATCATGCCACAAAATTTCAATGAATTATCTTTACATTTGACAAAGATATCGCTTAAAATGTTTTTATTAGGCCACTTTAGAATACCCATATATAAAAGTGGGCGTGGCCATCAAACCGATTTCTCTAAAATTTTGAACATGTATTACCACAAGTAATAAAAGTGTACACCCCAAGTTTCTTCATTATATATAAATTATTTGTCGAGTTATAGGCTAAGGAATCTCGTATATTCCTGCTTCTAAAAAGAGGCGGTGCCACGCCCATTTTCCAAAATTTTTACGGTTTTTGTTTTATGGTCGTAGTAAGACTCCTGCCATAAAATTTTAATGATATATCTTTATATTTGACATAGATATCGCTTAAAATGTTTTTATTAGGTCTCTTTATAAGACCCATATATAAAAGTGGGCGTGGTCGCAAACCGATTTTGGAAATTTTTCGCCCAAACATTTGCCTAAGTAAGTATATCACGCGTACCAAATTTCATTGATATATCTTCAACGGTTTCTGAGTTATGACTCATAAAACTTTCAAGGTTTTCCCCTTAATAAGTGGGCGTGGCACCGCCCATTTTCCAAAATTTTTATGTTTTTTGTTTTATGTCCATAGTTGGACTCATGCCACAAAATTTCAGTGATAGATCTTTATATTTGACAGAGATATCGCTTAAAATGTTTTTATTAGGTCCCTTTATAATACACATATATAAAAGTGGGCGTGGCCGTCAACCGATTTTAACAATTTTCCGTCCAAAGGTTTGCCTAAGTAGGCAAATCACGCGTACCAAATTTCATCGATATATCTTCAACCGTTTCTGAGTTATGACATATAAAACTTTCAATGTTTGACCCTTAATAAGTGGGCGTGGCACCGCCCATTTTCTAAAATTTCACCAAATTTCTTCATAGGGGCCTGAGCTCAACACGTGGGTAAAATTTCATCGCTCCAGCTATATTAGTAACTGAGATACCAAATTTCCGATTTTTTCTATATAGGAAATGTGGGCGTGGTCATGGTCCGATTTCGCCCATTTTCAATACCAACCGTCCCAGTCTCGATACCAACTTGCATTCCAAATTTCATCAAAATATCTCAATTTTTGTGCGAGTTAGAGTATTTAAAGACGGACAGACGGACGGACGGACGGACATGGCTCAATCGATTTCTCTTTTCACCCTGATCATTTTGATATATATAAGTCTATATCTATCTCGATTATTTCATTCTGTTACAATCCACCGTTATGTGATTAAAACTATAATACTCTGTGTACTAGTACAGATGAGTATAAAAAAGTAAAAATATTTACGAAGCTTTATGGCTTCGGCTCTGTTGTTACCATCGCCTTCAACACCGTTTGTGCTTGACGAAGTTGAATGACTGGACCCGAACTGCAGAGAGCGAGAGAGTGAGTATTTGGAATTTTCTTTGTTATTCAGTTAACATATTAACACTCTCTTATGGATCATACATAGCAGTGCTGCTACTGGCATAAAAATATTAGCAACAAATTGTTTAATAGTAACAAGAAATTGGTTGAAGATTTGAACGAACATTTTGTTATATCAACAAATATCATGGTTAATATGACCAAAAACACTGTCTAATATATCAACAATGGTAATATTAAACAAGTGTGAAATTAGTACTATTAACCAACTTTTGGTTGATTTTTCTCTCAGTGTAAGTGAAGTATCTAATTCTTATTTGATCTTTCATTTAATTATTGTTTTGCGTAAAAAATTAAAGACTTTTCGGAAAGAAAACTGTAAACAAAACCATCCCTCTTTTTATTTTAGTGAAATATTCATAAAAAACTATCGATAGTATCGATAGTTTTTTTTTCGACTATCGAAACTATCGAGTGGTCCGACTATCGATGGTTTTGCAGCTCTAGTATTTCGCTGGAGCTTACATATGTATGTATGTACATATATGTATGCTTGTCAGTGCTTAAAAGGAATCCACCCAATTGATTGCACTTATGTACATACATACTAACTTACTTACTTACATATTTTCTATAACTCATTGGTTTTGGTTATTCGCCGTTGGCGCTTTCTGTGGCTTGACGACGAATGCATTCCTTCATTCTTTGCGCATACATAACTAAATGATGGACATGCGATAAAGCAGCAGCAGCACCCCACAGCTGCATAGCAGAGGTGGCAGCATTAGAAATACCATAAATTCAGTCAAAAGCAGCTTAAATCTCAACACAATGCAACATACAACGCAGTATTTTGCGGCAACGCTTCAAGAAGGTGGTGGTGCTGCCGTTGCCGCATGCGCTTTGTGGTGGCTAGTGAGTGAGTGAAAGCCATAAGCTGTTAAGGTATTTAGTTTGGGAATGTCTTTGGTATGTTGGTACAAATTAAAGGCCTGCAATTGTTGAACTATTTAACATGCCACATTTGCGACAATATGCAAATGTCATGCCTTGCCATGTTGCTCATACATGTTTAACAACGACATACAAAGACACTATCGAAAAAATTCAAATCAAACCTATACATTTTTTTTATAATTGTTTGGCATGCATGAACAGAGAAAAACAATTTTTCAATACATGCGACAAGTGCGACACATGCGACACATGCAACACTTGCGACATATTGTGGCAGCATTATTATTTATACTACAATTCCGTAAAAATTAGCATTGTGAGCGAAATCAAATCAAATTTTGCAAGTGGAAGATGCGCTGAATATGAATCTGGTTTTAACAAAGAAGAATTATAATAGTTATGTACCTACATACATACATATTTATGTATAGATACATACCCCAGGAGCCCAAATTGACATGTACACTAGACTAGACATGAAAAATCTTTAAAAGTCCGTCCCTAAATATAAAGCTAATGTTAAGGAGGTCTCCGGACAACATTTTTTTTTGTCCCGCAAAAAACCACCGAATTTGTTTTTTTCTATAACTTAGTTATTTGAATCCGATTTTTAAAATTGATATATCATTATTTTGGTCCTATGAAGCTCTATATTTCCTTCTAATGTTCTTTTGAATTCTGAAGTCGTTTTCACATACATAGCTGGGTCTGCTATCTATGTTGTACGTCCATAAATTATCCTTTTTTTAGAGGTCTCATAACAAAGTTACAATAAAAAATCTTTTTCGGAGGTGTTTCGCAAGATCAAAAAGATGAAAAAAAACAATATGGTTCCTTAAACATAATCTAGCACATATCTGTGTTCATATCGTATAGTAGCTTATGTCGAAAGGCAAATTTTCAAAATACTCGTAAATTTGTGTAATTTTCTAGCAGTTCCCCGCACAGGTTTATTAAGTAAAATCATTGAGACTGAAGCCGGTTTAAAGCCCGAGAAGGAGTTTAAACATCATATGATATCATAAAATTAAGAAGGCCGGTAAAGTCAGCAATTTCAAAACCATTAAAATCTTATAATTTTTCTGTTTACTGAGATTCTGAATTACGGAAAAGATGCATTCAGATAGAGAAACGAACGATCAGCTGCTTTTATGCGTAAGTCGCGTTTTAAAAATTTGGAATTTGATTGCGGAAAATATATATTAGGTGCGATCATATGAAAAATTTATTCATATTTATTTCGTTCATAGTTTTTCTCATTGTGTGCACAAAAACAAATTTATGGGTAAGAATTTTTCAAATCAGCACAAAAAAATTTTTTTCCTTTGATTTTTATGATTCGCGTCTTAATCGATAGCTCTCCGTGTCAAGAATTAGTTCCCGAAATATTTTTGCAAAATGAACATTTTTGCAATAGTTATTCGCCAAGAAAGCTTTACATCAACTTCTTTAAAAAAAATTATTGTTAATCGACGGTACAATTAAATTTAACGCGAACTACGCCAAATATTAGGTAATTATGTATATTTTAAAATAGTTTTTGAAAAAATTAAAAAAAAAAATGTCTGTATCCTTTTTAAGGATAATTGTTGTTATCAATGTTCTCCGCCTAGGAAAAATTCGGAAAAAATATTGTAGATGTAATGATGCATCGTAAGCTGAATTCCGAAGAAAAAAAGATGGGGACTCTTACCGTTTAAATGCAAAATGCGATTGAACGATTCCCCTCTTCAGCTTAGTAACATTACACTACTCTAAAATTATTAATTTGAAATAATTCCAAGAGATTCAGGTATAGGGGAGTTGGTCCGGTCTTCCTGATCTCAAAAATTGTTTTCTTTATATTTTGTATGGTTAGTTTTCGAGATAACGGTAAATTTTTGCAGTTTTGGGTATCACTACATTCAAACCTATTTTTCGCTAAGGTTGCAAGTGCGATAACCGCAAGCAGTACCTTGTTAGAAACATAATTAAAATACGCTTCTAACGACATGCAACTTGCAGTGATTGAACAAACCCTTGCTCGTCAAAGTCAGAATTTTGTTGGTTTTCTGATTCATTTTTTTATTCAAATATTTATCGTTTTTATAAAAAGGATTATGCACAGTATACACAGTAGATTCTCTACATTACAAAGTTTTGGCAACGGTTGTTATGAACGAGTGGTACGATCGAGTTCCAACTAAGGTCATGGTTTACTAGAAACGAGTGCTTAAAGCATTCTTTTCGATTTATGCTCCTCTAGTGAGCATTTAATTACCTACCACTTTTTTACATTTTCTGGCTCACTTTTTTTATTTATCCTTTTACGATCTACTTACTATCAACTGTGACCATAGTTGGAACTCGATCGTACCACTCGTTCATAACAACCGTTGCCAAAACTTTGTAATGTAGAGAATCTACTGTGTATACTGTGCATAATCCTTTTTATAAAAACGATAAATATTTGAATAAAAAAATGAACCAGAAAATATAACAAAATTCTGATTTTGACGAGCAAGGGTTTGTTCAATCACTGCAAGTTGCATGTCGTTAGAAGCGTATTTTAATTATGTTTCTAACAAGGTACTGCTTGCGGTTATCGCACTTGCAACCTTAGCGAAAAATAGGTTTGAATGTAGTGATACCCAAAACTGCAAAAATTTACCGTTATCTCGAAAACTAACCATACAAAATATAAAGAAAACAATTTTTGAGATCAGGAAGACCGGACCAACTCCCCTATACCTGAATCTCTTGGAATTATTTCAAATTAATAATTTTAGAGTAGTGTAATGTTACTAAGCTGAAGAGGGGAATCGTTCAATCGCATTTTGCATTTAAACGGTAAGAGTCCCCATCTTTTTTTCTTCGGAATTCAGCTTACGATGCATCATTACATCTACAATATTTTTTCCGAATTCTTCATAGGCGGAGAACATTGATAACAACAATTATCCTTAAAAAGGATACAGAAAATTTTTTTTTTAATTTTTTTCAAAAACTATTTTAAAATATACATAATTGCCTAACATTTGGCGTAGTTCGCGTTAAATTTAATTTTACCGTCGATTAACAATAATTTTTTTTAAAGAAGTTGATGTAAAACTTTTTTGGCGAACTATTGCAAAAAGGTTCATTTTGCAAAAATATTTCGGGGACTAGTTCTTGACACGGAGAGCTATCGATTAAGATGCGAATCATAAAAATCAAAGACAAAAAAATTTTTTGTGCTGATTTCAAAAATTCTGACCCTTATAACAGATGTAATAAAAACATTTGTAATGAACATTCAACAGCTACAAAAATGTGTGAAAAATTGTAGTTCATTATTATCCCCCTATTTTCAGAAATTACCTTTTTCATCTTTATATAATAAAAAAATTGTCCTAAAACTTTATAAGAATGTATAAAAATCAGACCTGTAAAATACTCAGTATATACTCGTACCAAGTACCAAATAAGTATAAGTACCACAGTACTTGTACTTAGAAATTCGAAGTACAAGTACTACAGTACTTGTACTTGGAAATTCCAAGTACAAGTAAAAGTACTTATCAATGTACATGCAAGTACTTTCTTGACAAACTATCTCAAATTGTTTCAAACAAAAAAATATCACCTCAGTTGATTTTGATTTAAAAATTTTATTTCAATCAAAACATTTAAAAAAGCAGAACAAAAACACAGATATGTGTACGTACTTAAAAAGTACTTATCTGTAGAGTACTTGTACTTGTAAAATTCAAGTACAAGTACTGAAGTACTGAAGTACTTGTACTTGTACTGGAATTTTGAAGTACTGGGGTACTTGTACTGGTACTTGCACTTTACAGGTCTGATAAAAATGCTTCTGAATTCATTACTGCATAAATAAAAGTTAAAACCATATACCAAAATAATGTGTTCCAAAATTTCCCCATAGGTGAGCCTCAGAGTCTCACTTTCGGTTTTACGTAACTTTTTAAAATTCGGTGATTAGGGTTAATGAAAAATTATAGCTTATATCCTTATCCCTATCTCTATCCTTATCCCTATCCCATTTCGTTTTTATATATGTACATACATAGTAGATAAATGTTTTCTTAATAAAAAAATAATAATCTACATATGAATGTGTGTACGTACATACGCACATATATTTTCATACAACAGCATGAAAACATATTTCAGAGGCATGCTATAGAAAACAAAATCGAACAACAGTATAGGTAACAACAATGACATGTTACAACAGTATGTTTGAGTTCGAACAACATGGCAAGACAGTATGTTTGAGTTGGCACAACATGGCAAGACAATATGTTTTTGATGACATGGTATGACAATGCATGAAATTTTTGAAAAGGACAATTTTACAGAAAATGTTGAACTTTGCAGTACTTTAGTACAAATCTAAGGTATGTACTTACATATATGTATGTTCCTATAAGCGCCTATAAGATGGACAAATTATGTGCATTATTGCTCAGATGATTGTAATTCAATTTCATATGTATATTTATACCTTTCATGAGAATGAAATGGTATTATAACTTTGTGCCGAAATAAAAATCTTCACTGAGAGAAAAAAAATATATGGAGGGGTCAAAGAAATTGTTTACCTATTTTGAACACTACTTTCTTTGTTTTGAGTAAATTTTCCTTAAAACATGTTAAAAGGTTTATAAAATATTGTTGTTACATGCGTTACCATGGTTTCATATACTTGTTTTGAAAAAATTTATACATTAAAATAATGAAAAATTCTTTAAGCGCCATTCCATTCCCAACTTTCCTTGTTTTGAAGACTTGATTTCTTTAATTTTGAGAAATTAAATTCGCATACAAATCCCCATGGCAACGAATTTGTTTGAATGTTTTTTTTATGTTTTTTCCACATTTTTGAGAAAATTTACACAAAACAAAGAAAATTTTGTATTGGGACGCGTGTTCAAGATAAGGAAAATTATGTCTTTGATCGAGAGAAAAATTTTTTTTGAGTGTTGAAATTACCAGAAGGAGGCGTGACAGACCCACTAAAATATATACCAATATGATCAGGATAATGAGCTGAGTCGATTAAGCCATGTCCGTCTGTCTGTCTGTCTGTCTGTCTGTCTGTCTGTGTGAACGCAAACTAGTCGCTCAGTTTTCGAGATATCTGCATGAAATTCGAAATATGAGTGTATTAGGAGAAGCTGATCACTTGTCGGAATCGGCCAAATCGGACCACTATAACATATACATAGCTCCCATACAACCGATTGTTCAGATATAGACATTTTGGGGTATAACTTCTCCATTTCAGCAGTTAAGGGCATGAAACTTTGAAGTATTTTTACTCATATGGACCTAAATAATGACACCGAAATTTAACAAGATCGGACTACTATTACATATAGCTCCCATACAACCGATCGTTCAGATATAGACATTTTGGGGTATAAGTTCTCCATTTCATACCCATATGGACCTAAACGATATTACTATGAACTGTTAAGGTCAAAATATGTGTAAGTTAAACAAAATCAGACCCATTCATGAAAGGTATGAAGTCTTCGGTACGGCCGAAGACAGCCGCGCTCTTACTTGTTTTATAATAATCTGATTATATTTTATATCCTACATGAACACGAAATGGTATTGCAAGTTTGGTACAAAACACGATTTTTGTAAGTAGCAGAGGGAGAGGTGATAGAACCAGCCAAATATACAAATAAGTACCAATATGATCAGAATCATGAGCTGAGTCGATTAAGCTATGTAGGGCTGTCTGTCTGCCCTTCTGTTGGAACGTAAACTACATAGTCACAAAGTTCTTGAGATAAGTATCTGGTTGAAATTCCGTATATAGTTTTATTTTTACGTACAATTGATCATTTGACAGAATCGACCAAACAGTAGCAATAGAAGGTACATACATATATGTATTTAGCTCCCGTCAACCAATTTTTCATACATTTGAGGTATACATTTTGAGGTACATATAACTTCTCCATTTTGTTGTGGAATAAATCTTTCTATACTTAATCCACCAGAAAGAACCTTACACTGAGGAAAAAAACAACGTAAATCCAACAAAAACGACGTCAACTCAACAAAAAACAATCATTATAATCAGTCTACTTTGAAAATTGTTGTATCGATTATAATAATTGACATTTTCCGAAATCCATACACACTCAAAGAAAAGAAAAAAAAAATTAATAGATCTTTTGTTTCCATTTTTTTCTCTTCATCCTCCCTCTGTTCGGTTTCCTAGTAACAAATATGTAGCTTCACCACCGCTTCTTTTCCATTGCGGCACCTTTTCTTCGCCTTCATTGCATGCTATATTGTGTTCTCTATTTTATACTGTCCTCCGGATTCGAACTAAGACATCAACATGAGATTCAGTCCAACGGCATTATATAGTGAAGTGCAACAGCATATTTCTTGCTTTCTTGATGCTTTTATACTGACCTCTTTTCGAAAAAGAATCTATGAATTACAACAACTCACTCACGTATGCAAAGCAACAAGTAACACGTTTGATATTTCATATTGGAAATGAATTGACAGAGCCGCTTTTGTATTTACTATATTTGCAAAAACATATCGACGCTTCCAAACAAAACTGTACTAAGTCTGAAAACTGTGTTTTGCAGGAGAAGCTCTCAAAGTTTAAACTCGATATGAAACTTCGATTGTATGCTAAGTATATTTTCACTTGTAACTTCTGTTTGGATGGAACGATAAACACCAAAACCCGACAATATCAAAGTCAGGGTACGCTTTATATAAAACCGTAAGAATAAATAAAAACTTTCTACGTGGTTTTTCATGGCAAGCTCTCGAAGTTTTTATTCTGTAAAAATCTCGAGTTGTATTATATGTACACTTTTGCTTATAACTTTTGATTGGATTGTCCGATTGATACCAAAATTAGACAGCATCTAAATTAAGGCACGCTCTACTTGAAAACGCCAAAAACGGGGAAATGTACTAAGTCGACTTAGTACAGTATTGTTTGGAAGCGTCGATATTTCAATGAAAACAACTGCATATACATATATCTAATATAACCGCATATACATATATTTAATTTAACAGTGTAGCCATACTGAGTTAAAATTTCTGAACATGAGATCAAAATTGCCCACTTTAAGTTGAAAATGTAGCCATGCCAGCACTAAATTAGTCAACAATGAAAAATGTAACCTTGTCACCGTTGGGAGTTTTTTTTAAAGCCGTTTTCTCTCAGTGTACAAGTTAATGAAAACCAGACCATGCCAAATTTAATTTCACCCATTCATGAAAGGTATGAAGTAGGGTGGTCCTTAAAATTAAATTACCGATTTTCTCCGGTCTCATCCCTTCGACCGGTAACAGCACAGTCAAAGATATCACATATAAATTTTTGTCCTGATAGGAGCTTGTTAAAGGGTGTCGCACAGGGGCAAAGTTCAGAAAACTCTAAGGATATTGAAAAAATTAAATTAATTTTTTTTTTATTTCTAATGCCCGAAATCGACAGTTCTGAGCTCAGAGATATTAAATATAAATTTTAGCCCCTATCGGAGACGGTTAAGCGGTGTCGCACAGGAGTAGAAGTTTAAACCAAAGTAGATAAGGACCAAACAATTTTATAACATTTTTTTTATATAAAATCGATAGTCATGTACTCGAGGATACCAAATATAAATTTTGGTCCCGATTGGAGATGGTTAAGGGGTGTCGCATAGGTGTCACATATGGCAATGCAAACTTTGACCCCTGTGCGACACCCCTTAACCATCTCCGATCGGGACCAAAATTTATATTTGGTATTTTTGAGTGCAGGACTATCGATCTTTGACATTAGATATACAAAAAATTAAATTTAATTTTTTCAGTCTCCATAGATTTTTCTGAACTTCGGTCCCTCTGCGACCCCTTAACCATCTTCGCTCGGGACAAAAATTTATATGCGGTATCTTCGACTATATTAGCATCGACCTAGGAGGTGAGGTTCACGAAATATGATATACAATTTGCCTCCATACATTTGGGGACCACCCTATGATGAAGTTCTGGGCATTGTCGAAGACAGCCGCGATTTTGCTTGTTTATTTATTTTATTTTTTCTCCTAAACTCATTAATGTGTAATTACTATTTTTACTATCCACCGCACATACGTATGTATGTCATTCACAAATTCTTAAATTATCATTAATAGCGAAAAAAAAATTATTTATTTTTCAAGAATTCTTCAAATATTTCAATTATTATTGCCGACGAACCGCAAAGAAAATTTTGAACAGTTGTGCGGTGTCAAATTGAAAAACGCAAATCTCAAAAATATTTGTTTTAGTCAAAATAATTAGCGAGAAAAAAAGTGCAAAAGAATTTTACATTCCAACCCACAACTATTAAAAACCAAAAAGTGTGTTGAATATAAACATAAAAATAGTACAACATACATATTTACATACATATGTATATATGTACATTAGAGCGTATCACGGTGTAAGGAGGAAAAAAAAGTTGAAAATGTTCCCCCCAGTTTGAACACTTACCTTATGAGGTTTTCAAAAAAAAAATTTTTAATTTTTTTGTCACCCTGTAAAAACAGCGAAATTGGTTTTTTGTCTATAATTTCTATATTTTACGTTCGATTTTCAAAAGTGATACATTTTTAGAAAGGTATTCACCAAGGCAATATTTCATACATAGAAACTTTTAGCCCATCATGCCAAGTTCAGCTTTTATTCTATTTTTACTAAAACCAACACCCTGTATTTGAAAAAAAAATTGTTTCCTGAAAGCTAAGAAAAACAAGTAAGAGCGCGTCTGTCTTCGGACGTACCAAAGACTTCATACTTTTCATGAATGGGGAAATGAAAAGTTACATAGTCTAATATTGTTTAATTTATACTTTCAATTCTGTGGGTAATTTATACAAAGATTCCGTAGAAAAAGAAGTATCATGATTTAGATGGAGAAGTTATACCCCAAAATGTCCATATCTGAACAATCGGTTTTATGGCAACTATATGTTATAGTGGTCCGATTTGGCCGATTCCGACAAATGATAAGCTTCTCCTAAAATACACTCACATTCCGAATTTCATGCAGATATCTCAAAAACTGAGGGACTAGTTTGCGATTAAACAGACAGTCAGACAGACGGACATGGCTTAATCGAGTCAGCTCATGATCCTGATCATGTTGGTATATATTTTGGTAGGTCTGCAACGACTCCTTCTGGTACTTTCACCATACGTGTTTCGGTACAAAGTTATAATACCATTTCATTCCCATGAAAGGTATAAAAAGAATATTTACCTGCATATAATGAGGAAATAAATGTAGTGCATTTATGCTAAATCTTTCCTTGACTTTAATTTGCTGTAACGTTCTCGGCTACTTAGTTTAGCGAATATATAACGTAGGCGTTCCTCGTCGGCAACTTCTGTACAAGAATCACTTACTACCTGAACAAATCGCTCAGTATTTTGAGAATGGCATAGAAAATCTAAGTAAATTAGGTTATAATTAGTATAATTATTATCAATCACTGCTGTTTGGAAATATTAACCAGGTATTTTTATAACATCATTAGAATTTTGTAGTTCCTGCAAGTCCGTATCACAATAAAATTGCAAGCATGGTGGCTCTGTAATTCTAAATGAGCTCCAATCGATCATTTGAGTGTACGATGTACTTCTATAGACGAAATATAACATGGATTAACTCCTGTTCAACAATATATTGCTCTTTGAAATCAAAGGTCAAATATAAAATCTATAAGGCAATTACTTCCGTATTTATGTCATTAATAAGTAATAATCTTTTTTACTCATATAATGATGTCAAAACTATATTCAAGACTATATTTACTTTACTCAAAAAAAAATTTTTTTTTTAATACAGGGTGTTGGTTTTAAATTAATTTTAATAAAAGCTAAAGTTGGTGTCGCAGGTTAATGGCTTATATGGACGAAATATGACACGGGTTAACCCCTTTACAACAATATATCGCTCGTTGAAATCAAAGACCAAATAGAAAAGTTATAAGCAAAAAACGAATTTCGCTGTTTTTACAGGGTGTCGAAAAAAAATTTTTTTCCATTTTTGAAATCTCCAACAAGTAAACATTCGAACCAGGGGGGAACATTTTAAACTTTTTTTGGTGATACGCTCTAATGTACATACATACGTGCAAAATGTTATGTAAGACAAAAATATTTAAAGAATTCTGCAAAACAAACAGATAATCTTAGAAAACCAAAACAGCTGTTCTCAATACTAAATAGTGACAGTTTGATGGGCACTGTATGAACACAGTCAGTACATAGAGTAGGTATGCATTTTGCAAGCTCTTTTCGAAGATACATATGTGGGTTTTGAGCCAAATATTTTGCGGCTTTTTGAAAAAAGAAAAAATACAAGTATGCACAGGAGCGGATTTACATAGGGGCAACATGGGCAGCATGGACAAGGTAAAACAAGGTAAAAATGCATAAATCAATTGATTGACAGCTAGGTTAACCCAGGTAGATTCTGCGCCAGAAAGCCAGATTTCGCTACCTGGGAGGCACCCTACTGTCAAAAATTGTGAGTTTAGTTTCAGGACGAAACATTTTCACTATAAAATTGTTTTTCAGATTCGTATGATGAACTGCAATTTAATGATATTGCGAAATCTGTGCCAGCTAATAATTAGGGTTTAAGATCAGATCATTTTGAAGGTTTGAAAATGGAAAAAATGTGGTACCTATATAAGAATCGAATCAAATTTTTTCAATCCGTAAAATATATCAGTAATGAAATGTCATCACACGAAGGCAAGTACGGTTTTTTTTTTGGAAATATTTGGGCGCGGCTTGATTTGTTTGCCCAGGGCGCTTCTAGAGGTAAATCCGCCCCTGAGTATGCAAGCATAAATACATACATATGTGCACACATATGTACATTAACACATAGAAATTCATATAAACATGCGCGTATGAAAAAAGCATGCTAATAAATATGTCAACAATATATTAAAGTCTCAGAAAATTAGCGCGAAATATTTGTGTAAAAAAACTATATTTTTATTGTTTTATTTATTAAGGCAGACGACAATGCAGACGTCAAATAATTAACGCAAAAAATGCGAACAATTTTTGTATCATAAAACTATTAAAATATCAACACCATCAAGGCAGCAGCCGATTGTGAGCAAAACAAACAAATAAAAATTTATGTTAAATTTAGTTTTTTTTTGCAAGTGATGAAAAACGCTAGTGATAAAAGTTCAGAGAAATTGGCACACAAAATTTTTAAACTAATTTTAATACATACACTGAAAAAAAAGCGAATCATTCCTATTTTTTCCATAATCTGAGTAATTTTTTTTTGAGTGTAGAACTAAAAATTTTGGACCACAAGATACCAAAGATCAAATGTAGTATTGTTGCAGTTAAAGCTGTGGTGCTTTATAATAGTTAGATTAGATTTAAAATAACAAGTATTGATGGGCTAGATGTAGTGTAACTGAAGAGCCAGAGGCGGATTTCTGTTCAAACCAATTTAGAAACAAGTTTTCTCTGAATTAGCTGTTTATAAAATAACAAACGCAAGCTTTTATGTGTTTTATTAGCTACCTAGTTAATCATATTTTTTTCTTTCTTATAAAATTTACTTTCATTATTATACAATTAACATTTTCTTTTTTTGAAAACCTTTGCATATCGTAATGTGAAGGACATTTGTGTATGGCAAACATCAAAAAATTCCTTCACGTGTCGATCAGTGGCAATAAAAATGACTTTGATTGTGTTATTTACATATTTAAGTACATAAATGTGTATGTATTTACTTACATACCCTGCAGAGAACTCAATAACTAGTGAACAAAGTTTCTAGTTCCGAACTAGCGAAAAGGTGTCAAAAAGGAACTAGCTCCTTTGTAGCTAGACTCTCACCAGTTCAGAAGCAGTGAATTGAGTCACCATTATAAGACACACTTTGATTTGTAAGCAATTTCGAATTGACAAAAACTTCATGTATTTTTTTCGTACATCCATTTGCCGTCAGGTTTGCATATTTCTACAATTCTCAGATTGTTAGTGTAGCATATCGTATAGAGAGTACACTTTCTTGAATTCATGAAGTGAAATGTTCGCCTAATTATGCTTTTCCGATCCCTCAGCCTCATTTTGAATTTTTTTTTTATTAGTGAAAACTCTAGAATTTAGTACTAGTTCGGAACTATCGAAAATTTAGTGCAGAGGGTGACAATTGACACCGCCTAGGACATCGCCGTGTTAAATTCGCCAGCTGATAACATGCAAAAGAGATTTAGCTCGCACTACTAGTTGCGAAAAATGTACTATAAGCGACCTAGTTCGGAACTAGAGATTTTCCCTACAGGGTATATACCCCACCAAAAATCTACGCCTTACTTAAAGTTTAATCCATAAGGTGATTCTAAGGGACATACGTTGTATGGACAAAGGTTGAAAGGACTAATCTCTCTCTCTCTCAGAGGAAAAAGCTTACTCCATAGGCTTATATGCCACGGAAAATAATGCTTAGATAATTCTTTATAATAAGGGCTCATGTTGTGTTTTAATACCTTATAATAAGGCTTATTCTCAATAGTTAACAAGGAGTGAAGCATTTCGTATAATAAGGGATTTAATGGAGTTTAAATACCTTAAATAAAGGAAAGTAAAGGCGTTTTTTTAGCTGCATAATTCACATTTTTTGTGCAACTTAAGCAACTTCCTTATTTCCAGCTTTTGCTTATGGATGTTTTTGCAGAGATGCATACATAAACATAAGTTTGTATATATGTATTTATGTTTGTATGCAGTTATGCATATTTTATGCTGTTGTTTTTTTTTTTTGTTGTTGCCGAGCACGTGACGCTATTTACTTACCGCATGTTTTGTCCATTTAAACAATTTAATTCGCATATTTGCGATAATAAATAGGACAATGAAACAAGCAAATTTGTACATTCCAAAGAAAAGTTTATGCAGCGCAAATGCTTTAAAGTTTAAATATATTAACATATCGCACACTAAATCAAAAAGCGTTACAACTCAAAATTTTTCGAAATCGGGTTTCTTCCATAAATTGGTACACAGAATATATCTCTAGCGGCTGCCAAAAAATCTTTTCCATCAGAGTCTTTTTTAACTGAGAAATAACTATTATACGTAGCCTTTTCCCATATCATTGCCTACAAAAATTAAAAAGTTTTTTGCCTCTCCTGAAAATTTTTGAATTTTGAGTTGTAACGCTTTTTGATTTAGTGTGCGATATGTATGTTTTTATTTTTTAATTTTGCCAAGGTGTTGAGTGGCTTGGAGTTTGTTAAACGTCGAGTTCTTATGCTGCTCAGCTACAGAATAGAAATTCATCAGCTGATTACACATACATAAGTTTATATATACACTTAGAGGCAATTACTCAGTTAACAATAAAATACATATTATACTAAATTAGTAGAAGGAAACTATATCTAGTAGACAATTTGTTATTTGTTAAGAATTGAAAGAAGAGTTTTCCTTATAATGGATAGAGAGTCAGAGATGTCAAAGTAGGTAGAGTATGTGTTAAAACTTTTGCATAGATATCGGAATGGCTCATTTAATTCAAAATTAGTTTTACATTGTTTTAAAAATATGGGCTGGTAATGTCTTGATGGACGGGCAGGAATGTTTAAGCTTATTTCAGAAAGAAGAAATGGGCTATTTATTGATCCCTTCAGCAGTTTCGTTACGAATATTACACCCAGAGTTTCCCTACGACTAGCTAAAGTTGGAAGGTTAATAAGCTTTAAGCGACTAGTATACGAGGGAAGATTGCAATGAGGGTTCCAATTCAAATTTCTTAATGCAAAAAGTAAAAATTGTTTTTGAATCGATTCAAGTCTATCAGAATGAATTTTATAACTCGGATTCCAGATTATAGATGCATATTCTAGTGTCGGTCTTACTAAAGTTGTGAAAAGGGCTTTAGTTACGTAGGGGTCACTAAATTCCTTAGACCAACGTTTTACAAACGCTAGAACACTTTTAGCTTTATTTATCATGACGTTGATGTGAAGGTTGAAATTAAGTTTATAATCGAATCTTACACCTAAGTCGACAAACTCATAAACTCGCTCCAGATCATGATTATTAATGGCGTAAGCTATAGGATCGACATTACTCCGCGAAAAGCACATAAATTTACATTTATTTAGATTTAGTGGCATAAGATTTATATTGCACCACGTAACCAAACCGTTTAAATCATTTTGAAGGAGCGATCTTTCCTCCGGTGAGGTGTAGGACTTGAAAAGTTTCACATCATCTGCGTACATTAAAACTTTAGAATAATTTATAGCACATGAGATGTCATTAATGAACAACAAGAACAGAGTCGGTCCGAGATGGCTGCCCTGCGGAACCCCAGAGGACACATCAATAGTAAATGAATAGGCATTCTTAAAAACAACCCTTTGTGTTCTGTTAGAA
Organism: Urophora cardui; assembly: GCA_960531455.1. Lineage (NCBI taxonomy): Eukaryota > Metazoa > Arthropoda > Insecta > Diptera > Tephritidae > Urophora > Urophora cardui. The sequence goes on from OY482673.1 coordinate 125,443,567, forward strand.
ATGTAAGAAGAGATCCAGTTTAGGAGGATAGGTTGAAAACCCAGTAGTTGAAGCTTGTGGATAAGTAAATTGTGATTAACCTTGTCAAAGGCTTTACTATAAAGTCAGTATAAATAACATCCGTTTTAGCACTTTCCCTAAACCCATTAGAAACACTTGTTGTAAATTCCAGAAGGTTAGTGATGGTTGATTTACCCCTACAGAAACCATGCTGAGAGTTCCCAATCAATGACTCAAACGAGTTTTTTATCTGGCTGCTAATAATCGACTCAAACAGTTTTGGGATAACAGACAATTTTGCTATGCCTCGATAATTTTCAATTGAAGATCTAATACCACATTTATGTAAAGGAATAATAATGGATTCTTTCCAAGCAATAGGAAAAATGCCAGATTTCAATGACAAGTTGAATAGCTTTGACAAAGGTAGATAAATATGATCCGCACATTTTTTAAGGAAACATGCGGACCATAACTAAAAGACTCTTTCAGTGTATGTATGTACATAAGTACTCTCAAAAAAAATTACTCAGATTGTGGAAAATCGGAAATGATTCGCCGCTTAAGACACATTTTCAGTGTTTTGAATATAATTTTCTTTAAAATTTGGTTTTTCCTTCTTAACTTGAAGAAAATTGTACATCAAAACAATGAAAATATGTCTTTAACGCCGAATCATTCCCACTTTTCCATAATCTGGGTAAGTTGTTTTTCCAGTGTACACTCAGAAAAAAACATTTTAAAAACATATGAAAACGTGCTTAAAATGGGCAAAAACGTATTTAAAATGATATAAATACGAACATTTTTATTTTAAAAATGTTCATTGTAAAACCGTAGAATCCAGAAAAAAACATTTTAAATTTAAAAATGTTTATTTTTATTTTAAGTACCTAATACCTCTGAGATTTTGAACCAAAAATTTTCCGTTATTTGTGATACGTTTGAGAACTAAAGTTGGAGAATATGGTTAGTTCTCAAATGAAATTTAAGTTTATTGGTATTTAATTGATTTTGTTTGAGTGATAAACTACCCTGCAAAAAGTGGGACCACGTAACATGGTAGTACAGGACCAGGTTACGTTGTGAAAGTTCCTAGTTACAGAGGTGGTCCAAATATATGAAAAAAATATGGTTACATTAACATTGCGATGTCATTGGACATGACCACCCCTGCTTCACCGCTGCATAACAAAGGACTATATAAAAAACCACCCCATTTGGGCCATATAGTTATCTGCTTACAGTGGACCACGTTTTAAACTACATCCCAATACCCTAGACCGAGCCAAATTTATTTTACAAAAACAAAAACAAACACAAGAACATTACATTTGCTTGTAAGCCGGCGCAATTAAAGGCAAAATATTGTAAAAATAAAGCATTAAAAAATAAAACAAAATAAAATGGAAAACTACAGAGGAAAAAAAAAACAAAAGAAAAACATAAAAATATGAAAATTTGGTGGAAACCAAGCGTGAATTCCATTTAAAATGTAACAACAATTAAACAACAATGAAATGTGTTGCCCGAAAAAAATGCGGTGTTAAGTCAATTTAAGAAGAAGAAGAAAACAAATGTAAAACGCACATTCGTATACCAAACAAATTATTTTACAATTTCTTTTTTTTTTTTTGCATTTTTTTCGGCTACACGCAAAATTTACTCAAGTACATTTACCTTTTACTAAATACTTTTTTTTGTTTTATTAGGTGCTTATTTAATTTCGAAACAATTATGTATACACCGGCCGTCGATAATATCCCTTCAAAAATTTGAGGACCAGGTAGTCCAATGGGACGGTGCTATAAAGTAGGTCTGAAGGGACGTGGTTACGGACTTGGTTACATGTTATGCTGCATCGGACCACATCGAATGTAAATTGTCGTTCGCCGCCAACTAATTCGTGGTTGGTCGGCAATTTGGCTCGGTATAGGGTATTGGGATGTAGTTTAAAACGTGGTCCACTGTAAGCATACTAGTCTGTGGCCCAAATGGGGTGGTTTTTTATACAGTCCTTTGTTATGCAGCGGTGAAGCAGGGCTGCTCATGTCCAATGACATCGCAATGTTAATGTAACCATATTTTTTTCATATATTTGGACCACCTCTGTAACTAGGAACTGTCACAACGTAACCTGGTCTTGTACTAGCATATTACGTGGTCCCACTTTTTGCAGGGATGGTATGATATGTACATAAGTGTGTACAATTTAGGCAGAGTCACCGCTTGGTTCATTGACATATGCCACGGAATTTGCGCTAATTATGACATTTAAACATTTGCATGACATTTAAATTTAAATATTTGTAGCTTTTTTAAATTAGCTAACGGGGCCTAAGTGAGATTTTGACTCCGGTGCTACTTTAATTTCAGCGCACTGACGTTCAAGTTTCAACAGTTTACTTGATAATTTCTAGCAGAATTTTTTCACGCACATGAAATTTCGAAGTTTGACTCATTTCATATTTAAATAAGAGAGGGTAATTATATCGGCAAATTACGTTTATTAACATACCAGCACCGCCAGAAAAGGGAATCACCTCTCCGAGCCGCTTGACACCGAACCAGGATTGGCAACGCACAGAAGAAAAATTAGTGTAACAGAGCCGTCAAATTATTGTATTTTGAAGAAAATTATTGTACATTTCGAAATTACGTTTAATTACGCCATTTCTGTTTCTTTTTCCTTTAATTTTACCTTTACCTTTATCTTTACCTTTACCTTTACCTTTACCTTTATCTTTACCTTTACCTTTACCTTTACCTTTACCTTTACCTTTACCTTTACCTTTACCTTTACCTTTACCTTTACTTTTACCTTTACCTTTACCTTTACCTTTACCTTTACCTTTACCTTTACCTTTACCTTTACCTTTACCTTTACATTTACCTTTACTTTATGTGTTGAATAACTGCTCAATGCCTTTCATGTGCTACCAATATCGCTCGGAAGCATATCGCATTTAGCGCATTTAGTGGCCGCTGTGGTGCAGTGGGTAGAGTGCTCGCCTGCTATGCCAGAGGTCTCGGGTTCAAACCACGGTCCGAGCCAAACAAATTTTTCTAATTAGTAAAAATCCAATTATTGGGTTTTTTAAGAGCAGCGGTCACCTCTCGGCAGTGGGCGGCATACCCTCCGAGAGTATTTCTGCCATGAAAAATCTTCTCACAAAAAATGCATTCGCCGTTCGGAGCCGGCATAAAACTGTAGGTCCACCCAATTAGTAGGAAAAACAAAAAAGAGCACACCTCGAATTGGGAGAGAAGCTCGGCCATAAAAACTCGTCAGAGTTATAATAGCGCCATTGTATTATATTATATATTATTACCTTTACCTTTACCTTTACCTTTACCTTTGCCTTTATCTTTACCTTTACCTTTACCTTTTCCTTTACCTTTACCTTTACCTTTATCTTTACCTTTACCTTTACCTTTACCTTTACCTTTACCTTTACCTTTACCTTTACCTTTACCTTTACCTTTACCTTTACCTTTACCTTTACCTTTACATTTACCTTTACCTTTACCTTTACCTTTACCTTTACCTTTACCTTTACCTTTACCTTTACCTTTACCTTTACCTTTACCTTTACCTTTACCTTTACCTTTACCTTTACCTTTACCTTTACCTTTACCTTTACCTTTACCTTTACTTTTACCTTTACCTTTACCTTTACCTTTACCTTTACCTTTACCTTTACATTTACCTTTACTTTATGTGTTGAAGAACTGCTCAATGCCTTTCATGTGCTACCAATATCGCTCGGAAGTATTTAGCGGTCATCTGGGTCCACGTTTTGAGACATATCTTGGAACCCGGCCTAGGCATCACTATTTAAAGGGCTCTTTGTTCAAATTCTCTTCAACAGCTTTCATTTGATACCAATATCGCTCAGTAACTTTCCGGGGTGACTCAGTTCCACGTATCTGGAGAGCCGGCCTAGGCATCGCCATGAAAATAACTATATGTTGAAGGCATGCTGAACACCTTTCATTTGTTACCAATATTGCTCAAAGACTTACTGGGTCACTCTGGGTACACATTTGGGCCTATATTCCGGGAAGTTCCCATCTTTTCGAAATTCTATAGGGTATATTATCATGTGCTATAATACCACATGAATCTACTGTAAAAATTTCATAAAGATGGGTGGAGTACTTTGGGAGTCCATAAAGGTCACACAGTCACACATTCATTTTTATATAATAGATTAGTTTTAATAAATAAAAGGCATGCACGTATTTGTATTATTTCAATTATCTTAGAATCGGCAAAAAAGAAAAATGCAACAAATACACCAAAAACACACAAGAATCAAAATATATGGAGAGTTGCCAGATTTACAAGAATTTAAAATCAGTGATGTGTAAACAAAAGAAAAGCAGAAAAATAAAAGGAAACGCTTATCATGAATCCTTTCGATAGCATATGCACATGTATAATTTAATATAAATTTCAGTCTTGTATTAAAATTTAGAGGCGAGTTAATTGCGAATGTTAAGTAAAAAGAAAAAAATTGTACGAGCTGCATACTACCAATAAAGATGTACTTGATTCTTTGAGGCCCTGTGAGCTCCAATTGCACAGCACAATTTATTGTGATGACAATATTCTTTTCTTTAGCGATCGTTAAATGCTTGAATTAAACATATTTTAGTGTCAAATTCAATACGCATAATAATCGCAAATGTAACCGTTGTAACGTAACTTAAAATACATATATCGCACCACAAATCATAAAGTGACACATTCCAAGTTCTTTGAAATCGTTTTTGTTTTTATTAAATAAACTAGTGCACAGACCATATATTATACAGTTTGTCAATTAATTCTTTGCAAAATGAAAACAGTTCAGAAATTTGTTTTCATACTGGTATTTCGTCAATTAAGCTTAGCTTTTAATTTTTTTTTAAATGCTAATATTAAATTTAATATGTATGTTTACAACATTTAGGACCAAAAAAATCCAAAACTTAAGGCATAGATACAACAGAAAAAACAAAAGTTCAAAAAATTATAAAAAACAGTTTGTCAATTAATTCTTTGCAATTTTTCATATGTGGCAGAAATTGAACAAAAACAGACCTCATCGTTGAAATTTTGGTATGACGGCCACTAGCCTCAACCACACATTGTAGACGAAGGGTTATGGAATGAATCAGGTCCTTCAGACCATAAATTTCGGGTATTTTATGCCATTCTTCCTGAATGGTAATAATTACAGCCTTTATCGCTAGTAGACCTTCGTTTTCTGTCTTGCTATTTCAAGAAAGGCCAGAAATTTTTGACTGGGTTTAAGCTAGGACTTTGGGCAGATGTATCCATGGCTTTGGTGCAATTATGCAGTACCCAAGTCCTGCACAGCAACGATTTGTTTTTAGGATCGTTGTTCGGGTACAACTTTTACTTGAATTTATTGGCGTTTTTTGGTTAAAAAATGCAAATTTTTATTGCGATTCTCGAGTACTCGTGTCAAGCTAAAACTCCTTCGTCATCAGGTCATTAAAAATCCGCAGTCCGCCAACCATTCTTTGAGGATACACACCTCCACGTTATTTCAGACAATTTTCGAAACATCTGATTTGGTCTAATATTCTTCAGTAGCAGAGCTGTGTTGATGTTCTTTTTGCGATGAAACAAAAATACGCACGATCTATCGCGGTACATCGCGATGGACACAGAAAAATTTCGAGAACGACCAACACAGCTCTGCTGATGAGGTCTGTTTTTTTTTTTTCAATTTCTGTCACATATGAAAAAAATGCAAAGAATTAATTGACAAAATGTTTTTTATAATTTTTTGAACTTTTGTTTTTTCTGTTGTATCTATGCCTTAAGTTTTGGATTTTTTGGTCCTAAATGTTGTAAACATATTAGATTTAATATTAGCATTAAAAAAAAATTAAAAGCTAAGCTTAATTGACGAAATACCAGTATGAAAACAAATTTCTGAACTGTTTTCATTTTGCAAAGAATTAATTGACAAACTGTATCTAGCGTTATTGTACGCATAGGATTGAGGATAGAAATTGTCATGAATTTATAGTACGTGTACAATAATTATTGGTACGAGTACGGTTACTGACACTGGACCGAACGAAACTTCGGGCAAGAGGACTTCCTGTGGTGCGCCTTCTTAAACCTGATGCTAGAGAAGATATGTATGTATGTAATTCGAGCTGCAGAACTTAACTGCTCAAGAACCATCTACTTATGTAACTACGCCGATAATATTAACATCATTGGCCTGAACTAAACTTGCTGCTGCACTGAGAAAAGAAATATATGGAGGGGTCAAAGAAATTGCTTCCCTATATTGAAAACTATTTTTTTTTTTTTGTTTTGAGTAAATTTTCCTTAAAACGTGTTAAAAGGATAAAATGAAGTTGACAGTTTAAAATTTGAAACCGTGATGGGCGACTCTATTAATCTGTCGGGCGTAACTGATCTGTGAGGCACATCCTTCACATTTTTATGTCTCATCGGTACGTTTTTTACCGTTAACTATGTACATACATATGTATGCTGTACGTTGCCGAAACATAGGCATACCCAGAAGGGATAGCACTTGGAGAAGTTATTTTCTGATCGATAAAGCCTATATGACACTACATTTTTTCCCTGGTTTTTTGGTTTGGAAAACCCACCGAAAGTCAAAAAACAAAAACAATTCTTCCATAGGTTGAAAAGAGACAAATACTCCCTCAAAAACAATTTGATTGACATTAAACTTCAAACTAAATGAAAATAATATTTATTTCAAAAATTATTTTTTTTGGAAATTTGAATTTAAATTACTGAAATAAAAAAGTTATGAAACCCAAAGCGCAGGATAGCTGTGCATTCCATGTTATAAAGGGAAGCCAGTACGCAATATAATTTTTCTTCCGGACTTCTTCTTTACCCTAACGGCCAAAGCAGAAGCTTATAAGAGGCCAATTTAAAACTTGTATTTCCATATATTTTTTATTTTAAATATAATTTATTTTCAAGTTGTCAAATTGAAACAATTGTCAGAAAAAATGACCGAATGCCAAAAAACCTACCGAAATACAAGCTGGCTCGTTGGTTTTTAACCGCCTAGATGGTATTTTGTTTGGTTTTTTTCAATATAGCTTGCTCGCTTGCACCGACGCAAAACTGTATTTGACCATCTCATTCACACAAAAAACCTGGTAGAATACAGAAAAAAAATGTAGTGTCATATGGGCTTAAATAAAACTCAAAAAATAACTTTTATTTTCTGATGGAAAAATAAAACTCATGAAATAACTTTTATTTTCTGATGGAAAAATAAAACTCAAGAAATAACTTTTATTTTCTGATCGAAAAATAAAACTCAAAAAATAACTTTTATTTTCTGATCGAAAAATAAAACTCAAAAAATAACTTTTATTTTCTGAGCAGATAATATAACTCAGAAAATAATTATTAAAAATCAATTTTTTTATAAAAATGGAAAAAATAAAAGTTAATGCACCTAGAGATAGTCTGCGTTACGCTGATTACATCTGTGTACTTCTTTTGCGTTTAGCATTTCTCCTTCAGTATGATTTATTTAGTCAAAATTTAAAAAATAACGATTATTTGCAATCCCTGTTTTAATTAAATAAAAATTAAATTTAAAAATTAATATAAAGATGGTCTTGATTATACAAAAAGAAACATTTACAGAAATTTTTTTTTTAAACACTGGGTGGCAACCCTATTCAAACCACTTTTTAATATAAAAAGTCACTATTTTACCAATACTTTTGAAGGAAAAGAAGCATATACAAAAAAATTAAATTTAAAAATTAATTCAAAGATGCTCTTGATTATGAAAATATAACATTTACAAAAAAAAATTTTTTAAACACTGGGTGGCAACCCTATTCAACCCACTTTTTAATTTAAAAAAAAAAAACACTATTTTAGCGACACTTTTGAATGAAAAGGAGCATTTAAAAAAAAATAAATTTAAAAATTAATTCAAAGATGCTCTTGATTATAAAAATATAATATTTACAAAAAAAAAATTTTTTAATCACTGCGTGGCAACCCTATTCAAACCACTTTTTAATTTAAAAAAAAAAAAATATTTTAGCGCCACTTTTGAAGGCAAATGAGCATTTAAAAAAAAAAATTTAATACATATATACATATATTTCGTGTAAAAAATAATAGACGAAAAAAAATAGTTAAAAAACATTTTTAATATTTTCACTTACCATTAGCATTATCCTGCACCATAGTAGCAGCACGTGACAGCACATCCAATGCGGTTTCCATTTTATGATATGATATGTTTGTTCAATAAACACCTTAACTGCTATAAATAGTTTGCTTTAACAGGTGATAATTATAGTTGCTAACGATGATTAATGTTAGCTTTTATAAACACTTTTATACACTAACCTTGCGGTAAATTTTGGTTTGAGGTTTTATTTTAATTGCTTTTTACCTACTTTGTTGACATGCCCAAAGAAATTTGTTATTTTTCGCATAAAACAATTAATTTTTTTCTATGCAATTCATACACAAACACGCTTAAATTGTGCTGCAATTATAGAAGATTGAAAATTAAACTTTTTTTTAATATTGACAGTTTTTTTCGTTATTATTTATTTAATTTTATTTCACTTTTTTTTTCGCTGAAACCGCTTTTATACGTATGTATGTATATATTTGCAATGCAAACATATGCAAATAACAACAAAAAATAAATACCTACATAAATAAATAAATAAATTTCAACACGCGCGCCAATTAGAAATGAATAAAAAGTATTGCCCGCACGTATGCAGGTAGTAGGTGCTGCATGATGGCCGAAAGCGAAGCGAAAGCAATAAAAATTGTCTTGCGTACGCGAATTGCACAAACACACACACCCACACATAAAAAGTTTCACGATGAATGTACGCCTGAAACGTAATACGATTTTTGTTGTTTTTTTTTTTTTTTGCGAAAATTCGCGGCAAAAACCGACAGTGAAATGCGACGACGCCAAAGGCAACGCGCGACCGCAACGTAATGTGAAAAGCATTACGCTATGCCAACGAAATTAGGGTGGTGTGGCAACACAACGCGATGACGTTTATGGTGAGGACGAGGAGTACTCGAAAGGTAACGTGTGTGGTTAACGAAGCAGGGGGCGGTATGGCAGTGGCGGCAATTGGTGAAGAATCTTCACTGAAGATAAAGCTGGCTTGTTGCTGGCGTATTGGCGCTGTTTTCTGTACTGCTGCTAAACAATGTATGTTCGGGTGTAGATATGTATGTATTTTTGTATCTATGTAGCTACATTAGGATGGCTGTTACACAACATTTCAATATTTCTTTGAAAAAAAATACCGAAGATGGCACATCGCCGAAACCGGTGTATAACCAAATCAAACTTGACAAGGGATGACGAAAATTCGTTCCACAATACATCACACTTCTTTGGATCTTTTCGGACCACCAAAAAATATAACCTCGTACTAGGAATTAAAATCTCATATGTACACCGGACAAGATTTTGGTGGCCATTATGGCTAGAGATTGTGGTTAAAGGCGGTACCCTGACATAATCCCAAGGGGCATAATCCCAAATTTTTTATTTGGGATTATGTCACTCCCCCTAGGGTGACATAATCCCAACTTTTTTACTTGGGCTTATGTCACCCTAGGCGTAGTGACATAATCCCAATTGGGATAATGTCATTTTCAAGCCCAAAAAAACATTTCAGATTTTTTCTTAGATTTTATTACATTAAGCAAAAAAATTAAAGCTGACAATAAAGTTAATGTTGTTATACAATAATACATTGAGTATATGTATAAGATGAAATATGTATGTACTTAAATACACATGTTCTCAAAAAATTACTTTTAAAACTAAAAAATTACATTAAAATTAAATATATTTACATATATACAGACTTTTTTAAATAAAACGATAGGTATATAAATATTTGTGTACATTGTATATATGTCTATAAAAAGATGAAATTTTGGAAGAAAAAATCGCGCGATTAATAGATCGATAGGTGTATACATATGTATGTATATATGTCTATAAAAAGATGAAAATTTGGAAAAAAAAAATTGCGCGATTTTGATGCCAAATTTTCGCCTGTGACGCTTTTTTTTATTTTACATCGATAGGTATATACATATGTACATATGTCTATAAAAAATAAAAATTTGGAAGCAAAAATCGCGATTTTGCTTCGCACTAGTACCTACTCGAGTTATTTGGTGTTCTGGCTCCCTTTTATTTGGGATTATGTCACTCCCACGTAGGTGACATAATCCCAAGTAAAAAAGTTGGGCTTATGTCACCCTAGGGGGAGTGCCATAATCCCAAATTAAAAATTTGGGATTGTGCCACTTGGGATTAATTCACAGCACCGTTAAAGGCGGCTAAGACTTTATACGATTTAAGTAACTCAGTCTAATTTCAACTACTAAAATATGAGACTAGTATCCGTTAGTGACATATTTCGTGACTTCAGATGGTTTGATTAACTATTCTGTAAGAAAGTCGCGAAAAATTCAGCAACAAATTTCTAGTGAAAACAATCAGAGGCAGTCAGCCAGTATTAAGACTTTCGGTCCTCTGCTGGCGAATGCTTTTTGTTCAATTTATATATATATATATTTTTTTTTTTGAAGTGACCTACTAAGAGCCAACCATCAAATTAGTGCCTTTTTAGACTAAAATTTAGTCACTAAAGCATGTGACTATCAAATAGCCTCGAACCCGATGTTCAACACGAAAAGTAACTCCTTTATACTTAGGCTTGCCAGACGTACTGATTTGATCAGTACAATACTGATTTTTCGTGCCGCGTACTGATGGTTTTAAAAACATCAAGAAATACTGATTTTTTGGATTTTGTACTGATTTGTACTGATTTTTAGCCAACACTAAAAAAATTCATTTTTATCACCCTGCGCTTTTTTTAATTTTCCAACTGTTTTCATTTGACGTTTGTAACCATGAAACAATTAGGAAGGAGGCATCAACGCGAACGTTAAATGTCATAGAAACATGATTGAGAGTTAACGATACGGAAACAAAAACAAATTGCCAGTAATAAAGACGATTTGCTCCGCATATATACATATATTGTTTTTTTTTTTTTGAAGGCAATGTACTGATTTTTTAGGGAAAGTTATCTGGCAACCCTATTTATACTTAGGAGACTATAGACTGCCTACGAAATTGCGGCATTAGTATCGTTTCTATCAATAGAGCCTGGCGCCTCCTTTTTCTGATCAACTAGGCTCGCATTCCGTATAACATAAGTTTTATGTAAGCAGAGGAATCGAAAAAAATGTATGTACATTTAATATATGTATGTAATAGATATCATGTATAAGAGCCACCCTAATATATATATAATATATGCGAACACATTTGCATATGGGCTGTGGTATTTTTGCATTATGAAAGTCGTTAACCCGGCGTCTCCTCAAAACAGAATTCTGTCATCACAAGCACCATTATAACATAGATTTCAAATGGAGACCGCCTCTGTCTTCTGGTATAACAGAGATGCCAAGGCAATTGCTTTAACAAGATTGCCTTAACATGAGCTGTCAGTTTGATAATTTGACAGCTAATTTTTCATTTCAACGAAAAATTCACAGTGGCAACATCTCCACATTGAACGTGAAATTTCGCACGGCGTCCATTTGGCTTGAGTGTTTGGGCTTAAAAAATAAATAAAAAGAACATTAAGTGCATATATACAGTTTGCGAGCATCATCGCCAATTTTAAACAATTTTTTTTAACTTTCTAAGTGCTTCTGCGTACACGGCATGCCAATTCGGCGCCATTTTGCAAATTATGTCTAACATAATGAAGTGCCCACGCATATGCAAACATGGATTTTAGACATGATTCTGGTAGACAAAATTAACATAATTTTTGTTTTGTGGAGTTTTGGCGTAAGTATAGTCATGGGTAATGGCGCATTTTTTTTGGCGCTGATACAATAACAGCAGCGCCAACCGTGGCGCCGCGCACGGTTCTGGCGCAATAACACCTTTAGCGCAATTGCCATGGAATAATCGATAAATAACACTTGTTCGCTTCTTACTGTCTACTATACCCGTTTTATTTCTTTTGGCGCAATTCTGCTTACATACACGCTGGCAGAATAATTGTGCCACGATTAAATTTAATTTTAAAAATAATTTGCGTATATTTGTGAAAATATGCTGGCATCTCGTTTTTCGGCATCTTCATTATGAAATACGAGGGTCGGATCCACCCTATTAAAAAGAAAGATTCCGGGTCCGGGCGCATTATATCGAAATTTCCCCTTACCATTTACCATGCGTAACAAAAATATACTATATGCTAATAAATATTTTATTTAATTTATTTTGTATTATATTTTTCTCTCCTATTCACAGATAATGTCAATTTTGTCTTCTTTATTTGTGAAAGTAAAATATCAATACCCTTTCGTATTAGCGATGGTTCGGTATTGGCGTTAGCATACATAATTGTGACGGTGTCATATACGCTGTGCTGTTATTGGCTTTGTGGTGGTGCCATTTTACACTAGCGCTATATTGGTGCTGGTGTTAGCGCACGAAATTGAGTCAGTGTTATATTGCAATAGCGCATCATTGAGTTGGCGCTACATTGAGTTGGCGCTATATTGAGTTGGCGCATTTTCCAAATCGGAGTTAGCGCAATAACACCAGGGTAGGCGCCAGCGCAATTGCGCGGCGCAGCGCAGTGTTACCCATGCCTAGTTAAGTGCGCGAGTGAGTGGGTTGAAAGGAATTGGTTGAGGGGAGATTTGGCACCCTCTGATGCCGTTGCCAAACCATTGCCGTTATTGTTTTAATTGCTCTGGTTGAGTGCGCTTTTGATTTTATTTATTTTTTTCTGGCTTGAGTTAAAGTCATTTATTGCGGCAAATTCTGCCAATAGTATGAATGTATAAAGAACGGCAACCGCTACGCCAACAGCGACGACATAATGTCTGCGCTGGGCCAAGCGCGCTATAAATTATTATCTACAATTGAGAAAGCGTGCATACAAATTTATTATTAACGTGGAATTTGATTAGTATAACCAGTTGCGGATATTAGCAAAATAATTCTTAATTTTATTTATCACTTAGAAACCATTTAGAAAATGTGGAAAACACGTCCACTGTAAGCATTTTTTAATGAACGATAAATTCTATGGCCAGAGTTGAAAAATTTCGTAATTTCATACTAATCAACAACTGGGTATAATAAAAAGCTGCCATATAAAAACAAACACTCACACCAAGCTTTGGCAACATTGTTTGCACACAATAACAAAAACAACAACAAGAACACATGTGGGTACATATCTATAGCCCAACAACAACTTTAGCAAATAGCAGCTGCAGAATCGGGATGTGTTCGCGTAACGGTTTTGATTTTGCAAGGTGGCTTCTATGGTTTAGTGCGCGCATGTTGGGTTCGCGTGCCGCCCCTCCTCTCTACACATCAACCGCGCAAAATCGATAAATAATATAAGGAAAAAAATAGGGAAAATATGCAGAAATCACTGGTGATAATTTAGAACAAAAAAAAACGAAGCGATTATGATAATGGCAGGTCGAATAATTATTTTGTTGTTAATGGTAACGCGAATTTTAAGAGGGTTGTTGTAGGCGGCGTTTGCATATGAGTATGTACAGAAGCAGGTCCATAGGTAGAATGCAGGCACCCGCTGTAAAGAAAGAAGGAGAAGAAAACGAGAGGTAAGTAATTGGAATTTTATATTAATTTTTTATTCTTAAATTTAAAAAGGCTTTCTATACTCTTTTGCCAAGTTGAAATACATAAGTTGGTACCTGAGGTGGCTATGAATCCTCTTGGCGTCTGATTACTACAAATGGAGTTTTCCCAAATGTACATAGGTATGTATGTACATATATGTATATTAATGAATCTTTTGATCATTGAAGAGTTTAAAATATTAACATGAATTGCCGAGAACATAAAGAAGGTTGTGAACATCGATGGATGATTTTTCTAACGGCAGTCGGCTCTAGTACCTATCGGAAAGGCTCGGATTTATATTCACCCAAGAACTGTTGAATTTTGCAGTGATTTTCCAGGCACTGAAAGTGCGATCACTTCGCACCCCTTCTAGAGGAATGTCTTTTCAGAGTAAAACTCTAAAATATAACGCAAAGATCCTAAGCATGCAGGCTTTGTCCTCCAGAGGAAGTTCATTACTTGAATCCGCGAATGTGAGCTCACCGCTTCAGCATAGAGGGACGAAAAATTCCTACGGCAGCTTGAGCAGCGCCTAGATAAGGAAAGAATTAATGAAAATCGGAAATGCGTGAATGAAATTTGGGTGCAAATACACTCGTAGCTTCCCTTGAGCTTCATACAGGTGACTTTTTAAGTACTTCGAAGTGGTTAGTTTTCTGTATTAACGGGGCAACCTGATGATACATTATGCCGTTTTCTTTTCTCGAAAAAATGTTGCCCTGTTTGATTTTCTTAGCCATTTTGTAAGCTTGTGCGGTGATTTCAACGAATGTTGTCCTCTGACTAAGTAAGAGGGCACCATTAACTACAAATTCAGCCATTTTATGTTGCGTAATTCGATAATTGAGATATTAAAGGGCAACATTTTTTGTCAGAAACGAAAACGCCATTAGTTAGCTCAACACCTCAAGGTCAAAAATGAGCTATCGAGAATATCGAACATGAAGTAGTGAACAATACTGCCGCCACATGATGTAGGTGAATCGACATCTATCACCGAATAGGTATAATGATTTTCCAACTCCATTCAAGAAGGCTTTATTGTGGCTGAAGACTCCAAAAGTTAGACAAATTAGAATTATGATCCAAGGTGGTCATCACGAACTTACCAATCGCCAATTTCAATCTTTTAATTGGAGCTTAACGCCGCCTATAGTGATATAAGCATGTTCACAGAAGTGCGTTGGTTAAGCAGAGGACAATGCCTCAGACGATTTTTTCCCTTCGCAAGGAAGTTTTACTATTCCTTGAGTCAAACGTCAAAAATTCAGAGCCTTTACAAGAAAAGATGAAAAACGGAGTTTCTTTGTGACTTGACTTTTTTGGCCGATTTTACCGGAATTTTAAATATGTATGTATATTGAATGTTAAGCTTCAAAAGCCAAATCAAAGCATAGTTGAAATGATGTCATTAATTAATGGCTTTAAAAATAAGTTAAAAGTTCTCCAAATAAATTTAGAAAAAAACCAGCTCGCAAATTTTCCATTGAAATTCAACGTGAAATGCCGTCCATCAATTTTAAGCATTACAGAAAACATGTTCATGCTGTGGAAATTGAGTTTGGTAACAGATTTAAAGACTTCGATTCCATTGAAAAACTTGCTGATATGTTTTTAAAACCAACTACTTGTGAGATTTCTAAACAAGAAACCGTACAGCTTTGAGATATGCAATTTGATTTAAATCTCCTAGTCAGTAATCAAACATGTTGCAAAATAATATTTTTCTAATTCTGAGAAGAAAGTTTTTGCAATTTTTATTGATGTTGTTGTCGTGTGGCTCACTTACGCTTAAATTCTTGGCACCTCTGCTTTATTTTATGTTTTTATATATCTTATTTGACTTTATTTCGATAGTTTAAGCTCCAAAAGTCTGGGGATTTCGGAAAAATCGTTTTTATCAAGGAATTATGTACATTGAACTTAATGCCATTCGTTTATACGGAAGTCGGTTCCAAGTACCGAAACGCCCGTAGGTATTTATAACCGACACTTTGATTGGGCTTTTCAAAATGCCTGAAAATATGTATATCCGTTACACTAACATGTATTAAGGACCTTCGACTAGAAAGCTTACAAGTTAGGGACATACAGAGAAATCTTAGTAATCTTGTCAGAGTTGAATGTTAAAAGGTCCATACGGACCTGTTCAGTAGGAGAGAGCTTCCGTTGGTCGTTTGTACGAAAACCCCTCTAAAAGGACGAAGAAATGCTGACCATTTCCTACATCTTCGACAAAAGTACCAAAACTCGAATAGACTTTGAGTGTATGAGAAAGGGTATACAGAAACATGAAATTTCAAGCTCAAAAAAATCGAAGCTCCAATTAATGTACAATCAGAACGAATGACAAACCACAAGTAGAAGGATGGATGACTCAACGAAAGCAACAGTTGCGAGACTAAAAATTTAAGGCAAAGCAAAACTAAACATCAGATATAAAAGAAAAAAGAAACTGTTGGCTGCCACCAACAAGAGCGTTGGCGTAAGAACGCCATATGGTACTTATGCATATATGTACATCTATAAACATGTATGTACTTATAAGTTTGTATGTAACAAAGTGTGTATATCTACCAACCATTTTACATATGTATGTATTTATATACATATAATATACTTAATTTAGCCTTATGAGGCACCAAGTCTTTCGTCTTGCACAAAAAAAAACAGCTCGATCACACAACACTAAAACTTCATTTTATTTTTTTGGAGTATTGCGTTAAACGACAGCTTTGTTAGCGAAGCGTTGAGAAAACGAATACATATTACCATTGTATTTTGTGCGTTTAATTTTTGGATTTTCGGACATTTTGTTTTTTGTTGAAGTTGTGTGCAGACATAAAACGAGAAAAGAAACTTATTTAGGTTTAACACTACAAAGACGAAACGAAATTTGAGGATAGATTTGGCAGAGGGGACTTCTTTGGCTTTTTGAAGGAGATCGCTCACTTTAATTTGTAGTTGGTGCTTACAAGGCAACAACGAAACTGACATTAAATGATGATGATTAATAAGACGGTTTGGAGTAATTACCACAGCAGAGGAAAAGAGACTACTTCTTTCCTCATTTCGGGCATCTAACAATGGCAGATGTTACTATGCATTATTGGACCGCTGTCCGACATTGAATGCTTCTATCGACAGATATGGTCGATCTCCTTTTAAGTACCAGCTTTGCTAAGAGTTGTTAAGTATTTTATGATGCCTATTAGGTATCGGTTTGAAGTGCACTTGTTGTACTATGGAAAGATTTTTTTCTGACCTTGTAAATAGGGGTTTTCGGGGTATCACTGGAAACAAGTTCGGCCTTATGAGTCTGTAGGGGTCTTTGGCCTTTTCTTAACATTAAGCGCTGTCTCAGCTTTGATGGAAGAGGGAAAGGCGAGTTGCTTTTTTGGAGGGAATTGGAGTGCGTTTGGCTACGGGAGGTGTAGCATCTTTTATTTGAGTGCTTGAAGTATTCTTTCTTGGATGTATATATCCACATATCGCCCGTTTTATGCAATAGGGATTTAACTCGAAATTTTCGATTTCTGGGATTTTGCCATATATTTCAATAACTGGGTAGTGCCTTTGAGTCTAGTCTTATAAAATACTCAAAAAGATAGAAATGGCGTAAATAAAAGTGATTTTGTAGTTAGCTGTAGAAGGAAACTGTTTGAAATTATAAAACTTTATTTGCGTTTTCCCAAAAAAAAATTTTTTTGAGTTAAATCCCTATTGCATATATATATATATATATGAATTGTATTCTCGATCTAGGCTAAATAAGCCGTAACAAATAAATAAATAAAATAAAAAATAAAACGTGCGATATGTACATACCATATTTATAACACTTGTATTTATTTAGTTGGGAGTAGCATGATTGGGGGGAGGGGATCCAAGCTTGGGCGAGAGCGCCAACCTCATTTTCGTTGTGAAAACCCCCGAGTATGAGTTGCTCATGCATGCTATATAGCTCGAACAATGCATAATATGGCTGAGAATTACAGAAGTTTTTCACAGCCGCATGCGAATGCACGAACAAGCGCAAAGACGGCCTGTAAAACGCTTTTCTTGACGTCTCAGAAAACTAGAATAAAACTGTTATGGTGATTTAAACATTTTTGATGCCACAAAGTTGGCCCACTTGAACGTCGCTGGATTTAAAGGATTTTTTGAATTTGTCCATTTTCCATTCCCACCACTTACAAAGTACCTGCTGGAGTAATCTTTAGACAAAATTTGATCAATCAAGTAAAATTATTGAAGTTCTTCATTGAAGAGCAATGGAAGTTGCACGGGATTCTGATCATCCATTATCCATCCTCGGTAGTTACAAAATAGCTACAGAAGTACTCTTTTGACAAAATATGGCACAGTTCAGCGATTGTTCTTAACTCAAAGGCTGTGGTTTCACAGGATTTTCTGAGTTCCACCAATTCCCAGGCAGTGGTCTTATGGAATTTTCTGAGTGCATTCATTCTCCATCCTCCCTATTTACAAAGTGGTTATTGAAGTATTTTTTAGGCAGAATATTGCTAGTTCAGCGGTTGCTCCAAATTGAGGGGAATGTGGTTTTACAAAATTTTCTGATTTCAATCATTCTGCATCCTAGATACTTGCAAAGTGGCTACAGAAGTTTTCTTTGGACAGAATATTGCACAGTTCGGCGATTGTTTAAAGGCAGCGGTATTACATGAATTTCTGTGTTCTTTCGTTATCCATCCTCCCTACTTACAAAGTGTTTTCTGAAGCATTTTTAGGCAGAATATTGCCCAGTTCAGCGATTGTTCTTAATTCGGTGGCAGTGGTTTTACTGAATTTTCTGAATTTAACCATTCTCCATTATCCCTACTTACAAAATATTTTCTGAAGCATTTTTTAGGCAGAATATTGTCCAGTTCAGCGGTTGTTCCTAATTGAGGGGCAGTGGTTTTAAAGTAATTTGGTTTTTATGAGCGGTTGTTAGTGTGCTTTTAAGTTCCTTACTAGTATTTTTATTGACTTTCCGGTTATGAAATCCCATTTTGTTAGATTCAGCCTTCCACTAATACATATTTAACAGTATTTACCTGCAAGTAGCACAAAAATAAAACAAAAATTTGGTATAAAAAGTGAAAATGCAATAAAATTCAATTTGAGTAATTACCTCTAAAAATATTTTTGTGCTTCGCCAACAGAGCAGATGTCCAAATGCAGCTCGAGAGCAATTGAACTACATGCATGCATATGTACAAGCATTTACACGTTACGAACGACAACGTCGAGATACCAATGGTGGTCCGTTTTTGCCGGTGGAGATGTGTGAGTGTGTGTGTTCGATGAGCAAGCGACAATGCATGGGCGAATTTAATGCAGCAGCTTGCACATTTTTTTGTTATTTGTTATTGTTGTTTGACGCGAACGACATATGTATTTACTATATACTGCATATAAGTATATATATACATACATAGGTATATATCTACATACATACATATGTACTATGTACATATATGTATGCATATATATAAATCATTGCAGATGAGAATGCCGATTTGTAATTTTTTTTATAACCACAGCAGCTCTCCGACCCGATTTCACCAACGACGACAGTGACCGCAGTAAAAATAAAATAAAAGGAAAAAAATAGGTACTACAAAGTCAACGCTTCGTTGTTCCTGCGTCGCAATGCATGAAACGAACAATGAGAAATTAAAACTGAAAAAAAATTCAATTGGCTCTTTTCGAATTTGTAATTTTTTCACAAAAAATAAAATTTTTACTGCAATAATTTTACTTCTTTTTTGCATACACACAAATTTCACAATTTTTGCCAACAACGCGTATGGTAAAATAGCTGTTTTACCTTCGATGCCGTTCACTTTCAGTAGACGATCGCTTTTTCTTGCGTTGCGTTTCGATTGCTTGCACTTTTTCCTCTAAATGCCACTTTTAATACACAAGAAAATGTGCGTGTCTATTTTCCCTCTTTGAATTTTTGATTTTTGTTTGTCCAGTGGTATGTGCGGAATTTGAATGGAATGTTATGCAGCAGCGACATTTACCACCAGCGGCCATTGGATGCAAATGGGTGAGCTGTCAGTGGTGTTTATGCTTTGTTACTGGTTGAAGATGACAGCTGTCAGTGGGGATTGTCTTTTATTTCCGGTGTAAAGTGTGAAGGTGTTATGGTTTGTGTATTTGGTGAAATGCATGGGTTAATCAAATTACCGTTAGGTGGCGTTATTAAATGTGTTTTAATATAAGAATTAAAAGCAATTAAATGCAAGAAAGGCTCACATTTCCATTTGCCTACCAAAAGCTATGCATATCTACAAAAATATTTGTGTTTTTCCAATGAGTCTTTGAGGAGATTTTAGGGGAGACTTTTACTTATCTAATGGCGTTTTCTTTTCTCGAAATAATGTTGCCCTGTTTGATTTTCTTAGCCAGTTTGTATGTTTGTCTGGTCATTTCACCAAATATTGACCTCTAGCTAAGTAAGAGGGCACCCTTATCTACAAATTCAGCCGTTTTATAGAAAGTCAGGATACGTAATTCGATAATTGGGATATAGGAGGGCAACATTTTTTCGTAGAAAAGAAAACGCCATAAATTCATGGGTTCATAGATATTACCCCAGAAAAAGAATTCTGTGGGCTGAGGATTATTTTTTAAAGCGCCGCCTAAGGCACTACGGTAAAAGGTGTTCAACCAGTTTAACAAGGAATATCTCCTGAACTACAACAAATACAAACATTTATCCGGTTGACGGGACTTTTGCATATAGAATCAGGAGGACCTATTCTACAACCCCCAATAACTTTTTTTTAACGCATATTATTATTAGATATGGAAACATTTCCCCGCAAGAAAATACGAAAAACTGTTAAAAGTGGAACCAATCGAAGTCCCAAGGTCGGCATGTGGAGACACGCCGCATGACACACACACGGCACCTCTTTGCATGCCACCTCAAACCAACTACCTTAAAGGCCCTTGGCAACTTACAATCTGGATTGTCTAGTTTGAGTGTTTTGTTCAGTGAGTTAGTCAAGCTCGCTATCTGCTGGCGGCGACGAAAATCAAAAATTTTTGATATTTGCGTCAATCACCCGACACTCACACATATACACTTCCTCTCAATCCAGATTGTAAGTTGCCGAGGGCCTTAAGATGCCAAGGGCCTTAACACTCTTGTCAGTCTGGACAAGCCCAAAAGAAGCTGCAACATTCTTGGGCCTTCCGTTAAGTGAAATTGATGACAATTTGTGAGCAGAACTCGTCGGTTGAGCAGGGCTTAGTACTGCTACAACAACAACAGCAACAAGTCCAACAACATTTTTCACACCTATAAGAAGAAAGCAAACATCCTCCCATGGAGGAACAATAAAGGAGAATGCACAAGATCAGCTGACTTCTTCTTCAATCTTCATAAACACACGAACACAAGCATTTTTTTTGTTGACATATTCCACACACACACGCACCCTAGCATTTCCATAGGGGCCACATCTGTCAAATTCTTCTACATTCCTCTTCTCATGACACTTCTGGCCCCACTATGTATGAAGGTATGTCGTCATGCGTAAACCTTTATTGTTGAATCATGCATCCTCCCAAATTCTTCAATCTAAAAACATGTACTTAATTATGTATTTCCACTTAACAACACTATAAGTGCTTAGATGCAACCCTGGTCCAATAAGAAATTTTTTTACACGGAGTCGCCAACGTTGTCGGTGACAGTGACTGAGAGCGCAGTACACAATTGGCTGTTCGCCGAAAATAACAAAATCGCTTTGGAAGTATAAAAATTAACAATAAAAAAAGTGTGTTTGCAAAATTCTGTATGTTAAAATTTTGAATAAAATTATAGAAACAAGTGAATTGTGCAGATAATTACCAATAGGAAGTGCTAAATTCCATAGCATTGACGGTTGAGCGGAGGAAAAATCAATTTTTTAAGAGCAATAAAACGGAAACAATAAACTGCGAGGCAGCGACGTTGGCAGAAGCAACGACGTCAGTGGCAGCAGCGACAGTGAAAAAGTCAATTTGTGGTGTTTATTTATTTTTGTCGTAATTTTTGTTTAGACTAATTCTATTAGCACTCCCGTAAAGCAAATGTAAAGAAAAATAATCAGCACCCACGCTCCTAAGAAATAATAAATTACCTGAATGGAATTGATGGTTCTTTAGAGAACGGTGACGGCGACAGGGCGCAGACAGCGGCAGAGGAGTGTTAAAGGCGATAGGCAGGCAGCACCAAACAAAAAAGGGTTTGGAGCGCTATTTTCGAGCTTTGGGTGCGTGAATGACAATATGCACACATAGAAGGTGGTAATCGCTATAGGAAAACAAAATAAAATAATAGACTTTGACTGCAGGAAACGGAGGTGGCAGGTGTGGCATGCGCTCGTACACATTCAACACATTCAAGCAAAACTTGATTATCCATTAATCCATTCTTTTGTGTGCAGGTGTCAGCCAGGTGTTCGTGTTGCTATATCTACATTGCTTTTTTTTTAACAAGCGCCCGGGGCGAAAGTGTGTGAGAAATTGGAAAATTCAAAATAGTAGCTAAAAGCTAGAGATAGAGGCACATCACAGCTAGCTAAAGTAGACACGCAACGTGTTTTGGCAGCAACAAGACGCGCTGGTGTATTAATGCGACGAAGTGTCGGCTAACCACTTGGCAATTTGTATTGGTACGTGGCGTTGTGCCAGAAAAGTGTTGTGGCTCTACAAGGTCGTCGGCTTTTTCTTGGAGTGGGTTGGCAAAGAAAACAACACGAGTTGAAAATCGCAAGAGACAATTACGCTTGAACTGCCGGCCAAAAAGGCAAAGTTACATTATTGTGCGAGCTGCAAATAAACAAGCCGGTAGAGGTTTCTCTTTGGCTTGCTGCTGAATTTGTTCATTTTTTTGGTTTCTTTTACATTACATACCCAGCCATAGTAGCTTTAAAACTAAAAATGGCCATCAGCTTCGAGAAACATCGCGCAGAAATTATTGCTGCATGGAAAGATGTATTGGATGATAAGAGCAGCACTAACTGGTGAGTGTATTTAATTACATTATGTATGTATGTATGATTGTATTTCTGTGTATGCTCCTACAAACATATTTATGTATACTTACATTGTAAGTATGTGCTATTTACATGTGTTAGAATGAAGTTTTCTGCGGGCACTGTAGTCATAGTTGTTTCATATCTTCATTTCTGCGTTGTTGTTGCTTTGTTGTTTTAAATGTTGTACAATGAAACACTTAGGCTCTTGAACTCTACAATTCTGGTTTTGTTCTTTAACTAAAACAATGCTTATTGAAAATATGTAATTAGAACAAAAGTATAAGAAATTTGTAAATGCTTTTGACTTTCTTTATTAAACAATTAAATTAGATACTTTGCATTGAACCGCTAGAAACATTTGGCTTTCCATTTGATAAGCATCTAGCTGTAATTTGTATTAAAAATTATTAAGCTATTCACACTTCACCAATAGCTTTTGTTAAGAAACAGTTAAAAGACTTCAATATACACATATATATAGTACTATATATATGAATATACATATCTACATACATACAATGGAAAATTTGAATATCAAAACCGCTTATACACATTCATACATACATATGTATGTAGAAATATCCCTGCAAAAAATGCGATTAATCCGGGACGTGTCCGGGATCAATCGCAAGGGAGGATGCGACTAATACAATTTAACATCCCTTTGTATGGAGCGAATTGATCGCGTTTGTTCGAGCATGTCCTATGAAGAGACTAATTGTTCAACTTGTATATCCGAACGGGTACCAATGTAGATTAATCGCTTTCATTCCGAACGGGTACAAATGTAGATCAATCGCTTTCATACCGAAAGGGTACAAATGTAGATCAATCGCTTTCATACCGAACGGGTACAAATGTAGATCAATCGCTTTCATACCGAACGGGTACAAATGTAGATCAATCACTTTCATACCGAACGGGTACAAATGTAGATCAATCGCTTTCATACCGGAAGGGTACAAATGTAGATCAATCGCTTTCATACCGAAAGGGTACAAAAGTAGATCAATCGCTTTCATACCGAACGGGTACAAATGTAGATTTTTCCAAGTTGTTAGCCAAGGCAATTTTTAATAACAATCTTTAAAAAATGGTACATGTTCATGCATATTTAAATAAAACCTGTTCGAAATGAAAGCGATTAATCTACATTTATACCCGTTCGGGATGAAAGCGATTAATCTACATTTATACCCGTTCGGGAACAATTGGTCTACAATTAGTCTACATTTATACCCGTACGGGAACAATCGGGGACTAATTGTGGACCAATTGTTCTCGAAAGAGATCAATCCGGGACAAATATCTTTCGGGATTAATCACACAATTTTTTGCAGGGATAGCTTTTGCATATTAATGAGTCAACAAAAGAGTAGTCATATTGTAGATTTGTAAGACAAAACCGGAAAGTGTGTAAAAAAACGTAAGAAAATGCCATTTAAGTACTTACATATACGACAACTCATTTTTACTTTGAATTGTTAAGAATGCAACTCGCATGCATAAAGTCTAAAAACAGTGTGTCCAAATATATTGTGGACAACTTTTTAAGCCGATATCAGTAAAATCTCTAATCTTTTTGGCTTTCTTTTACTCCACTTATCTTCATACCATGACCTCTATACACTTTTTGGGCTTGAAAGTTGAAACGTGTGTTTCCCAATTCTCCTCCCCAATTGTGCTCTGCTGTTCTCCTCTGCTGCTGTCTCCATTAATATTTCCATAAATATGTATGTATGTATGTAGGTACTTGTGTGTGTGTCAGTGCATAGATATATGTATGCACATCTTTCTGCAGTGTCATTTCTCATTTCAAATGTGTGAAAATAAAAGCAAACTATTTCACATCGGAACAACTAAGTAACTTTTTCCGACACGCTAGTCTATCAAATGACAAAAATGGGACAAACAAAAAAAAATTGGCCTGTGACAATGTCTACCAAATGACCCCCAAATTGGTTGCTAAAGCAGTAAACTTGTTAACGAACAGAGTTTTTGACAAAGTTGGAAGCTTCGCTGCTGTACAGATTTATGTTTGTATTTATACATACATTTGTTTGTATGTTTATTTGTTTGTTGAAAAAATCTTCCGTTTCACATTTAATGCAATTTTTCGTTCTCATGTTTTTATACATATGCATCATGTGTGCATATGTGCATATGTATATCCGTTTCTATGCCATGTGAAAGTCAGCCAACTTTTAATTAATGCGCCCCAGTCGTAGAGTTATTGTGAATTTTAAAATTTTCTATGAACTCTTCTTTTGTGCTGGTTGAAGCTACTTGAATTAATGTTGCCATTTTAAGCCTGACTTTTTTTTGTAATGATCTTTCAGCATTAATCATCTCACCTTATTCTATGCTAGACACGCATCTGGATGTATGTACATACTTATGTATGTATGTATGTATGTATTTAAGATAGCAATTTCCGCAGTGCAATCTTTTGCCTGAGGGCCTCAGGCTGAGGCGAATGAGTTGGTGAAAATCCCGGTGGCATTGATTGGCTTTCGGAGGCACCGCTTTGGTTAGCTTTCAAAGAGGTTTTAGTTGTGAGTACTTTCCACACATCATTATATTACTCGGATAACTGGTATGACATTTGAATATGAGGCTATTAGTATAATGGAAGGATATCCGTTTATCCGGTAATCAATATAGTATTAACAATGTACCCGCATAAGAAAAAAGAGTTTCTGCGCACTGCGTGTCTGGAAAAATGACTCGGATAACCCGGATA
Source organism: Urophora cardui (assembly GCA_960531455.1). Classification (NCBI taxonomy): domain Eukaryota; kingdom Metazoa; phylum Arthropoda; class Insecta; order Diptera; family Tephritidae; genus Urophora; species Urophora cardui. The sequence continues at coordinate 125,469,111 of OY482673.1, forward strand.
ACATTTAAATAAGGGATTATTAGAATAAGAATATGATATTCAATTATCAGAGTAAACTGCGCGTGTCGAAATATGCCTTGGATAAGTCGGATAACATTTAAATAATAAGTTGTTAGTATAAGAATCTATTATATAAAAATAAGTCGCATTTTCCTCCCTGATGATTTAACTCCAGAACGGCTGGACTGAATTAAATGAAATTTTGCACATGGTTTTCGATTGAGCCCGACATGGTTTATGGCCAAAAAAGTATAAGAATCCGGGAAGGTTTTGGAGATATTCCACAAAATGTGGACCAGGGTAAGCCTCGGCCAAAATGTGGACCAGGGGTGACCCTAGAAAGTCTGGAGGCATAGAATAAGCATAGGGATAGGGTTAGCGATAGGAATAGGGATAGGGATAGGGTTAGCGATAGGAATAGGAATAGGGATAGGGATAGGGTTAGCGATAGGAATAGGGATAAGGATAGGGATAGGAATAGGGATAGGGTTAGCGATAGGAATAGGAATAGGGTTAGAGATAGGAATAGGGATAGGGTTAGCGATAGGAATAGGAATAGGGATAGGGATAGGAATAGGAATAGGAATAGGAAAAGGGTAGGGTTAGCGATAGGAATAGGAATAGGAATAGGGATAGGGTTAACGATAGGAATAGGGATAGGGATAGGGTTAGCGATAGGAATAGGGATAGGGATAGGGATAGGGATAGGGATAGGGATAGGGATAGGTATAAGGATAGGGATAGGGATAGGAATAGGAATAGGAGTAGGGATAGGGATAGGGTTAGCGATAGGAATAGGGATAGGGTTAGCGATAGGAATAGGGATAGGGATAGGGATAGGGATTAGGGGTTAGGGATGCGGCAACACGGTAATCTAGGACTTCCTTTAGGCTTTATAGGAATAAATTTTAGGCAGAACAACGTCTGGCGGGTCAGCTAGTATGATATATGATTATGCGGGCATGTATATAGTGTTCACAAAGCGCGCGGATGATAAAAAAAAAATTGCCGATGTCCTTGTTTTGTGGTTTTTCGCGCTACATGTGTCGTAACATCGGGTAACAGGGTTAACATTTGGCTAAGTGGATATTAGTATAATAGGTGTATATTCAATTATCCTGCTAACAATATACATACATACCTAGTATTCACTTTGTTTGTCGTTGATATTCGTGTATCTGGTCAGCCATACAGTTTTCACAATGTACTCGCATAAGAAGAAAGAGTTTCTGCGCACTGCGCGTGTCAAAATATGCCTCGGATAACCCGGATAACATTTAAGTAACAGCTTATTGGGATAAGAATATTATATGCAATTATCCCTACATCGATATAGTGTTCAGAAAGCGTACGGATAACAAACAAAAAAGTCGCTGATATCCCAGTTTTGTAGATTTTCGTATTTTATGTATCGTAGCATCACTCGCATAACATGGTTAACATTTGGATAAGTGCTTACTAGTATAATATTATTTTATTCGATTATACGCTTATCAATATAGTGTTCACTTCATTTGTCGATGATATTCGTTTATCCGGTCAGTCATAAAGTTTTCACAAAGCTCCCGGATAAGATGAAAGAAAATGCCGGATATGATATTGCACTCTGCAGCAACCTTTGCCTTCTTCAACAACAAAATATTTCATTCTTTGTATGCATCTTACAAGTCTTAAACTAAGCTACTTGACACTACTTTAACTAGATTGTAAGTTGCCGATGCAAAATTTAATTATACTACAATTAATGTCAGCTCACTGAAGCATGGAATGAATGCTGCTTTTATGAGCTTTGCTAGTTCAATGTAAATAATTTTTTTTCTTCTTGCAAAGCATTTACATACGAGGCGCATACATGCAGATCTACACATTCTTATACATATGCTCTATATATGTACATATGCATGTACTATGTATGTATGTATATATGCATTTATATGCACAATTACTGCTTTCTTAATGTGTAATAATATTCCATTTATGTATGCTTGCATCTACTTACTTTTGCTCTATCCATTCACAGGTCACTTTATGGCTACGAAGGTCAAACGAATGAATTGAAAGTGGTTGGCAGTGGCGAGGGTGGCATAGAGGAGCTGTGCGAGGATTTGAATAGCGGCAAAATTATGTACGCCTTTGTGCGTATTGAAGATCCCAAGACGGGTTTGAAGAAATTTCTACTCATCAATTGGCAGGTTTGTGAAATATATATGTATAACTTTCTTTAAATTGAAAATTTTATTTAATGTTAAATATTTTTTTGTTTATAGAGATTTTATTTTGCTTAAATTGCTATTTCTAACGGGAATACCCCAAGAATTTGAATTGTATATTTCAGGGACCGTAACGATTATCATTTTTATAAAAAAAAATCATTTTTAATCGTTATAATTTGATTTTTATTTTTTCGATGAAATTTGATCGATATTTTATGATTTTTATTTTTTCGATCAAAAATAATTTTTATTACTGGATTTAAATTTTTCCTATGAAACTTGATCGATATTTTTTGATTTTTATTTTTTCGATCAAAAATAATTTTTATTAAAAGCTTTCGCTTGTCTTTTTCTCCGACGCGTTTCGACACCTTTGGCGCCTTCCTCAGGGAGATCTTTATTCACATACAAGAAAATAACAAAACATTTAATAACATACAACAAAATTATTACACCAGACATATGTACCTCATTTTTTTCTCCTTCTTACAAAATAATAATATTACACTTAACATCTAATTTACAAAACACCACTATTTACATACATATATACATATAGTGTCTAAGCTCGTCAGCTGTTGTCAAAGTTCATTTTATCCATATATATAATACTAAGTATTATATATATGATTTTATCACTGCTTTGTATGCGCAGCTGATTTTGTCGACGTCCTCCTTATGATTCATCGCATTGTGTATTTGTTGTTGTATCCGTAGCCCTTCCAATGTTATTCGTTTTCTCATTTTGTTTTCTATATCTATTATTCGCGCGTTGTCGAAGTCCGCCGTGTGGTTGTTGTTTGTCAGGTGCTGGGCTAGTGCAGTTGTCATTTTCTTATTTTTCGCGTCTGTTTTGTGCTCGTTGATTCTGACTCCCAATGCCCTTGGTGTGTTTATTATTGGATTTAAATTTTTCCGATTATAATAAACTCTAAAAACTTGTTTTTTTTTTTTGCAAATTTTGTTCTCAAATAGAACTGCGCCAATGTTGGCACAATCGTCAACTTCAAGCCATCAAATATAGGATTCACTAACGTTTGAAAAAGTTTACTATGATCGGAGAAAAAATAAAAAAATATTGATTAAAGTTGATCGGAAAAATTTAAATCCAATTATAACAATTATTTTTGATCGAAAAAATAAAAATCATAAAATATCGATCAAGTTTCATCGGAAAAATTTAAATTCAATAATAAAAATTATTTTTGATCGAAAAAATAAAAATCGTAAATAATGGTTATTTAAAAATTTACAGCCTTATTCATAAAAACATATCAAAGGTTTATAAAGAGTTTATCAATCAAATAAGCAAAAACATTATTCATAAACAATTTATAAATTTAAAATGCTCTTAAAAATCAGATAAAATGGAAACGAATTTATAACAAGCTTTACCCTTGTATAAGCTCTTTATAAAACAATTACTTCAAAAAATAAAGAAAAATTTCAAATTAAAAAAAAAAAACCGAAACGCCCAGTATTGGTCAGCTGGAAAGCAGCACATATTTCCTACAGAATATTCAGTAGAGGTGGCCAATGTGGTGCAGTGGGTAGAATGCTCGCCTGCCATACCAGAGGTCTCGGGTTCTAACCCCGGTCCGGACAAAAACCAAAAAAATTTTTTTAATTAATCCAATTATTGGGTTTTTAGAAATAGCGGTCACCTCTCGGCAGTGGGCGGGATACCCTCCGAGTGTATTTCTGCCCTGAAAAAGCTTCTCACAAAAAATGCATTCGCCGTTCGGAGCCGGCATAAAACTGTAGGTCCACCCAATTAGTAGGAAAAACAAAAGGAGCACACCTCGAATTGGGGGAGAAGCTCGGCCATAAAACTCGTCAGAGTTATAATAGCGCCATTGTATTATATTTATAAACATGACTCGGGGCACCTTTCGTAAGGAAAAAGGTATCGTGTAAGGACTGGCACATTCTTGTTGCCCGACGATGAATTTAGAATGAGGCGTTGTTTTATCAAGGACAGCGTAAAAGAATAGTTAATTTGGTAAAAGCTAATATCTCAATGGATAAACAAGATTTAGGGACTTCAGCATTGCGATGTTGGGGTCGAAAAGAAGTGAGATACATACGTATGTGTGTCATTAAAATTCCCATCAAAAAACTCGATGACCGTGGAATTAAAAGAGTAATCCAGAAAAACCCTGGCAATCGTCTTGACATAATGCCTGACATTAGCATGGGCCTGTCATTGGAGGGAAGGACTTGCCCACTGCATTACCGCCGATCGAATAAATCACGCAATACCGCAAGGATTCTAGCGAATCAAATAAAGAATACCTTATAGGGAAGCAGAGAAAGAAGGCGAAAAATGTAAGGCATGATGGAAATTTCTACTGAAAATAACGGTATTTATTCCAGTTCATTTTTCGCGCTCCATTCTACTTTGCATTACGTGGAATGGGTGATGGAAGCTCATTCCACACTGCATTACTGGCAATGCGTGAAAGAAGTGATGAACTCGTCAGATGTTCCATGGCAAGGCCTTCTGTCAGGTAATAGCGATGACCAGATTTTTGCTGAGCTCATTTGAACTGCTAAGAGTCTAGGTATGTACATATTCTATAATCCGAACAGATTCAAGAACACGCAGGTGATCCCCACGGGCTAAGTCAGACTACTGCATTCAGCGAAAAAGGTTTTGCAAATAGTGTACACTGCTCGCGAATCTTCGAGGATTTGCGTAAACACACTCCAAGTAGGCAAGATTATTTTCTCTACTTGTAGCGTGGCGCGTACTTGGTGTACACTATTTGATCCAACAGAACAAATACAAATGGTATCGCAGAGGTTTAAGTCCAGTTATCCTGTCTACTGCGCCTTTTCTTCTGCATTACCCTTTTATTTTGCGCATTCGTTTTTGTTTTTGGAATTTTAATACATTTATTTATGTACATATTTGTTTATTTTAAAATTGTAATTTTTTGTCAGGTTGACATTTTTTGTAACCAACATTGCCACATTTATTTTGATTTTGGACAGGAAAAAACTTATAAATCAATGATAGTTATAAAACCTTTATAAATCGTTTATGAATAATGTGCAATATAACGGCTTTATAAAGTTAAAAAGAGTTTTTACTATTAAGCGTTTATAATGTGTTATAGGATTTTTTTATGAATAAGGCTGTTAAAAAATAAAAATCTTTAGAATAAAGATGAGCTCATATTTGGATAGAATGTGCTAAAATCATTGTATCGGCATACTTGCATTTTATTGTTAACGAAGTTTTCATAATGATTTTTTCATCCGAAGAAATGAAAATAACGATTAAAATCGGTCCCTGGTATATTTGGCTGGAAGCATAAAGAAAATTTTTCCGAATGAAGTCTATTTTCAGCGATAATGTTTTTTTGTTTGAAAATGTTTGTAAACAATTAAGTTAACGTATCTGAGGAAATTTTTTTTAGAAAGTTTGACTTTTTAAAAACAAAAACACAGAAAAATTCATTTAAAATTTCCCATTTTCGCATCTGCGAGTTTCTTTTTCGAAAAAACTTCCTAGCGAAATAAATTGAAAATATCATTTCGACGGCTGAGTAAAGATAACCTTATTCAAAATTTGTTTCAAAAATGTCCCATTTCAGAATAAATTTTAAAAACATTCTATTTCAGAATTTGTATCAATAATGCCCTATTTCAAAATTTTGTTCAAAAACACCCCAGTTCATAAAAAATTTCATACACATTTTTCGGAAATTGGGCGGTTTTGAATAAATTTCTGAAATAAGGTGTTATATTGAAGAAAATCTGAAATAGGGCATTTTTAATACAAGTTTTGAAAAAGGGTGATTTTTTTTTCAGCCGCCGATTTGCTCGATTATCAAAAACCCATTTAAGATTTTGGTTTGGAAATTTCCTCGGGGAAAACTTCCTATACAGAAAGAACATAGGTAAAGATAAAGAAGAGGGTTCGGATCGATTGATAAACATACTACATTATATCTGTGCCCGCAAATTAAAGTAGCCTAACTCGAGATAATGCGAAATTGAGTTATTGTTATAGTGTTAATCTTTGGAGGAAAACCCATCGATCTGTCTTATCCCCATTTAAATTGGAGTAATATTTAAAAAGTTATTAAGATATAAAAATTATCCTAACTCAAATAGAAACATTTTGCACCAGTTAAAACAACTTAATTTCTAGCAAATCTCTTAAGTCTAGTATTGTATGAAAAATCGTTTTATTAAAACATCCTAACTAGAGTTATGTGGGTATTTCATGGACGTATTTATTTGCGTTTTCAGTTTATTAAAAAAACCTAACTTGAGTTAGGAATTATAATTTTTCTTTGTCAATTTTGTTTTCATAGCCTAACTCGAAATAGGTTATTTTAATTGATTTTTTTTTATTTTTACACAATTTATCTCGAGTTAGGTTTTTTTGTTAGAATATTTTTCTCATTTCATGCATTATTATCTTCAGTTAGGTTTTTTTGTTGGAAGCAAGTGGATATGATAAACTGAGATAAGAGATTTTTCAAGGATATATATTATAGAAATTCAATTAATTATTATATACTGTAAACATTAAACACCTTTTAATGTGGCCGCTGAGGTGCAGTGCGTAGAGTGCTCGCCTGCTATACCAGAGGTCTAGGGTTCTAACCCAGTCCAGACAAACACCACAAAAAATTTTTCTAATTGATTAAACCCCAATTATTGGGTTTTTATAAATAGCGGTCACCTCTCGGTAGTGGGCGGCATACCCTCCGAGTGTATTTCTGGCATGAAAAGGCTTCTCACAAAAAAGCATTCGCCGTTGGGAGCTCGCATAAAACTGTAGGTCCACACAAAGTGTAGGAATAACAATAGTTAAGAAGCACACCTCGAATTGGGAGAGAAGCTTGGCAATAAAACTCGTTAGAGTTTTAATATCGCCAGTGTATTATTATTGTTATTTTTTTTATTTATTAATAATGATAGTTAAGCTTAAAAGCTAGAAACTAAGTAACAGATATTTTTTATATAGCACTGGCAACTCAGGCCTTCGGCTAGTTATTATTGTTATTAAACTTTAATCGTGTAGACTTTTACAAGGTATGGATCCTGGTAACATGGAGGAAGAAGACTTTCTAAATATAGATTATAGTAGCGACGACTCAATTAAGGACTCATTTTTTAACGATAGTCAGTCGGACACGGTGTCAGATAATGCTGATTAGCCTATGCCTTCCTACACCTTTTTGCGATCTTCTGAATATTTTTATAAACGCTTTATACACTTTTTATTTAACTGTACATGACTGTGTTTCCGGACAACCTACGTGTTATATGTGGCATGAGACTCTTGCAAATTGTGGTGGCAATGGAATAGCATCGTGCTTATTCAAATACTTAAATAGTTTACCATTCAATATTAAACATGTCGTTTTTTATAGCGATTGCTGTCCTGGCCAAAACCAAAACTCTTTTATTAGTACTATGTTTTAAATCTTCATGCAAGGTGATAGTAACATTGGCAAAATTTATCACACGTTTTTGGTTCATGGTCATACGCATATGGAGTGTGCTGCCTTAATTGAACGAAAAAAAAAAACAAACGAATATAAAGATTCATCACTGGGTTTATAAACATATGTATTTTGCACATGACTCTATATGTCGATTCCATCACAATTACCAGCTATTTTCTACCAAACAGTAGTGCTACCGCGCCCCTTTTATCGGCGGTTCCAGCTGTTATAGCTTTGAACCTCTCGCCTGGGAGTCTTCATTAATCAATTCTGGATAAACCAAGCTTCTTGTGGTGATTTCCCTAGTACCATGCCTTTTTCAGTATTCGGTAAAATAAAACGCAAATTCAGTTCGGGTTGAAAACGATCCTCGGCGTAGGATTATGGATTATTTTTTTCAGGCCGAAACAACAATGATTAGCGAAACGATTTTTATTTTATTTCATTCATTTCAAACAAAAATTAAAAGTCAAAAACTCTAAGACTTCTAATTCCACTACTTAGTTAGTTATATCCACTTAAATGGTCGTTTCGGGTCGTTTTCGACCCGAACGTAGGTCTACGCTTAAAAACACTTAACTCGAGTTAAATGGAAATAAAAATCTTATTGGTAAAAATTCAACACAATAAAAGAACTTAAGTTATAAAAGACAATTTTTTGCAATCAACCTTGCTTTAAGATTTCTGGTTCACAACTATTCCTTCTCTAACACTACAAATCCATTATTTCCCCTTTTAAAAATCCGAATTGGTCCAATGGTTTGAATTTTGACAAAAAATTGAGTTTTCTCCGTTCACCATATTTTGAGTTAGGCTACTTTAATTTGCGGGCACAGATATGTATGTATATTTTAATAAAGAATTTTTAAAAATTATTTTAATAAAGCTCTTTATTTGGTTTTTTATGGCCCCTAGTGGGCGATTTAACAATTTCGTTTTTTTTCTTACATACATAAGTACTTATACTGCTGTTTTCTTATCAACCATTTTTTTTTTAATAATTTTTACATACTAAAAATATCCGCACAATAATTAATCATTTATGCTTGTACTTATATCTATTCTGTAAGCACCATTCAACTGCTTATCTCTTGCAATACTTTTGTTTGTATTCTTTTTCTTTGTATTCTTTTTCAAAATTTTTTTAAAAATAAATATATTTTTAACTTCTATCTGCTACTTACATACTTTTGAACATATGTATGTATACATATGTATCTACCCAGCAGTATTTATCAGCTGGAAAACAGCACATATTTCCTACTGAATATTCAGTAGAGATGTAGTTCTAATATCTGAACTTTCCCTTTCGTTTTTATATAGAGGTGGCGTCGAAAATCAACTACCTAAAAACTGCCGAACGAGAAGGGAGAGTTTCTGTAGGAAAAAAGGCCTGAATACGCAGGGAGAACATCCATAGCATGTATTTCAGTACACCTGATGTCTTCACTGCGTGTTCAGTTATTTTTTCAGCAATGAATTTTGAACTTACTTTCAGGCTATTTTTCATAATGAATATTCTATTGAATATGCACCTCCTTACCTCAAATACTGCTGGGTATTTCCTTGTCTTTTGCTTAATAGTTTTTTTTTTTTTTTTTATAAACATCACGCTTATCATCCCGTTTCAGGGCGAAGGCGCTCCCGTGCTCCGCAAAGGCACTTGCGCCAATCACATACATGACGTTGCCAAACTACTCTCCGGCGCACATCTAACAATCAATGCACGCAATGAAGACGATATCGATTTGGAACGTTTGCTAAAGAAATTAAGCGCTGTCAGCTCAACGTTCAACTTCAAGGAGCCGCGTATCACGCAGCAGGATGATGCACAAAAGACGCCAGTCGGTACGAATTACACTCGTGTCATACCCACAAAAGAGCTAAATGCCAGTGTAATGCAAGACTTTTGGAAGAAAGAGGAGGAGGAGGAGAAGCGACGCATTGCCGCCGAGAAGGAAGCGAAACGTTTGCAGCTGTTGAAAATCGAACAAGAGCAGCGCGCACGCGAAGAGAAGGAACATTTGGAGCGGGAAAAGGAGGTGGTGGGCGCATCTAAATTGCAGCCGGCGCATGTGCCCATTAAGACGTGAGTGTGTTTATTGTTTATGGGAAGCAACTTCTCTTTATATTGATTTAATTTGTGTAAGTAATTTGTCTTGCAGCTCACCCCAACCGCTCAGCCCCGAGAAGACTGTGGCTGGCGCTTTTAGCACTGGCATGACTGAAGCAGAACGCATGCGCCAACAGCGTAATCAGGAGGCGCGCGAATTGATTGGTTCGCGTGTTATTGCGGCCAAGGCCATTTTCACACAAAACACTAGCCAAGGCCAGTTGCAGACGAAGTGAGTTTACTTTTAGTGCCATTTTACAAAGTACATACTTTTATTTTTTACTACTTACCTTTTTACATTTTAGATTAAACACCGCACCACCTGCCAAACCAGCGCGCACATCCATAGCGCAACGCATAAATGCCTTTAATCAACAACCAACTGAACCCGAACCACGCAAACCCTCACCCACACCGGGCAAGGTGGCATTTTCGAAATTTGAAGATTTTGCTAATGCAGCCATCGCGGCAAATGGCACCAATGGCGATAATAATATCGATCATAAACAGCCACAACAATCAATTTCAAATAAAAATACCACACAACCGGAACCCACACCAACTGCCATTGTTACGCCAACCACAAACACAACAACAACCAAGTCAACAACTACACAATTGAACGATACTGTAGCTGCTGCCGCAACAGCAGCCATCGAGCAATCTTTACCAACAGCAGCAGTAGTAGCAGCAGCAGCAGTAGCAGTTGAGCAGAGCGTATCACCACCCAACACACAACCGACAAGCAACACAACAATAACATTCGAAGAACCAGTTAAACCGGAAATTATCACCGCCATTGCCAATAACGATGATATAGTGCCCTCTTCGGTTGCAGATGATTATGCTAATGATAATAATGACGAACAATATTCGACCATAAAACGTTCACCTCATAGCAAATCCAATTCATTACAGTCACCAGAAACATCATCGTCTAATGCCACCGATACGGCTGTCTATCAGGATCATGATGAGGACGAGGCTGAAGAGCTAGAGGAGGATGAGGAGGAAGAGGAGGAGGTGGTGCGCACAAAGGTATCGGTTACGGTGCAACAACCGCAATCGGCTAAAGCTACGGCTACGAATGGCATGAGCAACAGCAGCTTTTTGGATAAGAATAATGATTGTGAGAACTTTTTTTTTTGCTTTCTATTAAAGTTTTCTTTTTCTGATAGATAATAAATTTTCATTTTGTACTTACTTACAGTGCATGACCTACTTAATGAGGATGATTTTATATGTCAGGATACGCTGGGTGATGTTGGACTGAAAGCAAGAGCTTTATATGACTATCAAGCAGGTGCGTATGTCAGCATATCTACAAGCGTTAACCATTGGCCGTTAAACCAATATTTCCATGAATGTTAATATTGATTGAGTTTATCATAAGTAATGACCAAAATTTTCAAATTCAATCATTTGTATGCATACGGATAATCTCGGATAACCTTTATAACATCCGGAAAACACTCGGATAAGCTGTTATTAAAATACTAGTATGATATGCCATTATCCGGACACAAATATACATTATACTTGGTCCTTAAACGAATATTTCCATGAATGTTAATATTGATTGAGTTTATCATAAGTAATGACCCACCTTTTCAAATTCACCTATTTGTATGCAGTCGTTTAATTTTCGGATACTCGCGGATAACTTTTATAACAACCGGGTAACATTTGGATAAGCTGATATTATGATACTAGTATGATATTATGAAACTAGTATGATATTCGATTATATGAGCACTAATAAGTGTTAAAAATACCCTGATAAGCAACAAAAATGTGTCGGATAAACGACTTTTCAAGTCGAGCTAATACTTTTACAATTTAGAATATTGTGTAAGGGAAAATTATTGGAAAAAAGGCTAAATGCATAACAACTTAATTTTCTAGTACTTAGTAAATTTTGCTAGAAGCTAAAAAAAATGCACGGATAACTACATTTTACACTAATAAATAGTTTTTTTTAAATTGTATTATCTACACTTACCACCAAAGTAGTAAAATTTTGGTTTATTATGGTTATCCAGACTATCCGGTGCTTTGCATAGGAAGCCAAAAAGTGCCGGGATAACTAAATTTTTGACTAATAAATATTTTTTTTAATTCTGTTATCAACATATACTATCAAATTAGTAAAAATTTCGCTTATTCTGGTTATCCAGACTATCCGGCGTTTTGTATAGAAACCTAAAAAGTGCTCGGATAACTTCGTTTTTCACTAATAAATAGTTTTTTAAATTCTATTATCAACCTTTACTACCAAAGTAGTAAAATTTTCGTTTATTCTGCTTCTCCAGCTATCCGGTGTGTTGCATAGGAAGCCGAAAAGTGCACGGATAACTAATTTTGTGATGTATTGTGGAACGATCCTCCGTCATCCCTTGTCAAGTTTGGTTTGGAGACAAACCGGTTTCGGCTAATATGCGCCATCTTCAGTGTCTTTTTTCGTTCTCGAAGATGGCGCATATTAGCCGAAACCGGTTTGTCTCCAAACCAAACTTGACAAGGGATGACGGAGGATCGTTCCACAATACATCATATTCCTACCCTGTCGGAAAAACAAGCAACCAAAAAGTATTTAACTAATTTTGTCACTAATAAGTAATTTTTAAATTCTATTATCATCTTTTACTACCAAAGTAATACAAGTTTCGTTTATCTTGGTTATGTAGTGTATCTGTACAGCCAGCTTTTTTTATCCGTATGTCACGTTAAGCTTTAATGCTTAACGGGAACCATGTTTATAGTGTTGTTTCTGTTAAAACTTGAAATTAAAAATTGATTTTTAAATTTTTCCCCGTTTTTTTTTTTAATAACTATGTACATATGTATGTATGTATCTTGTTTTGCAGCTGACGAATCAGAAATTACTTTCGATCCGGGCGACGTTATAACGCATATCGATCAAATCGATGAAGGTTGGTGGCAAGGGCTTGGACCCGATGGAACTTATGGACTGTTTCCGGCAAATTATGTCGAAATTATTAACTAAAAAAACATTTAAGGGAATTAATTATACACAAAAAAAAACAACAACACACAATAATTGCGTAAAGAAAAGTCTTTGATGAACAACAAAAAAGAAACACTTGAAAAAATTCTTAAACGTTTACAAATAAAAAGAGTCACAAGAACAAAAGCAAAAACAAAGAACAAAAGCAAAATAAAAAAAATTAAATTAATAGTAAATCAGTATCTCAATTAAACATTGCCACACACATCTTGAATATAGTAAATCACCGTTAGAAACATTAAACCCAAAAAAGCACAGCACAATTCATGAAAAGTAGTAGAAGAGGAAGATTGTAGTATTTAGAACAAAAAAAATATCCTACTTATTATTATTACCGAAGCAATTGAATTCTTATGCAATTTTATAGCAACCGAAAGTCGATACAAACATACATACATTAGAATATTCGAACAAACATATATGTATGCATGAACAAACAGCATCTATCTACATACATACTCCAATTATTGACTGCGAGAAACCATTTTTGAAAAAAAAAATATACATACTTACCTAAAGACTTAGTAAAAACTATTGCAAACAAACAAGAATTAACGGCTGCGCTGGGCTGCACTGCTGCAAGCAAAAACACGCAATTTATTAAAAAATTTTACAATAATAACAATTGCATACATACATAAATACTTCATACATGCATAAATTAACGCAAGATTATCCATATTTAAACCAAAATGTTTACTTACATACCTACTCTCACACTTTAGAAACACTTGACACAAAATTTTTGATGAAAAAATTTTTTCGAAAAAATAAATTTTCTATAAAACATACATTTAAAATTAAAATTAAAAAAAAATTGTAAACCTAGCAGAATTTTTTGAAAAAAAAAAGTATTAAAACTGAGCAAATAAAAAATAAATGAAATGGTTAAAACAAAAAAATATAAAACTTGGAAAACTCAATTTGCAAACAAGTATTATGAAAAATCTTAAATACATGTAGTATGTATATAAGCACTTCAGCAAAAAATAAATACCTACATAAATACAATAATGAGTATCAGTGCCAAGTTGTATGGAAGAAAACATTTCACAGTTAAATAATAAAAAAATTGCTTTCGGTAAAAATTATTAATAAATTTTAATTTGTTATGAATATTATTTGTCGTTTACGTATGAGATAATTTGTAGATAATTTCCAAATTTTTTTCTGATTCCCAGTGTTTTTAATTTCGAGTCCGAGTAATTTTAATTTAATAGTACATAGTATGTAATTATAATTTTCAAATTCGAAAATTCATATTTTTTTCGAAAATACTGGTTATTTTTATATTTTTTATTTTTTTATTTTTTTAATTTTTTTTTTATTTTTAATTTTTTTTTAATTTTTAAAACTTCGAAATTTTAAAACTGAAATTGAAGTTTTTTGTATTTTTTAATTTCGAGTGCTTACTATTTTAATTTCGAAACCTTTTTTATATTAAAATCAAAAATATTTTTAATCGAAAATATATGCAATTTGAAAAGTATTTTCCTCTTAATTATTGATTTCGAAAATACTCGTTATTTTCTAATTTCGAAATTTTTTTTGTAGGTTCGAAGATATTAAAATATAAAATATTTTTATCTTTGAAAATATAATACAAGTTGTAAAGCATTTCTTTTTCAATATAACAGAATTGTTTAATGAATTTTCAAACTTTTTTTTTTTAATTTCGAAAATGCATATTTTTTTGTAGTTTTGAAAAATTTTCAAAATTTGAGTGTGTGCACATATTTTTGATTAAACATCTATCTTTAGCGTTTGATTTCGGTTTTTTTTTTTAATTACGAAACTTATTTGAACGTTCGAAATTATTAATCAAAAATTTTTTTTAACTTCGCAAACATATGCAAATAGCAGAGCATTTTTTAATATAAAAAATAGATTTAGCTATATTCAAAAAATTTTTTTATTTCCAATTTGCTTTTTATTTTTAATTTAGAAATTTCTTTTGTAAGTTCGAAACTATTAAAAACTAAAATATTTTTAAAATCGAAAATATGTATATGCAAATTGTAAAGCATTTTTTTTAATATGAAAAATTGTTTTAACTTATTTTCGAAACATTTTTTCTTTATTTCGAAAATATACCAATGCTTGTTTCGAAAATATTACATATCTTTGGTCGAACATCCACCATTAACTTTTGATTTCGAGTTTTTTTAATTTCGAATTTTTTTAATTTCGATTTTTTTTGTATGTTTGAAAATATTAAAACCAAAACTGTTTTAAACTTCAAAAATGTATGCAAATTGTGCAGCATTTTCTCAGTATAAAAAATTGTTGTAATTTATTTTCGAACCATTTTTTAATTTCGAAAATACTTATTATTTTTTTAATTTTTGTAAGTTGGCAGATATATATACCATTAGTAAAATATTTTTTTAAATATAAAAAACTAGAGGTTACCCGCGGGTTTCACACCACGTGCTTTTAAAAATATTAGCATATGGAGTTAGTCCAAAAAAGTTACATAGAAAAATATCATTCTTGACGTCAAAGATAGTTTTCTTATTTTTTTTTGTCCGTTGAGTACGTAATTATCTCATATGCCCAACACCAATTTTCAGTACCCTACTATAAATATTTCAAGAGATTTTCGCTGTAAAAATTTCAGTCTGTATGGGAGGTGCCCATCCCTGCTTTACCAAGACCTAGCGTTTTTACCCGTTTAATACATAGTTATCTCACATGCCCTCACACCAGTTTTCAGTACCCTACTACAAACATTTCCAGAGATATTCGCTGTGAAAATTTCAGTTTGTATGCGAGGTGCCCATCCCTGCTTTACCAAGACCTAGTGTTTTTCCCGTTTAATATATAGTTATCTCACATGCCCTCACACCATTTTTCAGTACCCTACTACAAATATTTCCAGAGATATTCGCTGTGAAAGTTTCAGTTTGTATGGGAGGTGCCCATCCCTGCTTTACCAAGACCTAGCGTTTTTACCCGTTTAATACATAGTTATCTCACATGCCCTCACACCAATTTTCAGTATCCTACTACAATTATTTCCAGAGATATTCGATGTGAAAATTTCAGTTTGTATGGGAGGTGCCCATCCCTGCTTTACCAAGACCTAGCAGTTTTACTCATTTAATACATAGTTATCTCACATGCCCTCACACCAGTTTTCAGTACCCTACTACAAATATATCCAGAGATATTCGCTGTGAAAGTTTCAGTTTGTATGGGAGGTGCCCATCCCTGATTTACCAAGACCTAGTGTTTTTCCCGTTTAATACATAGTTATCTCATATGCGCTCACACCAGTTTTCAGTACCCTACTACAAATATATCCAGAGATATTCGATGTGAAAATTTCAGTTTATATGGGAGGAGAGTGCCCATCCCTGCTTTACCAAGACCTAAATTGTTTATCCGTTGAGTATATATTTTTGTATTATTCCTTCACAAAAATTTTCATTATTCTAGTACAAATATTTCAAGAGATATTACGAAAAAAAGGAAAATTTTGTATGGGAGGTGCCCATCCCTGACTTTTAATCAGATTAAAAATATGCCTATAGCAATTACCGGGTGAAAATACCTAGGTGTGCAAAGTTTCGTGAGGATCCGTTCAGCTGTTTTCTCGCCAATTGAGTTTAAACACAATTTCCATTTCACATTTATAATATAAGATTGTTTTAACTTACTATCAAAACATCTTTTTTTTATTTCGAAAATATGCAATTTCTTGTAGTTTCGAAAATATTTGAAAATTTGAATGCGCCTCCATATGTTTGATCATACATCTACCAGTAACCTTTGATTTCGAAATGAAAGTTGTCATATATCTGTTCCGGTCGTTCCATTTCTCAAAATAAGAAAATTAAGCTCAACTCTTCGACTGCTTAAAATGTTGCTACACATTTTCCAGTTTAAGTTCAGAAAGTTACAATTGAAGTTCAGAAAATTACAATTGAAGTTCAGATTTTCCAATTGAAGTTCAGAAAGTTACAATTGAATTTCAGAAAATTACAATTGAAGTTCAGAATTTCCAATTGATGTTCAGAAAGTTACAATTGAATTTCAGAAAATTACAATTGAAGTTGAGAAAGTTACAATTGAAGTTCAGAAAATTACAATTGAAGTTCATTTGGAAATTCTGAACTTCAATTGTAATTTTCTGAAATTCAATTGTAACTTTCTGAACTTCAATTGGAAATTCTGAACTTCAATTGTAATTTTCTGAACTTCAATTGGAAATTCTGAACTTCAATTGTAATTTTCTGAACTTCAATTGTAACTTTCTGAACTTAAACTGGAAAAGGTGTAGTTATTTAAAATTTTATTTTTGTATATCAAAAAGACTAAACAAGTTCTATTTCATACATTTTGTTTCGATAGTCAATGTTGCATTTAAAAAAAAAAAAAACAAAACATGTTCAAAAGTTCCTTACAATGCTTAATGGCCTTTTTAGAAGAGCGCACAGCAAATCAAAATTTTTTTTTTTTATTTTTTTAGCTTTTTAGATTTTTTTAATACATATATTATTATTTTTTAAATACTTACTATATGTATTTTTTTTTTCTTAACATAATAACAATGCGTCCTTATAGCGTCCTTATGTGCATCATGTTATATAGTAAGAGTTAAAATCAAAATTTGTTTATTATTAAAATATGCATCTAAATATATACAATTTCCATTTATAATTAATATATATTTAATATGTATGTATACCACACATTTGTATTTATTTTTATTAAGCACAACATCAGAAATATTATTTAATAATGCAAACCATTACACATCACTAGTATTTGCAGTTTTTGAATTGCATATATTTGATATAAAAGAAGTTGAGTTGCCTAAAAGTTTTGTCCATTTTATATACTATCTACATATGTATATGTATTTGTATTTAGGATATATATAAAAGAAAAATATATATACAATTGTTTAACTTTAGGAAGTAGTAACAAAGCTAACATATTTAAAAAAACTCAAATTTATTAATATGCTGTACATTTTTATTTTTTTTACATAATTACACTGCTCTACAGCCAAAAAATACTCTGAACGCGACCATCCTATTTATATGTAAAATCGGTCGCTGATTCCGAAAATCGGGCTCATTTTTAATTCTATGGGAAGGTTTTTGAGATATCGGCAATTTACCGTTATTTGGCCAATGGCTCCACTTAATCCTGTATACCTCTTTAACGCAGTGAGCTATCTTCCTTGGAGTGACACTCAACGAAAGAAAATTAAATTTCCTTTTCATCCCTGCTACAACATTTTTCTGTAACTCTTATAGTTTCTGAAATATTGACGATTCAATTTGAATTTTTTCGATTTTTTACGATTTTTTGAAGAAAAAATTGACTTTGTCAGGCAATATCTTTTAAACCAATGTCTTCACCTTCGGTTTTACTCCTTTACGTGAAGCTCCATTCTATTGGGAAAGAGATAAGCTATCAACGAAGAAAATCAATGGTAAAATAGAAAAGTTATAGGCGATCAAGTAAATACATCCAAGTCGCGCAATGCCTCTGCACGGGTATATTCTATGCATGTTATACCAATACCTACACATCTGCAGTAGCAGCACATTGGCAGCGCAGTAGATAAAAGCCCATTTACGGGTATAACATGCATAGAATATACCCGTGCAGAGGCATTGCGCGAGTTGGATGTATTTACTTGATCGCCTATAACTTTTCCATTTTACCATGGATTTTCTTCGTTGATAGCTTATATTTTTCCCAATAGAATGGAGCTTCATGTAAAGGAGTAAAACCGAAGGTGAAGACATTGGTTTAAAAGATATTGCCTGACAAATTCAATTTTTTCTTCAAAAAATCGTAAAAAATCGAAAAAATTCAAATTGAATCGTCAATATTTCAGAAACTATAAGAGTTACAGAAAAATGTTATAGCAGCGATGAAAAGGAAATTTAATTTTCTTTCGTTGAGTGTCACTCCAAGGAAGATAGCTCACTGCGTTAAAAAGGTATACAGGATTAAGTGGAGCCAGTGGCCAAATAACGGTAAATTGCCGATATCTCAAAAACCTTCCCATAGAATTAAAAATGAGCCCGATTTTCGGAATCAGCGACCGATTTTACATATAGATAGGATGGTCACGTCCAAAGTACAGACAAAAAATTTCATTTTGTGATCCAGTGTTATTACATACATATGTATGTACGAGAATGAGTTGGTTTGCAGATGCGAGCAAAGTTTGTGCTGTTGGCGTTGAATGTGTTTTATTTTTATGTATATTTGTATTTTTTTATTGTTTAGACGAAACGAAAAAAATGTTTTTCCAAAGCTAAAACTTATTACTTATTTTTTATGTAATTAAAAAAATATATAAAAAACTAATTACATATAATGTATGTATAATGATTACTAAAGAAATAAAAGATATTTATTGTGAAACAATAATAAGAATTGAAGAAATATTAAACTAAAACTAAAATAAAAATGTATACACTTCATGTTTCAAAAAAAAAAAGCAAAATTGTGCCGTTTTATGCGAATCTGAAGATGAGTTTAAGCATTTTGATTGAACTTGATTTGATCTTAGAATGGATAAAGAAATTTCTCCAGCCGAAATGAGCTTCTTCAGGCGAAATTAACTTTTTTTTATCACTTCCTAAATTTACGATCGTGAATATGTATGTATGGCTATGTTCAGAAACGCAGCATGAAACGCAACAGCGGCAGTAATTATTTTTTTGATGATTGTGATGAGCGACGCTTCATGCAAAATTTACGTTTATGAACGCTCTGCTTCTACTACAAAATCAGATTGCGCTTCAAACCTAGTTTCTGAACAAAGCCTATATGTAAATCACTGCAGGGTCGTTTTTAAGTCTAATCGCTTTCAAACAGGGCTATGTTTAATTTTTTCGATGTTGAGTTTTTGATGGCTTGTGTTCCAATATTTAAAGTTGCATAATGCTCATTACATAGCTACAAATTCGAAACTGTTAAGGACTTCGTCTATTTGGGAATCAGCATTAACACCAAAAATAATGTCAGCACTGAAATCCAACGAAGAATCACTCTTGCCAATAAATGCTACATTGGACTAAGCAGGCAATTGAAAAGTAGAGTCCTCTCTCGGCGAACCAAAATCACAATCTACAGGACACTCATCGTTCCAGTCCTCATGTACGGCGCAGAAGCATGGACTATATCAAAAACAGATTAGATGGCGCTTGGGGTGTTCGAGAGGAAAGTTCTTCGGAGGATTTATGGACCTTTGCGCGTTGGCGAGGGCGAGTATCGACGGAGATTTAACAATGGGCTGTGCTAGCTGTACGCAGCCATCGACATTGTTCAGTGAATAAAGATCCAGCGGCTCCGCTGGGCAGGTCATGTCTTCAGAATGGATGAAGGTGCTCCGGCCAAGAAAGTATTTATGAGCGCAGAAGAAAGGGGAGACCTCCACTGCGTTGGGAAGATCAGGTGGACAGTGATGCTGACTCCCTAGGTATTCCCAAATGGCGCCACGCTGCACGAAACAGAAATATGTTGAACTCGGCCAAAATCGTCTAGACGGTTACGTGCCAATTAAGTAAGTAATGCTCATTAAGAATTTATTGCAAAATCCTTCCATATTTTGAAAACATAACATTAAACACGAATAAACTTTCAAGTCTCTATCTGAAAAAAGTCACTCATACGCCTCGGCACTTCTTATACGCAGACGAAACCAATTACGGCAACCACTGCAAGCGTGGCAAATCACTTCGAACCCAATGACAGAAACTCCAGGCCTGCCAAAACTCCGCGCTCATAACAGCCTCGGGTAATCTGCTGATGGCGCCGGAACACCATGAGGCACAGATACTCCCAGTCAAGGAACATAATAATATGTTAAACAAGCAGTTACTACTGGGATGCCAACGCACGGGCCATCCCTATAGCCACCTGCTACAACCAGACACTTAACCTCTCCGTTCCTCTGGGCGAGCCCAAAAAACGCTGCCTCATTCCTGTGCCTCGCGTTATGGGAGCCTGGCGACAATTCGTGAACCAATCATGCCGGCTAGGCAGGGCTTAGTACTGTTATAACAACAACAACAACAACTTCAAAATATAAAACCAATTAGCATGGCTACTGGTATTTCTGTAAATCCTGATAAGAAAAAGGACGTAAGGAAACTGCTTGGAAAACCTTTTGGATGAAAATTGGCGTACATACGATCATCTGAAATTTTATTAAAATTCAGAGGTGGAATAAATTATGGACTTGGAAATAACAGACCGTAATGAACAGACGGTAATGAATAACGAAGAAAGTGAAAGAGCTTAAATATATGTATGTTTGGTATTTTCTATTTTATTAGTTTCTCTTTTTACTGTATTTATTATACTAAGCAGCTACATATATTAAAAAAATATTGTCTCAAAACTAGGTATGTATGTATATATGTGAGATATTTAATATTGAATTTGCAAAAATCGGTCATATTGCGGTTTTGTCGTTTTATGTATATCGTTAAATTCCTTATGTGCTAAGCTTTCAGGTAAAAAAAAATATTCAAATAATATACAGCTTGATATCATAGCGTGGCTTAATATGAAAAAGTCACATAGATCTATTTGAAAGTGGAGTCATACATACGTATGTCCTTCAATAAAATTCTTTTCCAAGTCATTCAACTTCAATCAGATCAAGATTCAACACGAAAACCTTGCATACCAATGCTACTTTAATTTTTTGTATTAAAAGGCGCAAAAAATATATTCCCAATATAAAAAAAAACTTGTGTTATCGTACCAACGGACATACTTGCCGGCGTGAAACATTTTACGTTTTGTTTACAAATAATAAACAATTAACCTAGTGAGTTCGAGAGAGTCAACTAAAAGCTCTCGCAAACTTATTCACTTGTCTCACTGCTATTCTGACAAAGATAACGTTCTGATCTCTCAAGCAACAGGTACTTTCCTATGCATATATACATCCGCCGCAGCCAACTTTGCGTTGTTTACATTGCGAAAGGCCTCCCTCCATCTCTTTCAGCTACCAATAGACAATCGCGGTTTTAACGGCACAAGGCTGAATTGTGTTCCTTGAGCATAACAAAAACTGAAAGTGAAAATTAGGAAACTTCTTCTTTAGCTATTTTGTTCAACAGAAGAATTTGCTTAGCAACCAGTTCATGGTCTAATAGCTGTTAAATCAATGTGATTTTTCAGTGATTTCAAGAAAAGTGCAGTTGCTAAAGACGGAGCAGTTAGTATTAGTAGAAAAAAACATTTCTTTTAAATAACTTTCAAGTAAAAATTAGTTTAATTTTATGTTGAAAAATTAAAGTACATAATGTGTTAATGTGCGAAATTAAAAAGTTTTCTAAAAAGTAAGATACACATCTGTTATATAGGTATACTAACAGGGAAATGTGAAGTAACAAATTGTTAAAAGTCTTGAATAACTCAAAAATAAGCAGCTCGAAACGGATACTTTGTTACGTACATACTTCAAACTTAGCAATCGCATCTATTTGAAGAAGCTTCCAGCTCATAAATATACTCAAATTTGATCTTATATTTTTGGCAACTCTTTTCGTTGTTCTCCCAACTCTAAATCAGGTGAGGATGTCTGCGTGCTGTAAATTCCTTTCTTTATACTTCTGAAAACATTTCTTAACTTTAACTTACTATTTTACAGTCTTCTACTATTCCTTACAGCAAACCATCTACGTTATCTGAGCTTTCAAAGACTCCAAATCAACTACTGCCTTTTTTTTTTTTAAATGCTAAGAGCACTTGCATAAAAATCGACGATCCTCCCTCTAGCGCATATGTAAATTTGAATGTTCCTTGTCCACCAGCCTCTGCACTAACGCACCTCCATGGGAAATACAGAGAGCAATGTTACAAGTGGCGTCAAGAAACAAGCTGGCGTCTCTACGCAAGCGCTCTATAAATTTGTCAATCTCAAAGGTGGTGGTCTGTTGGTGGATATGATGAAACGCGCCTGCCAAACAAAACAATTTGCCGAAATCGATCATGCTATCAAAACAAAAGTCGAACCATTTTTGTATAATAAGGGTGCTGGGCGTTATTTTCCCATCTCCAAATTGGTGCTGTTGCGTAATAAAGAGCGTGCGCGCACCAAACAGCTGCCGGAGATAAGGGCATTGGAGAATCCCGATGATGATTTTAATATACACGATTATTGTACGGAAGTATCGGAGGCGGAGTATATATCGAATCCGAGCGCTTATCGTTTTGTTTGCTGGAATTTGAATGTGAGTGACCTTGCGTGTGTTTTTACTTTTTTTCTTGAGGTGCTGCTCATTTCTTCTCTCTCTCTCTCTCTCTTTCTTTCCATATGTGCTGCAGGAGCGCGGCGCTGTTGGCGAAACTATTTTGCATCTCTGCTTGTTGAATGCCACATCTTTGCATGCCGATCTTGCCAAACGTTTGTTGAAATGGTATCCGAAACTCATACTCGATGTCTATATGTGCGATGAGTATTATGGTGAGAGTGTTTTGCATATAGCGATCGTTAATGAGGATCCGGCAATGGTGAAGTATTTGTTGGATGCTGGCGCTGATGTACAGGAACGGTGAGTAGATAATTGAAATTCTGTTTTCTATCAAACCTCTAAGATATTCTCTCCTCCAGTCACATACATAATCTATCCATCACACCCTAACTCTTATTTTGATCTGTTTTCTTTAGCACATACATATATGTATGTATGTATGTACTTTTTCTACATATTTTCGTTCTCACTCTGAGATCGCTTCGGTATCAGAGAGGTGTTGTCTCTAACTAACTATTTACTTTTCAATTGACCATTCATTTTTTGTTCATCTTTCATTAATTACCCTAGCAACCAGGGCGGCAAAATACTTCGACCTGAAACCTCCAAGAGATTTCTGCCTGGGCAATGAACCTCCGTTTCTCCTGCTCGATGCATGTTCCTGGTGCTTGCGCCAGGGCAGACTGCGGGCGGGAGACCGCGGAGGCTAGCAAAGGCTGTCGAGTAGGTCCCCTAAAGGCGCGAGCCAGGTGAGGAGATGCGATATGGCCTCAGTCATGGTTCCAGGTGCCTGACGGAAGGCATAAAACCCATTTATCTTGTCGTGATGGATGATAAGCAGGATAAATAATCACAACAACAACAACAAACATAGAAAAGGCCCTTTCACTACATGGAGTGCGATAGATGTCTTTCTAGATATTTCGGTAGCCTTTAACAAAGCTTCTGCTGTGGCGCTGTTGGAGGGGCTCGAATGGATCGGATTACCACCAATTATTCGGCGCTAGATCGAGGACCTTTGGAGTTAACGGACGATGACGGGTGGGTGGGGCCTTTCTACGATGTCAAGGAGGGCACATAGGACAAACCACAAGGGGGAGTACTCTCATCCCTGTTGTTAAATCTAGTGGTCAACAAATATTCCTCGAAAAGTATGTATACAAAATACTAAAACTTGCGAAGTTTTGCATTCCAAGTTTAGTATAACGCCTCCAATACAATGTTGATAATACTAAGGACCACATGTGGTCTATGTTAAGGATCACTGTATCTGACCAACCCTACCTAACCTAATAAACCCCAGCCACCCACTGCCTGATTGACAAACCATGCCTCTTACTTAGACTCATCCTCCTCTTACTGGTCTCTCTCTCTCTCTCTCTATCTCTCTCTCTCTCTCTCTCTCGATAACGCTCTCATTTCACGAAGCTATGAAGATCTATCCTTGCAGCTTTTTCCGTGTTTACTCTCATTTGGTCATTCACTAAATCTACCTGGTTCTCCTCAATAATCTCAGCCATTTCTGTTCTCATGCACACCTCTCCCTTACACTCCCATCACTTGCTTGTTTGTTTAACGAAGCGGACAGGTCTTTTATTCCGTCCCAGACTTATTATCTAACCCCAACATCTTCCTCTTTCGCACTCTATTTCTAACAATCTGCCGCTGTCTAATTATCTGTTACTTTCTTATCCATGTTATACCTCTCTCTTCCCTTCTTACTCCTTCACATTTACATCGTAGCTGCTGTGGCGCCTTCATGTCTGCCGAAGATCAGAAAGCCTCACGCTACGATTCACCCGATCACGAGTACGTCGGCGTTCAACCGATAACCAATTACGATGGCTACGTCTATTGGGGCGAATATCCGCTCAGTTTCGCCGCTTGTCTTTCACAAGAGGACTGCTTTCGTTTGGTGTTGGCACGTGGCGCAGATCCTGATCTGCAAGATACCAATGGCAACACCTCATTGCATATGTTGGTGATTTATGAAAAGATTGAAATGTTCGATGTTGCCTACGAAGTGGGCACCAACATCCATCTACGTAACGTACAAAATTTGACAGCGCTCACTTTGGCAGCAAAGCTGGGTCGCGTTGAGATGTTCTTTCATATATTGAGTATTGAGCGTGAGATCTATTGGCAGTTGGGCAGCATCACTTGTGCGGCATATCCGTTGTCGATGATCGATACGATCGATGTGGAAACGGGTAATATAAATAAGGATTCGGTGCTGAATTTTGTGGTATTTGGTGTGAGTATGTAACATAGTGATGCTTAAAGAGCGCCTCTGAAAAATCTAATCTACCCACCGCTCTCACTCTCTTTGCAGGACAAGCTGGAGCACTTGGAACTGCTCGATGGCGTTGTAATCGATTTGTTGAAGACCAAATGGGAATCCTTTGTCAAATCGCGTTTCTACAAACAATTCTATATGTTCTCCTTCTATTTTTGCTTCTCGCTAATCAGCTTCATCTTGCGACCGGGACCAGCAGAGAAAAAGGGTGACGCGCAGGAAGAGAATACTGCGATTGATAAGCGTAGCGAAGTTGGCGACTTGCTGCTCTCGGTAGCGCCAATTACTAATGGCGCGTTTGCGTTGCAGCAGCGTGGAGAAGGGCTGAGGCGCGTGATCAAGCGCGCGCTCGGTGCTGTGGAATATAGTAAGTGGGAATCGAGCTTTTAGGCCTGCTTTTTTTTAATGCTTTTACTGACCTACTTCACAGAGACCTTTTGGTTAAACTTTACCGATTACGTTGACGATGATATCGATGTTGAAGTCGGTGCACCTTGGTGGGCTAGTTATGCTGAATGTCCGTTGATGAATATGGAATCGGATTTGGCAAAGGTATGTTTAAAAACAAAAACAGTTACTTCCAAGTGTTTTCTTTCCGTTGCTAAGTTCGCTTATCTTTCTCTAGCTACGCATTATGGCCGAGATTGTCATCTTTTTTGGCGCAATTTTGTATTTGTTGGCGGCTTTGCGTGAAGCGCGCTTTTTAGGTTATAAAATGTTTGTGGAGAATATGGTTAGTAAAGTTTTGGCGCTCTCCTATACATAGATCGATCGCCACGGCCTTACTAACCTTATGCTGCACTTTCTTTGCAGATGACCGCACCTTCGCGTGTTATGTTCCTTTTCTCTTGCGCGCTAATGATGACCATACCCTGGCTGCGTCTCTCTTGCCTGACGGAGATCGATGATCACGTTGCCGTCTTTATAATGCTAACCACAGCGCCGTACTTTCTATTCTTTTGTCGGTAAGCTTGTGCGGTCAAATGCGCTAAAAACACACACTCTTTTACCAAAAATTTCTATTCAACTTTCCCCTACAGCGGTTTCAAAACTGTCGGCCCTTTCGTTGTGATGATCTATCGCATGGTTATGGGTGATTTGTTGCGTTTCGTCTCAATCTATCTCGTTTTTGTGATGGGCTTCTCGCAAGCGTACTATATAATTTTTCTAACCTTCGATAATCCCGCAACACCCGAGGAAATTGACGATTCCGAAACCAATCCAATGCCTTCACCAATGGAATCGATAGTTGCTATGTTTTTGATGTCGCTCACGAATTTTGGTGATTACTTTGGCGGCATGGGCTCAACGCAACATGAATACGAAGCGAAATCACTCTTCTTCCTGTTCATGGTAATCGTTAGCGTTCTGCTAGTCAACATGTTAATCGCCATGATGGGTAATACATATCAGAAGATTGCCGAAATACGCAACGAATGGCAGCGGCAGTGGGCGCGTATTGTTTTGGTGGTGGAGCGTGGCGTGCCGCCAGCGGAGCGACTGAAGAATTTCATGCATTACAGTCAACCGATGTCGGATGGACGGCGCGCTTTGGTGTTGCGCTTGAATATGAGTGTAAGTATGAGCGGTTTGGCGGCTCAAGACTTTGAGTTTAGTTCAGGAATTTATGTATGTATATCCTTTTCGAACTCTATCTTCTATCAGGACGAAGTCAAGGAGGAGATGAAGGAGGTGCAAGAGATGAA
The DNA here is from genome assembly GCA_960531455.1 of Urophora cardui. Taxonomy (NCBI): domain Eukaryota; kingdom Metazoa; phylum Arthropoda; class Insecta; order Diptera; family Tephritidae; genus Urophora; species Urophora cardui. Next base: position 125,496,185 of record OY482673.1, read on the forward strand.
ACGCCTTCATCAACGTTTCGCTAAGAAGCGACAGGTGGAGCGTGACGCGAGAGCACGTAAGCGACAGGAGGAATATGAGAAATTTTTTGGCGCGAAACGTACAACGGATGGTGGTAATAATAATGTTAGCTGAAGTGTTTTGAAATAGTTAGTATGATATTTATGTAACATGTAAAAATTAGTTAAATATGTATTTTTAAAATTCAAAAATAAGTATGTCGGCTTACATCGCAATAAAACTAGCAAATATAAGCGCCCGGGGAAAGTCTTTATTTTAGGTATAAAAGGAGCTTTGTGTGACACTTGAAATAGGCTCATAAAACCGCTTAAGGGTCCATGAGCGTCCTAGGAAGCCTTTATTGTATATGTAAATAATATATAAAAGTAGCTTGGGGTGCCACTTGCTGGAATCTTATATTATAAATGTGAAATGGAAATTGTGTTTAAACTCAATTGGCGAGAAAACCGCTGAACGGATCCTCACGAAACTTTGCACACCTAGGTATTTTCACCCGGTAATTGCTATAGGCATATTTTTAATCTGATTAAAAGTCAGGGATGGGCACCTCCCATACAAAATTTTCCTTTTTTTCGTAATATCTCTTGAAATATTTGTACTAGAATAATGAAAATTTTTGTGAAGGAATAATACAAAAATATATACTCAACGGATAAACAATTTAGGTCTTGGTAAAGCAGGGATGGGCACTCTCCTCCCATATAAACTGAAATTTTCACATCGAATATCTCTGGAAATATTTGTAGTAGGGTACTGAAAACTGGTGTGAGGGCCTATGAGATAACTATGTATTAAACGGGAAAAACACTAGGTCTTGGTAAAGCAGGGATGGGCACCTCCCATACAAACTGAAACTTTCACAGCGAATATCTCTGGATTTATTTGTAGTAGGGTACTGAAAATTGGTGTGAGGGCATGTGAGATAACTATATATTAAACGGGAAAAACACTAGGTCTTGGTAAAGCAGGGATGGTCACCTCCCATACAAACTGAAATTTTCACAGCGAATATCTCTGGAAATATTTGTAGTAGGGTACTGAAAACTGGTGTGAGGGCATGTGAGATAACTATGTATTAAACGGGAAAAACACTAGGTCTTGGTAAAGCAGGGATGGGCACCTCGCATACAAACTGAAATTTTCACAGCGAATATCTCTTGAAATATTTATAGTAGGGTACTGAAAATTGGTGTTGGGCATATGAGATAATTACGTACTCAACGGGCAAAAAAAAAATAAGAAAACTATCTTTGACGTCAAGAATGATATTTTTCTATGTAACTTTTTTGGATTAACTCAATATGCTAATATTTTTAAAAGCACGTGGTGTGAAACCCGCGGGTAACCTCTAGTAGAATCATAAAACTGCTTAATGGTCCACGGTTCCTTCTCCCAGAGACAATTGTCAAGGCGCTTCCTTGTTTAGTACTACACTAGCAAAATATTTATACATCATAACATGTCCTTCCCTTTACTTTTCTCCCACTTCAACACTGCCTTAAACTTCTCCTTTAGCACTCTTTTCATTTCCTTTTCTCTCTTCATTTTCCGTTCTGATTCATTTTCCATTCTGATTCCCACTACATTTCCTTTTCCTCTTATTACTTTCCTTTCTCAAGAGAATCGGGTTGGGCATTAAATCGTAGAGAGCTCTATGTTGAATCCCTGATTCTAGCTTTTTATCTGCTACCAATATCGCTCAAAAACATTCCGGCGTCATCCGGGTCACCGTTTTAACCCATATCAGGTGACCCAGCCTAGGCATTACATTAAGAAAGTTCTATGTTGAAGCCCTGCTCATCGCCTTTAATTTGATACCAATATCGCTCAGAAACATTCCGGGTTCATCCGGGGCTACATTTTGACCCCTATCTGGAACCCGTCTTAAGCTTACGGCTTGGATATTGTACTTTTTCTTGGACCTGTCCGAAAACAAGAGGAGAAACCTTAGCAATCCATTAGCATTGTCTTTTCAACGAAATATATATATATATAAGGAAAGGAAAGACGTCTGAGATTAACGCGATAGTGTTTTTCACTTTGGCTATGAGCTATAAGTGTTTTCGAAAAGGAATGCTATATAGAACAACCCGGGTCATCCCTCAAGATGGTTAAGCAACAAGTAACTATTGCTTTGTTCGCTGAAGAGAATACTGCCGTGAGTGATACTTTAAACAAACGAACTGAGATGGACCCATTGAGCTGCCTTTTGGAACTAGGAAAGTCTAGAAAATACTTACACTGTGATGCGTTAAGGTTAATAACAAAGTTCAAAAGATCACAAACAATTTCTTGACACTCTTTGTAACTAAATGCAATGTAATTTACTTTTTAACTTATTTATTAATTTTCTTTAATCTTTTTTATTATAATATTAACTTTATAAAATAATGATCATTGACTCATGCAAAGATTTGCTCATATCAAACAAAACAGATTTTCTAACGCTCATAGTAATTAATTCATAATGTTTTGACTTTAGTTTTTAGTTTTTCTTGCTTAATTTAGTTTTCCTTTTTAAGGATAAAGTTTTATATATATACATACATATATATCAGTTGAAACCGCAAAGCATTTATAAATAGTATTTTTATTTATTTAATAATAAAAAAGTGTAGTAAGCCACATGTAGGGGCTTTTAAAAAGTAGCACACATATTTTAACCCACGGCTGCGAAATTACATTAGAATAAGCTTAATTTTAGTATCATTTACTATTTTTTTCTTGGTATTATTTATTTGTTTATGTATTTTAGTATGTACTTTTGTTTAAAGTTTTCCATTTTATTTATTTGAATAGTAAGTAAATATTTTATATATGCATGTACTTACAGCGCACTCACGAAAACTCGAACTTATGAAAACCAGCCCTGTTCTAGTTAATGAATTGTATTTTTAATGTAAATATGTGCTTACATACACTCAAAAAAAAAAAAAATTCTCCCGATCAAAGACATAATTTTCCTTATTTTGAACACGCGTCGCAATACAAAATTTTCTTTGTTTTGAGTAAATTTTCTCAAAAATGTGGAAAAAACATAAAAAACATTCAAACAAATTCGTTACCAAGGTGATTTGTATGGGAATTCAATTTCTCAAAATTAAAGAAATCAAGTCTTCAAAACAAGGGAAAGTGGGGAATGGAATGGCGCTTAAAGAATTTTTCATTATTTTCATGTATGAATTTTTTTAAAACAAGTATATGAAAGCATGGCAACGTATGTGAACATATTTTATAATACTTTTAACATGTTTTAGAGAAAATTTACTCAAAACAAACAAAATAGTGTTCAAAATAGGGAAACAATAACTTTGACCCCTCCATATATTTTTTTTTTCTCTCAGTGTATATTATATCTTTTTTTCTATTTTTGTCATAGTAAATATCTGCTATGGAGGTACTTTTGCATATTGTTTTTTTTTTTACTTGTGTAGTCCTTTCAGGCACTTATGTATGTATGTTTCTGCTGAGTTTAGATTTCGAAGCTGTAATTTTCGTTGACTTGCGTAAAAATTAATGATCTTCTTTGATAATTTTTTTTTTTTTGTTCATACATGTTTTTGTTAACTTTTTGTCTTCTTGTTTAAAATATTTCATTTATGTATGTATTTAAAAATAACTGAAAAAACTTGAACTCATTTCCTTCTTCCCAAGGTTTATCTAACTGAGGTTGTCTTATTAGATCAGCTGATTTGAATTGTGTATGTATACTAAAATTGTGCGAATGTCAAACAAGACGCATTGAAAAATTTTTTTGTTGGAATTCAATGTGATTTTAGGTTTTCTTCGCTTTCACATTGACATTTTTTGAGAAAACAACAATAGCAACAAGCATAAAAACGCTATTTATACAGCATCTATTTGATAAATCTTGTTTCTTCCCTTTTAATTTAAATTTTTATTTTTCTCAATTTCGCATATTTTATTTAGTTTTGTGTTATATAATTTCTAATATTTCTGTTTTTTATAAATAAACCATTTTACTTTTTATCTACGACTTCCTAAATTTGTTATATATGTACCTACCTGCATTTTGTTTGGAAAATTTAGAGGTGAAGCACTGCCTAAATAAGCAACGGAATTGAAGTTGTTAAACTCTTCCCCTTATTTTAAGTTTTAGAGCCTGAAGCTAACTTTAAACCTCATGCTTTTGGATTTTTAATACCGCCTCCACTTTTGTATACATACATATATACCAAAAATTAATTTCCTTAGTGATTATAATGAAGCCATATTTTTACTTCCATTTTCTATGTAGTAAGAAAAATTAGTATTATTTAAGTAAGGTAATTGATTATCGCCTTCTTTTTGAAGTACAACCAAAATAAGTGGCTGTTTATTTTATAAGCTAGAGACGAAAGCCATACAGATTAAATAAATAAATTGTAAACATCAACACTCAGCAGGACATTACTGTCTCTATCTCTCTCTGATACAGCACATAGCTCAGCCAACATCATCAGTTAGCAGTTGATGAAGAGATTGCGTAGCGTACGATTGCGAAATTTTGAAGCCCGTCTCCACATAACTTGATTCGCCAACGAAACATGTAGCGAAACATCTCGCGAAATAATCTGTCTGCATATAGCTGACCTTAATTCACTTTGATATTTCTCATTCCTCATTCTTGTTCTTAAATGTTTGCTTATTTTTGCGTTTTTGTTTTGGTCTGTCTGCGATTTCGATAGATTTTCGATACAAAATTAGAGAAGGCATCAATATTATCGGGGTTGGCAAGAGGATTGAGAACGAATCAAATCATTCGCTTTCAGAAAGTTGTATGGAAATTAGCGAGTTTCGTCACTAGTTTCGAGATCGAACGAAGATTGAGAGAGCGAATGCAGATAAAAAGAGCGTAACACGTTATCTGGAGACATGGTATAAACTGTTAATAGCTAACGCACCTATCAATCATATCCATCAAAACCAAAATCAAACTATATTCTGAAACTGTTACTTTAAGTTTCTGTTCAACGCTCTTTCTCTGGGGTTTTATATGTAAACATTTTCGGCCATCACTTTTTAGCTCGATTCGAAGGGTTGTTCTATTCGAAAGCGAAATTCGATTCGAAAGCACATTCGCACACTGTATAATGAATTTTGAGCATAGAACTAAATCTACTCGAAAATCGCTGTCAGAGTGCGAGCCACTCGAAAGCGAACCAATCTTCTTTCGAATCGAAGTACAGTGAGAGCCCTCGGCAGACTACAAGTTGAGCAACAGAGACCCAAAAGTGTATGACCGCAAAGGTTTTAAAATATTCGCTGTTCTAAACTGCTACGCTCCATAGAAAATATGACAGCAGACGAGTGCCTAAACATGAAGAGTTTTTGAGCGCTAAGTATAAGACTAATATGAACGTTTATCTAAAGGAGCTCATTCGAAAATCAGGGCTCAATTTCCACGCGCTATTTACTCAAAAAAAGGCTAAACTCTCAGTGCTGCACAAAAAAAAAAGACACAAACACAAAACGAAATAAAAGTTAAAAAGTTGTGTTTAAAATAAAAACATATAATTAAGCATAATTTATAGTATGTGTATTTTTTTTTTTAATTTCATTTCTTCGTTAAATTTCTAACACAACGAATTTTACATTTAATCATGATATTTATATGTAATGTATGTATATATGTTTATTTTGTGTATGTTTGTATGCAATTGTATGAAACTAAATTTTTTTCTTTAAGTTTTAATTTTTTAGGACTTTCGTTTGGTGATGCTGCGCTGCTCTAAACGCTTTGTTGTATATGTGCTGGTTGAGTAGGATGCTGCTGAGGTTGATGATGATGAAGAAGTGCGCACGGCGCCGCTTGAGATGCTCTGCTGCTGCAGCTGCTCAACGTTCGGTTGCTGTTCCAATCATCATTTGCCCGACTTCGCGCCAATCTTTTTCTTGGCTGTGGCAGACTTTTTGGCACCAATGCTGGCAGGCGCAGCTGCTTCATTTTCCGCATCCTTATCCGCATTCGCATTATTTGACTCACTAACATTTGATTCCGCTGACGCCAACGCCGTGGACTCGCTTTCCATTTGCATGCCCTCGGGTGGTGGCAACGGTATGGGTTCTTGAATTAGCTTAGCATCGACTGGTTCGGGTTCGGACTGTGCAGTTTCGGCGGCTTCGCTACCCACATTATTATTAGCACCCTCTACTTTCTCTTTTGATGCGCTTTTTCGCGCCGCGCCACTCTTCTCCGCTTGCGCATTTTCTGCGCTGGCTGACGATTCCTGTTGTTCGGCTGCTGTGTTGACGGCAGCGCCATCTGCTGCTCCCTGCTGCTGCTGCTGTGCAGTCTTGGTATTCTCATTGGCCTTCGCCTCGAGCACATTAATCGAAGCTTGTATACATTTGATGGCCTCTTTGCGTGCTAGACGTATGCTATCCTTGCCATTGGTATCGATTGTGTCGAGTTTTAGCAGATTACGCGTCAACATCTCATCGAGATAGGCATACTCTTTGTCTTGGCGTGTGCCAGTGAATTTCTCAACATGTCCCATGAGATCAAGCACATCACGTTGTATATCTTGGATTTTACTAATCGAGTCTAGTGTGTGTGGGGTTTGTGGGGGAATGCCGGCACCGCCCTGCGGACCAGCGCCCTGCTGCTGCTCTTGCTGAGTATTTATCGGTGTGGGACGATGTTGCTGCTGCTGTGTTTGTGACTGATATTGCTGTGGCTTTGCCTGTGCTGATGGCACATACACCTTAGCCGAACATGAAGCCGAAGCCTGTGGCGCGCTATTCTGATTTGGTATTTCCTTGTGCGAATTTATGATCGGCTCAGAGCGGCCCTCAACAAAAATGGGTATGGTACGTATATAAGTGCCACCCGGGGTTTGTGGCTGCGGTGGCGGTGTGTTCTGTTGTTGCCTCTGCTGTGGATGTGGCTGCTGATGGGGTGGATAGTACGCCTTATGGAACTGCGTTTGTGGACTAGTTTGTGTGCCGCCGAATTGTGTTTGACCCGGCTGTGGTGGTGGCGTCTGGCGTTTACCATTTATTGGTTGTTGCTCCTGTGGCGGCGCTGATTGCGCACGCGTTCCAGGCTCAGACTCTACTGCAGACTTAATGCCCAAATCGACTGTATTACGCAAGCCATGTTGCTTCAAATTATCACCACCATATTGTTGCTGCTGCTGCTGCTGTTGAGTTGGACCAGCGCTATCCACCTGATCGCCGCCGGCGCGCACTGTCGGATCTTCAGTTTGTATGGCAGCATCACATAATTTCTTTGAAGGTGATTGTGGCATGCCGTCTGCGTAAGCTGGATAATAGCCACCGCCAGCTTGTACCGGCACCTGTTGTGATTGTTGTTGTTGTGTATGTGGTGAGCCATGCTGGCGTGGCAATGTGGCACTTTCGCCAGCAGCACCACCACCACCACGTCTATGTCCAAAACCTTCGGGTATATACTGACGGAATTCGGATGGCAAGCGATTGAAGAAATCATCATCGCGTCCCATGTGATCGGCAGCGCGTCGACGTCCTAACGAATTGAATTGGGGAAAGCCGAAGTCTGTGTGGGGGATGGAATAGAAATTAGTGAAGAAGAAAGTCAGTATTGCAGATCTTATGTGCTTTGTGTGAATATTTCGTGTACTTACGTGGATCATTAAAGCTTCCGAATGGGTCATGCATGCGGCCGAGACGGCTACGCGGAAACATGTCCATGTCCATATCCATGTCCATGTCAGGTTCGAAACCAAAGCCCTGCTGAAATGAAAAAAATGACAATACAGGAATTTTTGATTAGTTTCAGGAAATAGTAAATTTAAGGTCGCTAGAGAGCTAAAATGTTCTAGAAAAATATTTGCCATAAAATTTCGGTAGGGGCTTGCTCAGAAAAACTCTTTGTAATATGAACCTAAAAGACCACAGGAAGCAAAAAACTTGTATTCCTCGAAATGTTAAATGTGTTTTATTTCCGGTTCTACTGTATCGATCGAAATACTTCTTTTACAAAAGATTAATGTTTTTTGACATGCCGGCAAAAAAAAAGTTACATTAAGGTGCTATAAACTAAGTAATCTGTGGAAGTGACTCCACTGGCACACATAGGGTTAATACAATTATAACGTTGAAACTCTCCTCTCAAACCAAAGAGATTGGTGTATCAAACTTAGGCGTCGGACCATAAATACCGAAGATATGAAAAAAAAAATCAATTTTAGCGACATCTAGCGGCGTTAAAAAAAAAAATAAAAAATTTCCCCTCTTGATCTCTCGGGCTGCCAGCATTTTATTCTTGATTGTAAATGAGCAATATTTTATAAAGAATTTATTTGTTCATTGAATTTCGCCATTCAAGGCCAGTGAGGGTCATCAAAAAATACATATGTATGCATGTGTGTATATACAGTGTTGGAAAAAATAATAGGGACACGAGAAATATTTTACAATTCTCCATTTATTTCATTTTATGACCAAATAATAATTACTATATATTGATAGTTACACGGAGAGGACATGCTTCAATGACTCTGGGGTGGTTTTTGTATAATAATTTAATTTTTATAAACAAAAATAATGAAATGTATAATTTAAGTTGGAAAAAATAATAGGGACAAACTTTAAATTCGATTGTTTTTTCAAATAATCTACAATATTACTGCTGCAGTTAGATTTAAACTAAAGTTTAATTGAAGCTCCTTCATTTTTTATAACTTCCTTACATCTTCGTGGCCATCTAATGATATCAAGGAGGGTTTAAATGATCCTGTTTTGAGTAGAACAATTCGCAACAGACCTCGAGAAGTAGGACTAAGTGGAAGAAATCCCAGAAAAGCTCCGTATCTGAAACAAAATAATGTAAGCCAACGAACTGAATTCGTTCAGAGGACGCCACCGTGCTTGATAGTCTTTCTGGTGTATCTGGGATGAAATTCTGCATTCTGCGGGCGTTGAACGAACATTATGCCATCCGAGCCGAACAAATTTACTTTTGTGTCATCAGATTAAATAACGTTATTCAAGTTGTCCGGCAACATGTTCCTCTGAGCGAATTCAGTTCGTTGGCTTACATTATTTTTTCTCAGATACGGAGCTTTTCTGGGATTTTTTCCACTTAGTCCTACTTCTCGAGGTCTCTTGCGAATTGTTCTACTCAAAACAGGATCATTTAAACCCTCCTTGATATCATTAGATGGCGATTTACGCATGACAATGACCCCAAACATGCCTCCAGAATCGAAAACTCATGGTTTGAACGTAAGAAAGCTGCTGTTTTGGAGTAGCCCTCACAGACGTCGTACCTCAGGCCTATAATAATAATAATAATAATACAATGGCGCTATTATAACTCTGACGAGTTTTATGGCCGAGCTTCTCTCCCAATTCGAGGTGTGCTCCTTTTTGTTTTTCCTACTAATTGGGTGGACCTACAGTTTTATGCCGGCTCCGAACGGCGAATGCATTTTTTGTGAGAAGCTTTTTCATGGCAGAAATACACTCGGAGGGTATGCCGCCCACTGCCGAGAGGTGACCGCTGCTCTTAAAAAACCCAATAATTGGATTTTTACTAATTAGAAAAAATTTTTTTGGTTCGGACTGGGGTTTGAACCCGAGACCTCTGGCATAGCAGGCGAGCACTCTACCCACTGCACCACAGCGGCCACCTCAGGCCTATAGGGAACATTAAAGAAGACGATGGCGGATCAAAAATGGAAAAATAAGCAAGAGTTATGAAAAAAAAAAAAATTAGAGAAGCTTGGTACTTAATACCGGTTGCAAATTGCGCTGATTTGGTCAACCCTATGCCACGAAGATGTAAGGAAGTTATAAAAATGAAGGAGCTTCAATTAAACTTTAGTTTAAATCTAACTGCAGCAGTAATATTGTAGATTATTTGAAAAAACAGTCGAATTTAAAGTTTGTCCCTATTATTTTTTCCAACCTAAATTATACATTTCATTATTTTTGTTTATAAAAATTAAATTATTATACAAAAACCACCCAGAGTCATGGAAGCATGTCCTCTCCGTGTAACTATCAATATATAGTAATTATTGTTTGGTCATAAAATGAAATAAATGGAGAATTGTAAAATATTTCTCGTGTTATTTTTTCCAACACTGTATGTATACAAATTGCGTATATATAATATATATTATATTATAAGTATGTACATATATATAATATACATACTAACGACAAATGCAATTTACGAACTGTTGTTATTATGAAAAAAAATTTCGCTCATAAATTATTTTGTTTTTATTTTTATGAAACGTTAACAGCTGCCCACCTCTAATTTATTTTACTGTCTGCGTTGTGACATGCAATGACAAAAGCGATTTTTAGCGATTATCGAAAAAAAATTAAAAAGAGAATATGGAGAGAATAGCTTTGTTCAATAACTCAAAGTTTTTAATTGCTTTTACAAATAGTTACGAATTTTATGTTCAATAACCCAAAAAATTTGCAAAAGAGACCCAAATTGGGAGAGTAAGACTTCGAGAGAGTTGAAAATAGTTGCAAGTAAAATTTTCACTTGCAACTACTTGCAGCTTTAAAAAAATAGAAGCGTCAAAAACATATGTCACAAAAATTGCAATTGGAAATATGCCAACATTTTAATCGCAAATTTCTGATTGCATACTAAATAAATTAGCGCAAAAAGGAATCTTGACGATGTTGTGGAATATCCAAAGTAGATTTTCGTCTTCCTAATTCAGATATTTACATTCATTTTCAATTTCAAACATTTCAATTACAACCTAACCTAAAAATCAAATTGTGGAAACAGCGCATCAGCTGTTTACTTGCAAATGTTTACGATTTTGTGTTCAATAACTTTGGTTGATAATTTTCTCTTTTACTCGTTTTTACTCTTAATTTGTCACTGGTGCTCTTGTTGCAAGTAAAGTTGTTGAACAAAGCTAATAGCTTTGTTCAATAACGCAAAATTTTTAATTGCTTTTACAAATAGCTGCGAATTTTATGTTCAATAACCCAAAAAATTTGCAAAAGAGATCCAAATTGGGAGAGTAAGACTTCGACAGAGTTGAAAATAGTTGCAAGTAAAATTTTCACTTGCAACTACTTGCAGCTTAAAAAAAAAATAGAAGCGTCAAAAACATATGATGACAAAAATTTCACTTGGAAATATGCAAACATTTTAATCGCAAATTTCTAATTGCTTACTAAATAAATTAGCGCAAAAAGGAATCTTGACGATGTTGTGGAATATCCAAAGTAGATTTTCGTCTTCCTAATCAGTTATTTACATTCATTTTCAATTTCAAAGATTTCAATTACAACCTAACCTAAAAATCAAATTGTAAAAACAGCGCATCAGCTGTTTACTTGCAAATGTTTACGATTTTGTGTTCAATAACTTTGGTTGATAATTTTCTCTTTTTCTCGTTTTTACTCTTAATTTGTCACTGACGCTCTTCTGCAAGTAAAGTTGTTGAACAAAGCTAATTAAAGAAACGAATAAAAAAATAAATACAGACAGTAGCTTTGTTCAACAACTTTACTTGCAACAAGAGCACCAGTGACAAATTAAGAGTAAAAACGAGTAAAAGAGAAAATTATCAACCAAAGTTATTGAACACAAAAGGTGTACTCGCGTACAGCAATTTGTTGCAATTTATTAAAATTTTGCAACAAATATCCGCTTTTTCCATTTTTTTACGCAAAAAAATTGCAGAAGTGATGGAAATGAGAGAGCAAAGTGACGTTTATTTTTGTGAGAGGCTGCAAAATTCTGCTTGACAAATTTTTTCCATCACATTTGTCCAGCAGCAAAACAGCTGATGAAAAAACATATGTTTGTAATTTGCGAAAATTGCAAAATTGAAATTCAAAATTAAAAAAGTTAAATATGGACGAATTAATTATGAAAGATGTAAATAAATAACATTTGATTATGTCTGCATCTGTACTTGAGCTAAATTTCGGATGATAACAGCAGCATTGTATGCATTGTGTTATACACTATGATTGTATGTTTGTTGCTTAATGTAGGAAGTCCGCCGGTTACCCTCTGCTAACTTATAAGTATGCATGTATGTATGCACGTCAATATGCAATGCCAGCAGGCAGTCGCAACTCCATAGTTATATGTATATGTACATACATACATGTTTCTTTATTAGTAAAATATAATGCATGCATAATGTACTGCTGAAACTAAGCTAAAGTAATACAAATTTCCTCTAAATTTTTGTAAAATAGGATTTGTTTATATTTTGTTAATTCTTATAGTTTTAATTTAATCAGCTGTTCGTCTTTGCTGCAAGATTTGAATAGATTTGCATTTTTTTACTTTTTTGGATAATTATCTCTGGTGGGAGGAAAAATCGTTTTTGGCGAGATAGAGAGTGATAGAGGCAGACAGAGAAAAGCTGCTGGAAAAAGTAAGCGAATACAACTAAAATCGTAAACATTTGCAAGTAAACAGCTGATGCGCTGTTTTCACAATTTGATTTTTAGGTTAGGTTGTAATTGAAATGTTTGAAATTGAAAATGAATGTAAATAACTGAATTAGGAAGACGAAAATCTACTTTGGATATTCCACAACATCGTCAAGATTCCTTTTTGCGCTAATTTATTTAGCATGCAATTAGAAATTTGCGATTAAAATGTTGGCATATTTTCAATTGCAATTTTTGTGATCATATGTTTTTGACGCTTCTATTTTTTTTAAAGCTGCAAGTAGTTGCAAGTGAAAATTTTACTTGCAACTATTTTCAACTCTCTCGAAGTCTTACTCTCCCAATTTGGGTCTCTTTTGCAAATTTTTTGGGTTATTGAACATAAAATTCGTAACTATTTGTAAAAGCAATTAAAAACTTTGAGTTATTGAACAAAGCTAGTATCAATCGTAATCAGCGTTGCCACTTAAAAAATTTTAAATTTACCAAAATGCTAAATAAAAGTAACCAAAACTAGAAACAGGTAACCAAAATTAATAATATAGGCATATCGCTAGCTTAGAGTGCAAACTGTGTAAGTCCACTTTTATAAAAAAAAGTGTATTTTTATGTAGAATGCTAGAAAAATCAAATACGCACCACGCTAAAGAAGTCTGTGACACTTGTTATATTTCTACTCGTTGTTATTCAGTGATACGCAAATTGTGTTACAAATGCAAATTACATGAACAGAAACTTTTTCATTTCGAAATTTTTTTTTTATTTTTTGTTTTTTTTCTCCTACAAAGTTTGGCTAAAGGACTTACACAATTTGCACTCTAAGTTAGCGATATGTCCCATTAACGTTAGGGCTATTTATTTGGAAGCAAAACAATATATACGGTTAAAAAAACGAAAATATATCAATTGTTTTACATCTTTATGCCTTAAGCAGATCCAACTTCGAGCGAAATATCGCCCGATCGTAGCGTTCTATCAACATTTAAAAACACGGTCAGACATACATGAGAATGAAAAGCTGACGAAAATCGCCCGACGAAAATTCGCCAGAATAGATTTATTTGTAAATTAGAAATTAGAAATTCTAATGTGGTCGCTGGCTCCTGTCAAATAAATTATTTGGACTTAAAAGCTTTTTAAAGCTTAGCACAAAAATTATTTAATTTTTTTTTTATTTTTGGGGGTAAATGGAAAAATTTCAACAACTATTTCCAACGAAGGTTGAGTATAGCTATTTCACGAAAAACCATGTTCAATCATTAGCACCCTATTCGGAAGTGGATGCTCTTCACGGGGATCGAACCCGTGATACATTCCATCTTCAGCCGCAATATGCGAAAGCTTTTACAAGCTCGACCACTCATACTCTGCCAAAGCTGTTGAATTTTTCCCAGTTTCGCCTTAAGCCTATATGACACTACATTTTTTCCCTGGTTTTTTTGGTTTTGAAAACCCACCGAAAGTCAAAATACAAAAAAAATTCTTCTATAGGTTGAAAAGAGACAAATACTCCCTCAAAAATAATTTATAATATAATAATAATATAATATATAATACAATGGCGCTATTATAACTCTGACGAGTTTTATGGCCGAGCTTCTCTCCCAATTCGAGGTGTGCTCCTTTTTGTTTTTCCTACTAATTGGGTGGACCTACAGTTTTATGCCGGCTCCGAACGGCGAATGCATTTTTTGTGAGAAGCTTTTTCATGGCAGAAATACTCTCGGAGGGTATGCCGCCCACTGCCGAGAGGTGACCGCTGCTCTTAAAAAACCCAATAATTGGATTTTTACTAATTAGAAAAATTTGTTTGGCTCGGACCGTGGTTTGAACCCGAGACCTCTGGCATAGCCCACTGCACCAATACCAGAAAAAAAATGTAGTGTCATATGGGCTTTAATGAATTTCGTGAAACAGCTAATTTTTTCCATTTACCCCCAACAATAAATTATTTGGAATTTGATAAAAAAAAAATACAACAAAACAATTTGGGAAAAACATATTTTATAGTTTGGAAAAATTAAAAGCGTATTCCTAAAAGTTGAAAAGTTGGTGTACTCACTCAATTCATGGAACTTGATGGTAACCAAAATCGGCCGAAAGTAACCACGTAACCAAACGAAAAAATGGTAACCAATTTTGGTAAAAAGTAACCAAAGTGGCAATGCTGATCGTAATAACAGCGATGCTGCGCCGAGGGTTGGAAATGAGTCATGAGTATTTTTTACTTAAATAGGTACAATTCAAATGATCAATATTTCATAAGAAAAGTTCCATATTCCGAGTTCCAATCACATATATCAAAAATTGAGGGACTAGTTTACATTCAAAAAGACGTACAGACAGATAGACAGACATTAGTTAATTGACTCAGCTGATCATACATAATTCTCATCATATCGGTATATCGCACGTTTTATTCTATAGGAATTTAACTCGAAATTTTCGATTTCAGGGATTTTGCCATATATTTCAATAACTGGGCCATGCCTTTGAGTTTAGTATTTTAAAATACTCAAAAAGATAAAAATTGCGGAAATAGAAGCGGTCTTGTAGTTAGCCGTAGAAGTAAACTCTTTCAAATTAAAAAAGTTTTTTTGCGTTTTCCCAAACATAAATTTTTTTAGTTAAATCCCTATTGAATAAAACGTGCGATATGTTTATTTTGGTGGATCTATCAATTCTCCTTCTGCTATCATGTATTGTGGAAAGATTTTCCGCCCTCCCTTGTGAAATTTTGTTTGATTATAAACCGCTTTCGGTGATGTGCGATATTCAGTGCCTTTTTTGCTCTCCTCCTTACAATAGTCGTGTCCGGCACCACAGTTAGAATACATATATTGGTACCATTTCATGTTCATGAAAGGTATAAAAACTAAAACCAAATCTGCGACAAATTTTAAAATTGCTTATTTGCTTTTCAGTCACAAACGAAACAAATTATATGTGTATACATTACTGACACTCGTGCTTACATACATATGTATGTACTTTAATTAAAAAGCATGCTTATATAAGCTATTAAGCTCCGCATCGCAAAAAATAAAAGAAAAAATGTGTGCAAAAATCATTATTAAGCTATAAAACCAAAAACAACCGGTGAGGTGACGTCATAGGTTCGTCGCGAATTCAAGCAACAAACAAAAAAAAAAGAAAACGATAAAATAATAAAGGAGAAAAAACTGGTAATTTAAAAACCAAATAAAAGCAAGTTGCTCGTAAATAGCCATGGGTAATGGCGCAATTTTTTTGGCGCTGATACAATAACACCAGCGCCAACCGTGGCGCCGCGCACGGTTCTGTCGCAATAATACCTTTAGCGCAATTGCCATGGAATAATCGATAAATAACACTTCTTATATCATGTTCAGACATAAAAATTAATTAAGTCAATTGAGCTTGATTGAACATCTCTAGATTTGGTGTTCAGACATATTTAATTTACTTGGCCCATTTAACAGGTCGGCTCAAGATACATACACACATACACGCCGTGAGCTGAATATCAAACTATCGTGACCTAAATGTCAAAACTGCAAGGAGGACGAAATAATTTGACATTCAGCTCACAACTTTTACCAATCGTAAACACGAACGCATGTGTAGAATAAGCAGAATTAAAAACAAATTTGGTAGGTGATGAAGAAGAACAAGAATGCAGCTGATCTGACGAACCAACCTGATTAGTGGACACTGACGCTAATCACATTTCCCTTTTCATGACATTTCATTTTACTTATGAAACAAGCCTTTTAACAGGGTTGCATGCGGAATTGTTCTTCATTAACAACTCATTAATTTCTAATGAAGCATTAACTTTGTCAATTTTTGTATGGTAAATTGAGAATCATTGGGCTTGAAAATTGAATGAAGGCTCTTAATGTTCAATTAAGGTTGTGTCTGAACATAACATTACTGTCTACTATACCCGTTTTATTTCTTTTGGCGCAATTCTGCTTACATACACGCTTGCAGAATAATAGTGCCACAATTAAATTTAATTTTAAAAATAATTTGCGTATATTTGTGAAAATATGCTTGCATCTCGTTTTTCTGCATCTTCATTATGAAATACGAGTGTCGGCTCCACCCTATTAAAAAGAAATATTCCGGGTCCGGGCGCATTATATCGAAATTTCCCCTTACCATTTACCATGCGTAACAAAAATATACTATATGCTAATAAATATTTTATTTAATTTATTTTGTATTATATTTTTCTCTCCTATTCACAGATAATGTCAATTTTGTCTTCTTTATTTGTGAAAGTAAAATATCAATACCCTTTCATATTAGCGATGGTTCGGTATTGGCGTTAGCATACATAATTGTGACGGTGTCATACACGCTGTGCTGTTATTGGCTTTGTGGTGGTGCCATTTTACACTAGCGCTATATTGGTGCTGGTGTTAGCGCACGAAATTGAGTCAGTGTTATATTGCAATAGCGCATCATTGAGTTGGCGCTACATTGAGTTGGCGCTATACTGAGTTGGCGCTACATTGCGTTGGCGCTATATTGAGTTGGCGTATTTTCAAAATCGGAGTTAGCGCAATAACACCAGGGTTGGCGCCAGCGCAATTGCGCGGCGCAGCGCAGTGTTGCCCATGCCTACTCGTAAACGTAAATATGGCTGAACGTACATATGTATGTACATACATATGTATGTACATACATATGTATGTACATTATCAGCAGCTTGAATGTGCGGCTGCAGTGTTGCCGCTAAAAAATTTCAAAAAGTGTCTCAAAAAAGCAAAAAAGTGTCTCTCAAATTTTTTTTAGCTAGAAACACATTTCTATATATTTTTGAGGTTTATTTAATGCTTAAAGCAATTCACAGGTTAAGGAAAGTGTTTTACTAAAACCAAGTCAAACTAGAGCAAACATATATTTAATTCAAGTGAATTATATAATATAAATAATTTATAATTTAATGCATTTGAAATTTAGTTCTCAGATATTTGACAACCAAGTTTTCTTCCGGTATTCATAAATCTAAATCATTTCCATTAGTTAAATTGGGCGCTGAGATCATTGCAGAACTGCACATATAAATTTTGCAAGCGGTTTGTAACCCTGGTTTTAAATAGTGACAGTTTTGAAAATGATCTTTCTGCCGATGCACTGCTATGTGGCAGCGTTAATATATTTGCAACAAGTTCTCAATTAAATTGTTTTTCATATTCCCCACTCTTTGTCAAAACTGTTTTATTTCAGTTTATTCAAACAATTTTTTTGCATTCTAAAAATTTTCAAAAAGTGGTGGTCTGCTCCTAAAAAGGTTCAAATTGCCACCTTAGTGGCCCCAGCGGCAATGCTATGCGGCCGTGTGTTGGCTGGCAAGTGTAGATGCCGGCGTTTGTGTCGGCAAAAAAGAGAGTTACCAACTCAATTTATTTAGATAGTGCAAAAAACATTGGTACTTTTTGTACAGCTTTGAAGACTTTTTATATTTTTATTTTGGCGGCAAAAAAAAATAAAAAAAACTAGAGGTAATTTTTTTATACATAATTATATCTGAGATGATAACAGGGCTATGTGAAATTTTTCGATTTTGAGTTTTTGATAGATGATTGTGTAAAAGTTTTTAAATAATATTTATTATCTCCTCTTTTTGTTGTTTGCTTTTCCGACAGGGTAGAATTGCGATGAATTGTGGAACGGAAATTCGTTTTCGTTTTGTTATTTTGTTTTGTTTGTTAAAAAATACAAAATTAGCTACATATGTGAAAAATTACTGCCTCAAAACTATGTGAAATATTAACATTGAATTTGCAAAAAAAAACCTGTTATATTGCTTTTTAATACATATTTTCATATTCTTAAATTCCTTATGGGCCAAGCTTTCAGCTAATAACAAAATATATTGAAACGGCTTGATGTCGTAGTGGTTTTTTTTTATTTGTGGCTAAATATGAAAAATTTACATAGCCCTGTTTGAAAGTGCACTACTCAATTGATGAATACCAAAATCGAGTGCTGCTAAAAACTACCACTGAGAAAAGCTTTCATAAGTTTCGCTTTGCTTATGAAAAGTGTTTTTGTTGAGGCTTAAGTCATACCTAAAACAAGTTCGCATAAAATGTATATTAAAAAGTCATTTGACATAAGAAAGAAGAAAAAGTTTGTGCATTTTGATTTGTTTCCTTTGGAATTGCTTGTCAGCTGTCCATGGCAACTCTTAAACAATCAAAATAACCGTAGCCATACATGGTGCGACCGTTGACCCAACTCGGTTGCAATCGAGTTGGACTGTTTGCCTAAATACGGTGGAATTTATTGTACAATCCCAATTTGTAAAAAAACTACTTTGAGTGAAGATTTTTACTTATTTTAATTTGATGTGTTCCCTTCAAGAATTCTCATAAAATGTAATGTTCAACAACATGCCTCTAAACGATGCAACCAAGTTGTACAACTTGTCAAAAAATCAAAACTTTTTTTTTCGTACAACCGATACACAACTTCATACAACAGCCAGTGATGCCGTTTTGATACAATCGTATCAAATGTGATACTTTTTTAAGCCGAAGATACGTAGATACTTTTTATTTTGCCGTAGAACAAATTTGATACATTTTTAATCCGTATCAAATAATTTTGATACAATTTAATCAAAATCAAAGAATATTAACCGATTCTTCTTCATTTTTAAGATTTTCTTAAAAATTTCAACAACCTGTAAATATTACGAAAAACATGTATTGTGAAGGTCTTTGAAAATACAAAAAAGGGCAATATTTTATCAAACTTTATAGTAGGCATCACTGCCCATGGAAGGAATATGCACGGCTCACTAAAGCTAGCCACATATGACGGCAGAAAACGCGCGTTTTCATGTATGCACATTGCCCGAAATACAAAGAAATCGAGGGTTTTTGTAAAAAATTTTTTGGTGATACGAAAAAAAAAATGGACGTATCAAATTGTTACGGGGGTTAAAAGCTCGAAAACAGCTTTCTTGATTAATTGAAGTATTTTTTTCCAAAAAATTTTCGGTGATACGAAAAAAACCATGAAGGTATCAATTTTTGATACCAAATTTTTTGAAGCCGCGGCAACACTGACAACAGCCCCAAAACCGTTGCGATTTCGAGCGCAACTTGCTCAAGTTGTATAAAAAATTGTAAGGTGTGTAGCTAGCATAACTTTCGACTTTTTTACTTGTTCATATGAAAGCCAAAAGCCGCGAATCTTGACACACTGTGATGTGAGCAAACGGGCGACTGGCACAAGTGAGACAACCGGCGCGGCGTGACGTCATCAGCGGATAGTTGAACAATCGTATATATGAATAAATAAGTGTAGTTTAAATAAAATATATCCACATGTGTGTAATTATAAATATATGTATATGTATGTACATATGTAAATACATATAGGTATTTTGTTTCTTTTTTAACGTTGATTTTTTGGTAATGTTCGGGAAGTTTAGCTGTGCGTGAAATGAATTTAATTCGTATAAATCGTTAATTCATTAAATTTGGCCGGGTTAATATGGTAATTTCTTTTTTCTTTTTGTTAGTTTACATACATATGTATGTAAATTTAGCAAATTGTTTAAATTGTGTAACATTGTTGGCTGTGATGTACCTACATATGTACATATAATTGTGGCTTTGAGAGGTATTCATAATTGTAAACAGCGGAAATTGGACAAAAAACTATTGGAAAATAAATTAAAGGTGTTGTTTAAGCTTTTTCTTTAGTTTGAAAAGCTCAGTGGTGCGTTTCGGTGTTATGTACTTGTGTTATGTCTAATGGTGGAAAAAATCGTTTTCGTTTACTAATCACGTCAATAGGCGTCGTTTTTTCTTATTTCTGCAAGAAAGGCAGTCGAAAGAATCGAAAATTAGCCTCAGATTTTTGCCGCTTAATTCCCGGCGACGGGTCAACGGTAAACGGGCCAACGGGTAGTGAACAGTTAATATTTTCCGTCGGAAAATCCGTCTCATCTTGTGAAGGTATGTAATTATATTTTGAATATAACTGTATATTTTTGAATGTTTTGAGGCTCAGAAAGCTTTAGCTTTCCGATTATGTACATACATACACATGTATTTCCAATTATGTTTCCTTTGGCTATTTCAGTTTGAAAACTAGGGTTGCATACATGAAACAATTAATCAGCTGATCTGATGCGGTCTCCTTATAAATAGGTTCGTTTCTTATTAGCTAGTTACACTCAAATAAATTTTGGTATAAATTTTAAAATTTTTTGGTCGATATATAGGACACGACCGAAAAATTATTAAAATTGAAACTTTGAAAAGTTTAAAAGATTTTTAAACTTTTAAGGTATAGATTTTATTCCAAATTAAAATTTATTTTAAGACTTTCAAAAGTTTAAAATTTAAACCTTTTTTTGGTTTAAATTATAACAAAAATGTCTGCTCCCAAATCCTCTTCATGGTTTTCCCTATTCTATCTTCTTTCCTACCCTTTTTTCTCCCTTTCTTTTATATTGTTCTCCCCCGAAATCCCCTTAATCCTTTTCCATATTGTGTCTTTTTCCTATCCGCTTCTCCTTTCCTTCCTTCTTCATTTTATCGGTTTCCATAATTATTTTGTGTTTGTTTGTTTCTCCATTTATTCATCCAAATTGTCTAATAACTACACCATTTCCAGGTGGATTTTAGAAAGTATCAACTGGATTTTAGAAAGAATCAATTGGATTTTGGAAAATTTAAATTGTTTTTCCAATCAAATTCTCTAAAATCCAATTTTCGCTTTCTAAAATCCAGTTGAAGTTTTCTAAAATCCATCTGGAAATGGTGTAGAGCTCGGATAATAGGTGAAAATCAGACGCCTAAAAGTATGCTACATAATGTTTATGAGCACATCCAGTGGCAAGTTTAAGGGTGGGGTGTATTCGGGTCTAAGCCCCCCCGTGAATGCAATTGGATTTTTTGCTTACTACGATGCCAGAAAAATAAATTCTTAAGCTTTTTATGGGTTGCACGTGAAAATTGCAAAGAAAGCTACAATAAATAAATATAATAATAAAGAATAATAATAAATAAAGTATAATAAATAAATATAATATAATACAATGGCGCTATTATAACTCTGACGAGTTTTATGGCCGAGCTTCTCTCCCAATTCGAGGTGTGCTCCTTTTTGTTTTTTTCCTACTAATTGGGTGGACCTACAGTTTTATGCCGGCTCCGAACGGCGAATGCATTTTTTGTGAGAAGCTTTTTCATGGCAGAAATACTCTCGGAGGGTATGCCGCCCACTGCCGAGAGGTGACCGCTGCTCTTAAAAAACCCAATAATTGGATTTTTCCTAATTAGAAAAATTGTTTTGGTGTTTTGCTCGGACTGTCGTTTGAACCCGAGACCTCTGGCATAGCAGGCGAGCACTCTACCCACTGCACCACAGCGGCCAATAAATAAATATATAATTATAAAGAATAAAGAATAAAGAAAAAAATTATAAATTTGTAGTGACTCGCTTAAATTTTAGACAAAGTCTTCGCACGTGAAGGAAAAACAATTACAGTTTCAAAACAGATATACTTTGAATGAAAATGAGGCAAGTGCATATTAGCAAATGAATTTTACTATAAAAAATACTAATACCTGTTGTTTGAGAATTTTTTTCTAGCTGTCCTCTGCATTTTTTTTTTCATGCGAATTTACAAGTAGAGAAAAATTGCGTACTAGAAAACAATATAAAATTCCTACTCAAAAAGTTACAAATTTTGCTGAAAAATTGGCGAATTTTCCAGAATTTTACACAAACTTTTTAACTTTAATATATTTGGTTTCTGTTATAGATTTTTTTATATAACAAATTAAATGTATTAAAAACACATAAATAAATATATTTTACGAATAAAATCACTTTCTATTCTGGCTTTATTTCATCACACACCACTGTATGTTTATTCAAACTGCAAACATGATTAAGAAATTATCTAATAAAATCTTCACCCTCCATACCAATATGTCACCCCTTTATATTTAAATTGTTATCCGGCCACTGAAAACAAACAAAATTTACAATTGTAACATTATTTTAGGCGCTTGGTTTCACCTATTTTTCCGAGCTCTACTAATAACTATAAATGAGCTTTTTATATTGTTCATTTCTCGAAAAAGCAAGTTGGAAATTCAAATCAAAAATTAAAATTTTTTTGTTGAAACCAAATTTTACGACCAATGAAAGTTTAAAATTTAAAACTTAAAAGTTTTAATGAG
Source organism: Urophora cardui (assembly GCA_960531455.1). Taxonomy (NCBI): domain Eukaryota; kingdom Metazoa; phylum Arthropoda; class Insecta; order Diptera; family Tephritidae; genus Urophora; species Urophora cardui. The sequence continues at coordinate 125,518,796 of OY482673.1, forward strand.
AAAAAGTGTAAGACTTAAACCAAAAAAGTATAAAATTTATTCCAAAAAATACTTTGAAATATTTGAACTTTTGTAATTTTGAATTTTAAACCAAAAAGGAATTAGAAACTTTTAAACTTTCGAAGGTTCAAAATTTAACCCAAAAAAAGTTTTAAATTTCTTTCAAACCAAATCAAAGTTTAAAAAATATTCCAATATTTATATCAGTGTATGAATAGTTTGCCAAGTTTCGGCTGGCAAATCGTTTCATGAGTCAAAAAAATAGCAGAAGAGAGCCGTAGACAGCTCCAAATTTCAGCTAGTAAAATTTTCACTAGCTGAAATTATTTGCTGCCAAAGTAAGAAACAGCTGTTGAAAAAATAAACAAACAAATATTATCGATTTTATTACTATTGAAATTTTCTGAATTTTTGGAATAGAAATAATGAAAATGAAATGTTGTATTTTTTTTTATAAAAAATACATAACCATTAACCACCAAAAATAGCATTTAAATTATTAATCGCTAATTTTTACTATTTATCCGTTTCTTGATGTTCTGTTCGTTTCGCTCTTCATGAGCGTTTTGCTCTTTTTATTTCACTTGACAGCTAGCTGCTAGTTTAATAAAATGGTTTAATAAGAAACAAACCTACAAAAATACTTCTTTAAAATTTTTATAATATTTTTATTTTATTTATTTTATTTTTTTTCAAATTTCACATCATCAGTCACACACTACACCTTTTCCAACTGTATTTCGGAAAAGTGAAAATGTATTTCAGAAAAGCTCAAATTAATATCAGAAAACACCAAATGGTTTTCAGAAAACCTCAAATGTATTTAAGAAGTTCCAATTGTATTTCAGAAAACCTCAATTTCATTTCCGAATAGCTCAAATGTATTTCAGATTTTCCAAATATATTTCAGAAAACCACAAATCTATTTCAGAAAACCACAAATGTATTTCAGAATAATACAAATGTTTTCAGAAGAAGTCAAATGTATTTCAGAAAAGCTCAAATTAATATCAGAAAACATCAAATGTTTTTCAGAAAACCTCAAATGTATTTAAGAAGTTTCAATTGTATTTCAGAATACCTCAATTTAATTTCCGAATAGCTCAAATGTATTTCAGATTTTGCAAATCTATTTCAGAAAACCACAAATCTATTTCAGCAAACCACAAATGTATTTCAGAATAACACAAATGTATTTCAGAACAAGTCAAATGTATTTCAGAAAAACTCAAATTTTTTTCAGAACACCCAAATATATTTCAGAAAATATCAAAGTTGGTAAAAATTACATTTTGTTATGAATGAAATGTTGAACAAGTTGTTCTTCAAAAAACCCAAGAATATAACATGCGTGTAGAAAGATGTCAAACAAAAAAATTTATTTGGGATTGAAGAAGTGAATAATTTTTGAGTAAATTTTCGTATCCCGAGTTATATAAATTAGCGATTAAATGGAATTAAAGGATAATTGCGCAATTTGCATGGTTGACATGCGCAGGCAACCGGTTCTCAGATTGCTTCCATGCTTGACAGATATAGTCATGGTATGCGATAATGCGCCGTGTCATGCCGGATTGGAGGCAGTGTGTAATAACAGAGGAGCTACACTTGTACGTCTCGGACCGAACTCTCCGATTCTTAATCCGATTGAGAGTATTTGGTCCAAATTACAGTCCTTTGTAAAAACGAATATAGCACTTCCCACTAGAGATGTAGAATAATTATTATTTCATTTTCAAATTATAAAAAAGTCTCACAAATTTCCTTCCGAATCATAAAAGTCTTTTGTCAATATTTTTTTTCTGATGAAAATGATAAAAATCTTCTATAATTATTATTCAGAAACTTATATTTTAAAAATCTTTCCATAATAGTTATTTCAAATATATTTTTTTTACGTCTTCAAAGACTTTTATGTTGAGACAAATTTGAAAAAAGTCTTTGCGTAATTATTATCAGTAACAAATTGTTTTTTATATCTTCAAAGACTTTTTCATTGAGACAAAGTTCAAAAAAGTCTCAGAAAATTTTCAATAACTTTCATATAAGTATAAAATAAAAATAACTTTCATATAAGTACTTCAAAATTCAAGCAAATTTCCAATTTGAAATTGTATGAAAGATTTTTATTGAAGATATAAAATATAAATTTGTTACTCAAAATTATTACTTAAAGATATTTTTGAAATTCGTCTCAATAAAAAAGTCTTTGAAGACTCAAAAAAAAATTTGTTACGGATAATAATTACTCAAAGACTTTTTTCAAATTTGTCTCAATATAAAAGTCTTTTTCCGCTTTGCGTTACGCCGCTTTCTATGTCAAACAACGCAAAACTGAAAAACTATGCCACAATGAACGCTGCAACATCACTCAAAAAAATATTTATTTCTTTCATTTTCCGGTTTATTTACAAAAAAGTAAATAAAAAAATAAAAATCTATTAAATTATTTTTCATTTGTGTGAAATTTAAATTTGTTTATTTACATTTAAATTAAAGTGAAAGTAAAAAAAAATTTCAACGGCCCCAAAAGTTGAGATTTGGGCAACTTTGTGCTTTACGTAACTTGGACGTTGCGTTACTTTTTGTTATGTGAGAAACCTCATATAGATACATGTATTTTATCCCAGCTGTCACGCAGAAACTGTCACGTAGCGCAACACAAAGTTCTATGTGGAATCAGCTTAAAACAAAATTTCTCATTTATAATAATTACAAAAAGACTAAAAAAAAATATCTCAGAAATATTTATTATGGAAAGACTTTTAAAATATGTTTCTTTCAATAATAATTATTTTTTGATTTTTATTTTTTCTCTTATACTTAATAATTACAACTCTGTTCCAAACATGAATGGACCAGGCGTAATCGAAAGGCGGTGTTATTGTACAAGCAAAGCAGACCGTTCGAACGGCTGATTGTGCTCGCTCTATGCAGCATGCATCTTCCTTCTTCTCGGAAGCTTTTGCATTGCGTGACATGCCAGTTGGAGTTTAATAAAATTATATGTCATTCTTTATATTAATTTGCTTCTTATTTCATTTTTGCAGCTTTTCATTCATATCAAAAGGTAATTTTTACCGACCATCATATTTTCTGAAATATATTTGGGTGTTCTGAAAAACATTTGAGTTTTTCTGAAATACATTTGACTTCTTCTGAAATACATTGGTGTTATTCTGAAATACATTTGTGTTTTTCTGAAATAGATTTGTGGTTTTCTGAAATATATTTGGAAAATCTGAAATACATTTGAGCTATTCGGAAATGAAATTGAGGTTTTCTGAAATACAATTGGAACTTCTTAAATACATTTGAGGTTTTCTGAAAACCATTTGATGTTTTGTGATATTAATTTGAGTTTTTCTGAAATACATTTGACTTCTTCTGAAATACATTGGTGTTATTCTGAAATACATTTGTGTTTTTCTGAAATAGATTTGTGGTTTTCTGAAATATATTTGGAAAATCTGAAATACATTTGAGCTATTCGGAAATGAAATTGAGGTTTTCTGAAATACAATTGGAACTCCTTAAATACATTTGAGGTTTTCTGAAAACCATTTGGTGTTTTCTGATATTAATTTGAGCTTTTCTGAAATACATTTTCACTTTTCCGAAATACAGTTGGAAAAGGTGTGTTCATTCAGAAAATTGCTATTTTTAAACAATTGCATCGTGAATGTATTTTTTTAGAAACCAAATAAGAAAAGGGAACATAAAAATTGGCCAAAAGAAAAGAAATAGCAACAGCAAAATAAAAACAAAAAATTGTCAGAATTAATCCCTTATCACACGCGCGACATTTTTTCAGCGCTGATTCATGAAACAATTTTTAGACAAAATCTAGCTAAAAAAGTGCATTTGTTTCTTTTTTCAATACATATTTTTTGATGACGGTTTAGTGATATTTTTATACAGCTTTTCAATCTCTTTTGTTAATAAAATACAATGTTTGAAAAATACAAAGTTGTTGAGAATTGTATTAAGATTACTGATAAAGTTTTTAAAGCTTTATAAACAGTTTTTTTTTGTTTTTGGTAATTTAACATAAATAACTAAATTATCTTTTCCGCTATGTACTATTGGGCTCGCCTACAATTGAAGAGGTCCCGAGCTCAAATGCAAGCCTGGTCACCCCTCACTATTCACACTCTTGACCATTTTTTTGGCTAAAAAACTGAAAAAAATTTTATTTTGAATTGAAAAATAATGAATGCTTTTTCGTGAAATTTCTAGACATTCTAGAAAAATATTTATGTAGATATGTATGTTTGCTATGGAAACATCTGCCACAAGTATTCAGCCAAATTTGGCTAGCACAAAAAGCTGGTTTACAAATTTTGACCAATTTTAGTTTGCGACTTAACGTTTTTGGTTGCGTTTTATATATGTATATGTATATATTTTTTTAATAATTTTTATTGCGAAACAAATTTAGTTACAAACTAAATAAGGTTGTAATTGGTGTCAGGTTGTTTTAGTGTGTGATTTTTGCTTGATTTGATTTTTTTTTTTGATTTCTTTGCATTTTCTTTTATTTTGCACATGCCTTTGCTGCTGTAAAAGGTAATAAAATGTGTTTGTTTTTCAGTAAATATGTTCAAAAAAAAAATAATAATAAAATAAAATTAAATTAAAAAAAAATTGCGCAACACTTTCTAAATTTTCTTTTTTAATAAATTACATTCCAATTTATTTACTTTTTCACTTAATCCGCTTTTCTGCTCTGCTTCTTCTGCAATCTTTAATAGGTACAATTGTTTTTCAAAATTTTGGTTTTACTTAAAATAATTTTTTATGAATTTATTTCTTTTAAACTTTTGTTTTTTTTTTTTTGCTTTTTCTTTGTTTTCTTTCACACTGTTAAATAATTTATATGTATTATATTGTTTTTGTTTTTTTTTGTTTCTTTTCAAAGAAAATCACGATTTCTCGTGTACGTGCGTATGTACGATTTCAACACGTTCGCGTTTACAATTGAACTGCTTGTGCTGTCGCCAAATGGCTAAGCTTTTATAGCGCCGCCTTCGCACATAATTATTTACTTGGTTAAAAGCGACACACACACACTAACGTGGCGCAAATTTACATTAACTTGTTTTTGTTTTCTGTTTGATTTTGCGCGTTGGCGTTCAACTAAAAGCTGCTTTTCATTTTTTTTTATTTTTTTTTTTTTTTTGCATTTTCTTCTCGGTGCTCCGAGTACCTTCTACATTCTTCTCGAAGATGGGATACAGGCAGTCGGACAGACACACACACACACATACGGAGACTCATTGCCTTCCCTCACGGAAAAAAAAAGTTAGTTGCAAAAATAAATATATTAAAAAGTGCTTTATATTCAACTAATTTTAAAGTAGCTTTAAACAATTGTCATTGATGAGAAATATTGATTTTTTTTTCAACAAAAACACATTTTCTACAATAGTTTTTAGTGTTTTGCTTTTTTAAATTTTGCATATATGTAATAAAATTATATTCATGTACACTTTTGTTGGATTTTGTTTCCTTTTATGTTTTTGTTTTTATGCGTATAAAATATTTTAAAATATCATTTTGTAACACATGTGAAATTAGTAAATAGAAGGTTAACCATAATATTTAAAATATACATTTAAATTGCGTTTAAGGAATTAATTAAAAGTTGAATAATCAAATATTTTTTTTATAAAAAAAATATGTTAGGTTATATAAATTTTGGAGCTAATCTTCCAGGGAAAAAAATTTTCAGGTTTAAACAACAATTTTTTTTTTCCTTTTGAATATGTAACTAAAATTAAATAATATTTTAAATGAAGAAGCTTAAATAAATATACATACGTACTAGACATATACGCCGACAGTGATTCCGGCGGCGGCGGCGCGATTCCAAAAAAATTTCGGCGGCGGCGGCGACGCCGGCGTGCTTTTTCGCGCCGGCGCGCCTGCTGGAAATCTCCAAATTACAATCCTTATTCAAATTTTAATTTTATTTAGTTACCTTGATAGCGCTGACTGAATGGAATAAATAAACTAATTTCCACCATAAATTGTTGAAACTTTTTTATTAACAGCAAAAAAACAATATAAACTAAAATATAAAATAAAGAAAATAAATATTAAAGAATATACACAAATCTATATGTAAGGGTAAATTTAAATTCAATTGCTTATTTTGTATGATAATAAACATGCATAGTATGCATTGCATACATATATTTACATACATATTTATATTATATGGCACTTTAAAATAAATATATGTATATACAGTGTTGGAAAAAATAATAGGGACAAAATTTTGCAATTCTCCATTTATTTCATTTCAAGACCAAATAATAATTACCATATATTGATGCTTACACGGAGGGGACATGCTTCAATGACTCTGGGGTGGTTTTTGTATAATAATTTAATTTTTATAAACCAAAATAATGAAATGTATACTATCCACCAGCGTTGCCGAATTGACAATTTTATCGTCATTTTGACGATTTTTCAAAGCAATGACTATTTGACGATTTTTACCAGAGACCATAACAATTATAACAAATAAATATAAAAATCTCTCATAACAATTATTGAGCAATGGAAAAAATTTTCCATCATCAATAACAATTATTCAAAGATCGATATTTTTTCGATCAGATCATAATTGTTATGAGCAATTCATATTTTTTTCGATCTTCCGAACGCCAAATTGCGATTGTCTTCGACCGCATTTTTCCAGCAGCTGATGGCCTCTGACGCTAGTGCTGCATGAATAGGTTGTACATATGTTTTACAATGTATAAGCTTTAATAAATAAATAAAAATAAAAAAAATATTTCATTCCTAATAAGAAAAAAAAAAAAAACATATGTATGTAGTAGAGATGAGAGAAACTGCGATTTTTCGATATCTGTGATTTCGGTGATTGCTATTTTTAAATCACTGCGATTTTAAACTGCTATTGCGATTGCATGGACTGCTATAAAATCATCAGTTACCGGTAGAGATTAATTTTGCGTTTTCTAAGCGATATAACCTGTCTTCATTTTATGTTAATATAATGATAGCAATAAAAACGTATTCCGCAGTAATTTCGCTGTTTGTAAACATTTTTCAAAGATAAATTGTAAATTTAATAATTATTTTTTTTTTTTATATTTCTATATACCGCCCGTTTTATGCAATAGGGATTTAACTCGAAATTTTCGATTTCTGGGATTTTGCCATATATTTCAATAACTGGGTCGTACCTTTAAGTCTAGTCTTATAAAATACTCAAAAAGATAAAAATAGCGGAAATAAAAGTGATTTTGTAGTTAGCCGTAGAAGGAAACTATATGAAATTATAAAAGTTTATTTGCGTTTTCCCAAAAAAAATTTTTTTTGAGTTAAATCCCTATTCCATAAAACGTGCGATACGTATGTGGTCTGCTCAAAAGTATAAACAAAAAGAAATTTATAATGCTTTTGCGATTGCGATTCACATAGGTGAACTGCTTACTTGGTACATCGATAGCAGGTCCCAATAAGTAGTGAACTGCTATTTTGAAAAAGTGATCGCAATTGCGATTTGCGATTTTTTATTCACAGTGAAAAAATCACCGTTTGCGATATATCGCTCATCACTAGTATGTAGATGGATAAGCCAGTGGCAAAATATATTATAAATCTTGATCCTTCAAGTGGAAAACGAAGAAGTAAAGCATGGGACTACTTTGGTAATCTTCTTATAGAAGGCCAAAATATTGAAAGCGAAAAAGTATTTTGCACTTTGTGTTTAGAGCGCCAAAAAAAAGAAGACGACAAAGAAATATTTGCATGGTAAAAAATAAACATCCCCACTTAACTCTTTGCTTAACTTTTTATCTAATAATAAATTTTTATTCTAGTGCTAAAATTCAATGGTATAGTAAAAGCTGTTCAACAGGAAACTTCACTCGCCACCTAAAAAATGAACACAATATACGTGATGTCGAGCAAGCGAACACTTCTCAGTTGCCAATTTCAAAATTTTTCAACCAATCGTGTAGCAAAAAGTTAAATAAGGATAAAAAATGGGTTCTAGGAAGAGATCTAGCTTTGTGGATGGCGAGAGATCTGCTTCCATTCAATATTATATCCCATAATGGAATTAAAGATTTCCTGAAAAAATATAAGGTAGTTGTAAATGATGATGACATTCCTCATTACAAAACACTTTCAACAACAGCGTTAGACGATGTATATGAAGCAGTTTTAAAACAAGTTATATGTGAGGTATCCGGGCAAGAAGCTTTTGCCTTGACATTTGATTCGTGGACGGATAATTTCCGAAGAAGAAGCTATATCACCTTTACTTCTCATTTCATATTTTGACCTCAGGAAAAAAAAAGTTACCAATCGACGTGTTTTGACCTCAGGAACACGAACCTGAATGCGGAAATGTTTTATTTTTTGCCCGTTAAAAGTTATTAACAAAATTCTTAAATTTTTTGGGACTGAGGCTAGTAAAGTAAGAAACAGCCAAAGTTTTTGTTAAAAACTTTTAACGGGCAAAAAATAAAACATTTCCGCATTCAGGTTCGTGTTCCTGAGGTCAAAACACGTCGATTGGTAACTTTTTTTTTTTTTTTTTAATTTTGAAGAACTTTAGCAGTTAGCAAAACTAGGAAAATATGTACACATCTCGCTCCCTACGGGTATGGCGCGCCAGCGCACGCCGCCGCGCCGATACGCCGATTTCACGGATTATGGCGGCGGCGGCCGATTATGAAGGTAATCGGCGCGGCGGCGGCGGCGTTTATCGGCGGCGTATATGTCTAATACGTACGTATGTATGTATACCATAATTGTTTGAGAGAAATTTTCAGGAGTCTTCAAAACTCCTTGCAACAGATGATATTTAAGTCTAACTTTGTTAAAGCTTCGATAAAAAAGATTTCAGAGGTCCCCAAAAGTAGTTGAAACTCCCTACACTAAAAAAAAATTCTCTCGAACAAAGACATATTATTCCTTATTTTGAATATGCGTTCCAATACAAAATTTTCTTTTTTTTTTGATTATTTGCATGGTTATTTGTATGGGAATTCAACTTATCAGAATTAAAGAAATCAAATCCTCAAAACAAGTACAAGTTGGGAATGGAATGGCGCTTAAGAAATTTTTCCTTATTCTGATGTATGAATTTCTTTAAACCAAGTGTATGAAACCATGGCAACGCATGTAAATAACTTTTTTTTATAATCCTTTTCACACATTTTAGGGAAATTTTACTCAAAACAAAGATATCAATATACACTCAGAAAAAAAAAAAAAAAAAATCACGGATTATGGAGAAATGGGAATGATTCGGCGCTAAAAACATATTTTTATTGTTTTGAAAACAATTTTTTTAAAACGTGGTTTTTATTCCTTGATTTTAAGAAAATTGTACATCAAAACAATGAAAATACGTCTTTAGCGCCGAATCATTCCCACATTTCCATAATCTAAGTAAGTTGTTTTTCAGTGTAGGAAGCAATTTCTCTGACCCCGCCATATATTTTTTTTCTCAGTGTAGAGAATTGAAAACGAAAGAGACAGCAAGTCTAAAGAAGAAATAAAAAAGCTCATAAAATTACCAAAAGCGGATAAGTTTTCTAAAAGTGTGCAATAGTTTTTTTTTTAATTCGCTGATGAATTGATGGCAATTGTGTCAATGGATGCATGCGTATTTGCAACACGAATTGGAGAAGAGATCATCAGCAAAAAGTTGCTGCTATAAATGTATAAATAATTGTATCACAGATAGCTTAAAGCTCTAGCGGAGATCTACACAGGCATAAACCTCAGCTTACAGTCCTCGATATACTAGTAAATTAACGCTTCTCTTTGTCTTCTCTTCCCGCCAAATATCTAAAAATGTTTACAAAAAAAAAATAGAAAAAAGTTTCGAAAGCTAGTACCATTTGTGAGCTTTTCAAGCGCCTTTTTAAAACGACAAAAATGTGATATCATTTTTTAATGCAACGTGATCAACAATGCGTTACTCTAGAGAACTTTTGTATTACCATATATCTCTTTCCCATCAGATTACATGCATATGTGTGCCCACTTTAGCGATCCACTTTCAGACAGCGCTATGTGAAATTTTTTCGATTTTGATTCTGTACTTTAAATACTTTTTGGTTGTGTACATTTAACACTAGATACGCTGCAAATAATTAAAAAAAAAAAAATACCAAGAAATTCAGGTATGGGGGAAGATAGGCATGGGCCTACTGAGCTCGAAACTATTTTATTTTTTATTTTTTTTATGGTTAGGTTTTTGAGATAACGGTAATTTTGTGTGTTTTTTTTTTTTTGTTATCACTTCATTCAAAAACTATTTTCGCGGAAGTCGCAAGTGAGATAATCACAAGATGTACCTCGTTCGTAAGGCAATTACGCTTCCAACGATGCACAACGATGTAATAATTAAGCCAAATGACAGATGATCAAAATCAAATTTTTGTAATTTTTTCGCGATTTTTGAAAAAATTTTGGTTTTCATATTAAGTTTTTTATAAGTTGTAGGTAAAAATCAGAAAAGTTTTATGCTTTCAAAAATTAGCTTGTTTATTTTCAAACACTTTGAGCGTAATATTACCAAGATTCGATAAATATTTTATTTTTGGCGATTTTTTTCAGGTGAAACAAAAATAATATTTAATGGGCGAAAAATCCGGTTAGCTGATTCAATAATTTTTGAACGAGTGATAACCAAAAAACAGAAAATTACCGTTGTAGGGTTAATTTAACTTTGTTTTTTTATTGATCTTGTTGATCATGATTTCTATTGTGAAATTTGAAATACATAACTTCAAAAATTTTCTTCAGAGAATTTTTGAAACTTAAACAATAAACAACGAATTTTGGAAATAATGCATTTAAGTGTATTAAGCCTTGTACATTTTTTAATTCTAAACAAAATAATTTAAACTGAATTGTTCTATCATGCCGGTGGCTGATGATAGAAAAGAAATTAAACCTGCTAGCCGCCTTTTCGTTTTCGATAAACATAACAATCTTAATTTTTTAATAGATACAGGAGCTGTTGTTTCAGTAGTTCCTATTATAAAATTCAAAGAGTTTAAGAGAAATTCAGATTTAAATTTATGTGCAGCAAACGAAACAATTATTCAAACATTTGGCTCAAAATTACTTAAAATTGATTTGGGATTAAGACGTGAATTTCATTTTCCATTTATTTTAGCAGATTTAAAAACTCCAATTATTTTTTAGAAAAATTTGGACTTTTAGTTGATATTAAAAATAAACTAATCATAGATTCAGAAACAAAATTAAAAAATGTAGGTTCTTTGGGTTTCTGTGAAATTTTTGAATTAAAGATACCATTGGAAATTAACAAATTTACCGAATTAATTAAACAATTTCCTGAAGTTATTTCTGAACCAAATTATAATAAAATAGTTAAACATAATACTGTTCATAGAATTGAAACTAAAGGAATTTTACCTACTTCAAGACCACGTCGTTTAGATCCAGTCAAACTTAAAGTAGCGAAAACAGAATTTGAGTATTTAGTTAAAATTGGTGTTTGTAGGCCTTCAAGTTCTTCTGTTGCTTCGCCATTACATTTAGTTCCTAAAAAAGAAGCCAATGATTGGCGTCCTTGCGGAGATTATAGAAGACTTAATTTTATTACAGTACCAGATCGTTTTCCACTTCCACACATTCATGATTTGAGTATCGATTTTAAAAATAAAACAATAGTTTCAAATTTGGATTTAGTTCGCGCTTATCATCAAATACCAGTGGGGCACACAGAAAAATATTTTTGGGGGGGGTGGGGGGGGGGGGGGGGTTTTCAAAAAAAAAATATACTCAAAACTCGTCCAGACAATTTTTACTTAAATCTATTTATGTTTGGGGAGTGGACCTACGTATGCACACATTAAACAAAGGCACCTTTTAAAGCTCAATTCATTGCATTTTCTCTGTATTTAAACTAAAACTAACAAGTAAGGAAGCCTAAGTTCGAGTGGAATCGAACATTAGATACTCAGCTGTATGCTTATTGTTTGTTTGCCTTTGATGGAAACACGGTGTACTTTATATAAAGCGAGTGCTGCATGAAGTGGGCGTATCCACGCCCATTTTCCAAAATTTTTCTATTTTTTGTTTCCAGTCTATTGTAGAACTCATGCCACAAAATTTCAATGAATTATCTTTATATTTGACAAAGATATCGCTTAAAATGTTTTTATTAGGCCACTTTATAATACCCATATATAAAAGTGGGCGTGGTCGTCAACCGATTTCGCTAAAATTTTCAACATGTATTGCTACAGGTAATAAAAGTGTACACACCAAGTTTCATGATTATATATAAATTATTTGTCGAGCTATGGGCTCAGAAATCTCGTATATTCCTGCTCCTAAAAGGAGGCGGTGCCACGCCCATTTTCCAAAATTTTGGTCTTTTTTGTTTTATGTCCTTAGTTGGAATCTTGCCATAAAATTTCATTGATATATCTTTATATTTGACAGAGATATCGCTTCAAATGTTTTTATTAGGTCACTTTATAATACCCATATATAAAAGTGGGCGTGGTCGTTAACCGATTTTGGCAATTTTTCGTCAAAACATTTGCGTAAGCAAATATATCACGCTTACCAAATTTCATCTATATATCTTCAATAGTTTCTGAGTTATGACTCATAAAACTTTCAATGTTTGCCCCTTAATAAGTGGGCGTGGCACCGCCCATTTTCCAAAATTTCATCAAATTTCTTCATAGGGGCCTGAGCTCAACACGTGGGTAAAATTTCATCGCTCCAGCTATATTAGTGACTGAGATACCAAATTTCCGATTTTTACTATATAGGGGAGGTGGGCGTGGTCATGGTCCGATTTCGCCCATTTTCAATACCATCCGTTCTCGTCTTGATACCAACTTGCATTCCAAATTTCATCAAAATATTTCGATTTTTGCGTGAGTTATCGTGCGTACAGACGGACAGACGGACAGACGGACGGACATGACTCAATCGATTTCTCTTTTCACGCTGATCATTTTGATATATATAAGTCTATATCTATCTCGATTATTTCGTTCTGTTACAATCCACCGTTAGGAAATCAAAATTATAATACTCTGTGTACTAGTACAGCTGAGTATAAAAAGGAAAGGTCACCTGTATTATTGCGTCATAATTGCTACTGAATTCATATTTTTCGTCATGTAGCAGCTACATTATAGCTTTGGTGGAACGAATTGGATTATGGTGAATTAAATATTCGTTAAGTCCACATCGTTGTCAGCCCTACACACAATAGTAAAAAATGTTGGTGTTTCAAAAAGAAATTTCTGTCATGCATTTCCGTGGAAAATATATTGAATTTTATAGAAAACCTCCTTCTATACGCAATAGACACCATTAAACATTACTTTGGCTCATTTAAAGTCAACACATTTGAAAAAAAAAAAAAAAATTGTCTGGAAAAAGTTTGTATAAATAAGTGTATTATGATTTTCGCGAGATTTCAAGTTTGAGTGCTAAAAAATGCGGATAACTATGGAAACGCAAAAAAGAGGTATGTTTCATGATTTAGCGAAAGAAAACAGTGAGAACAATTTATTTTTAGCAAAATACTAGATGAAGAAATCTTAGTTTTTCTATGAGCGTAATTTTGAAGCATTAGCATTTTCATTTAAACTTTTAACAACTAAGGACCACTCTGGACCAGGTCTTATAAGCAGATTGCCAAGCAAAAAAAGTATCAAAAAGTATCAAAAGCACAACCGTGATTTTAAAAATTTTCATTTGAAAAACAAATAATAAGTAAAGTTGTGTATCTAATTCAGACCAGTTTTTTCTGGTTGTTTTTATTAAAAATATAGACATTTTAGTTAAGACACTCAAGTATTTTTTTGCAAATAGCATAATTTTTTTCAATTTAAATTTATTTCACAACAGTTTGCTCATGGAACGAAAACTGAAAGTCATAATAAATGAGTTTTTATTTTTCCTGTATTATGATTAACAATAAACTCTAAAAAAATAATAGAAACCTTATTGGTGACTTTTCAGTTCAGAACTAATTTTCAAAAGAAGTCCATTTTCGACTCACAATTCCCCTTAAATCTAAAAAAATCCAGTTCAGCAGCCACAGAGTTATAAGGCAAACTCATTACTTTGAAGCAAATTAAAAAAATGTCTCTGTCCAGTTTATATTTTTCTGAGTTTTTTAATTGGCCTACATTCCCACAACTTTTTAATACTATCCAGATACAATAGGTTTGTTTTTAGTTTAACATTTTCATAGTTTCAAAAAATTAAATTCTATCAGCAGAAAAGTATCAAAATAGGCCGTTTGTGAACAAAAAAGTATCAAATCACAAAATTTAGAAAAAAAGGTATCAAAAAAGATACAATTGTATCAAAACGGCAACGCTGTTAGTGACTATGTATTCATTTATTTTACAAATTCATACATCGTCGGCAGAAAGATTGCTTTGAAAACAACAAATTACAATTTTTCAAATGACTATGTAGAATTAAATGCTATTATTTAAAAATTCAATTACTTTTGGGGGGGGGGGGTTAACACCCCAAAACCCCCCCCCCTGCATTCGCCACTGTCAAATACCAATAGCATCTGAAGATATATATAAAACTGAAATTACAATACCATTTGGTTTATTTGAATTTGTTCGTATGCCTTTTGGTTTGAGAAATAGCGCTCAAACATTTCAGCGGTTTATAAATGAAACATTTTTCGGACTTGATTTTGTATTTGCATATGTAGATGATATATTAGTAGCTAGTGAAAATGAAGAACAGCACTTTGAACATTTAAAAATTGTTTTTAAACATTTAGAACAATATGGCTTAAATATTAAACCAACAAAATGTGTTTTTGGTTCACCTGTTATAAACTTTTTGAGTTATGAAATTTCTGCAAATGGAATTAAACCATCAAAAGATAGAGTTGAATTAATAACTAATTTTGAAAGACCAAATTCTATAAGTAAACTGCAAAAATTCATTGGAATGGTAAATTATTACCATCGATATATTCCAATGATTGCAAAGGAACTTCTTCCTTTACATCAAATTGTAACAATTGCAAACAAAAATAAGAACAAAACTATTAATTGGACTGATGAATATATTTCTGCCTTTGATAATGTTAAATACCTTTTTGCTGAAAATACACTTCTAAATCATTTTGATAAAAATTCTAAGTTATTTTTATCTGTTGATGCTTCAAATGTTGCAATTGGAGCTGTTTTACAACAAGTTAAGAATGATACTTTGGAACCTTTGGCTTACTTTTCTAGAAAATTAAGTCCAGCAGAATGCAAGTATTCTACTTTCGATAGAGAACTTTTAGGTATATATAGAGCAATTAAACATTTTAAACCTTTTTTAGAAGGTCAAATATTCACTGTATATACAGATCATAAACCACTGACATACATTTTAAATTCAAACACTGAAAGATCTCCAAGACAAACACGAAATTTGGAATATATTGCACAGTTTACCAATGATATACAACATATTTCTGGAAAGAACAATATTGTGGCAGATACATTATCAAGGTTTCCAGAAATTGATGAACTTTCAACAAGAGACATTAGTTTTCAGACTTTGTTTGCTGAACAACAAACTGATGAGCTTCTTAAAACTATGATATCTTCTCCAAAAACTAAAAATAATTTAAAAGAAATTAACATTCCAATTCATAATTTTAAAATTTGGTGTGATGTTTCTGGTACTACACCACGTCCCTATATTCCAAACTCCATGAGAGAGATTATTTGTAAAAAATTACACTCTTTATCACATCCAGGAGTTCGTGCAACTAGGCGTTTAATACAATCAACATATTTTTGGCCTAATATGCGAAATTATATAAATGAATGGACCTCAAATTGTATTGCTTGTCAACAATCAAAAATTTCAAGATACATATATTAAACCTCCTTTACAGAAAATAGAAATACCAAAAGATAGATTTGAACATATCCATTTGGATTTAGTTGGACCTCTTCCACCTTCGAATGTTTATCGTTATGTTTTGACAATTATTGATAGACATTCACGATGGCCAGAAGCTTATCCTCTTCGAAACATAACTGCTCAAACTGTAGCAAACTCTTTTGTTCAAAATTATATTTCTAGATTTGGTGTTCCTCTTAAAATTACTGTTGATCAAGGTGCACAATTTTCATCTCAATTATTTAATGGAGTAACTAAAATTCTTGGATCACACAAAATTCAAACGTCTGCTTATCATCTACAAGCTAATGGTATGATAGAACGATTTCATCTTCAACTTAAAACTTCAATTATAGCTTCAGGTGATTCAATACATTGGTCAGAAATTTTACCAATTATTTTATTAGGTTTAAGGACTGCTGTTAAAGAGGATTTAAAGTCATCCCCAGCTGAACTTGTTTATGGAAAAACTATTAGAATTCCTGGAGAATTAGTTGTTTGTGGAAAAGATGAATATTCTTCAGAGGAAACACTTAAAGGATTGCGAGATCATTTTTCAAAAGTTAGAACAAAAATTCTACATCATAATAAAGATGTTAGCTTTGTTCCAAAATCCCTCGAAGAATGTGAATATGTATTTGTAAAGATTAATCAAACTTCTGGACTTAAATCACCTTACGAAGGACCATTTAAGGTAATATCAAAACAAAAAAATACGTTTAGGTAATACTATTAAAACTGTATCAATTAACCATTTAAAACCTGCACATATTTCATCTACTACACCAACTGAATCTAATATTAATTCTAAAAAAGTTACTTTTAATATTAATTAATTTATTATTTAGCTTAATTTTTTATTTATTTATTTTTTTTTTTTTTCGTATGTATGTATGTTTTACGGGAGGGGGAGTAAATGTAGGGTTAATTTAACTTTGTTTTTTTTATTGATCTTGTTGATCATGGTTTCTATTGTGAAATTTGGAATACATAACTTCAAAAACTTTCTTCAGAGAATTTTTGAAACTTAAACAATAAACAACGAATTTTGTTAACGTATAATTTTAAATAAAATTAAAAAAAAAAATAAATATATATGGAATTTTAATTACCATAACCGTTATCTCAAAAACAAAATATTAAAAAAAAAAAATTGTTCCGAGTTCAGCAGGCCCATGTCTATCTCCCCCACATAGCTGAATTTGTTCTGATTTTTTGGCTGTAACATAGTGTAATGGCAGTTAAGAATTTATTTGCAATAATCCCTGCGTATTGTGAAAAAAATCGCATTAAATACGAATGTCAAATGTCTCTATCTGAAAAAAGTTACTCATACGCCTAGGCACATATTCGGGTAATTATTATGCGTTTCAATTTCAAAACTAAAAAATACTGCTACAAAACTAGCTACATACATATGTGAAATATTTAACAGTGAATTTGTAAAAGACTCATTGCGTTTTATTTTTTTATATCATTAAATTCCTTATAGGTTAAGCTTTCAGTTAATAACAAAAAATGTTCGAATAAATTAGAGTTTGATGCCGTAGTGGTTTTTCTAATTTGTGGCTTACTTAATACGAAAAAGCCACATAGCCCTGCTTGAAAGTGGACTACTCATATCTGCATAGTACATATCGCACGTTTTATGCAATAGGGATTTAACTCAAAAAAAAATTTTTTTTGGGAAAACGCAAATAAAGTTTTATAATTTCAAATAGTTTCCTTCTACGGCTAACTACAAAATCACTTCTAACTCAAAGGCACTAACCAGTTATTGAAATATGTGGCAAAATCCCAGAAATCGAAAATTTCGAGATAAATCCCTATTGCATAAAACGGGCGATATGTGAATGTATGTATGTATGTATAAATGAGTTTCTGCGAAGAAAGATCGAAAATACAAAAAAAAAAGGAAAACACAAAACAAAAAACAAAAAAAAAACGATATGTACTCCAATTACAAAGAGCATTCATTATGTGATCATTAGTCTACATGTTCATTATTAGTTTTTATACATACCGAAACACATACATACATAAATATGTAGATAAAATACATAAATCCTCATCTACAAAGCAATGGATCCACTATAGCCCCAAACACTTGAAAATGTGTGTCTGCGAGCCATCACGCCCCATTGGCGACGCTGTTCATTTACTGTAGTAGCCGTTGCACTTATGGAAATTGTGTTGCAAATATGTATGAATGTTTAGGAAGTAGGCTGCCAAGTACTTAAATATTTATGCTTAAGTATATGTGGATATATGCATGTACATTTGTATGTACATATAGCAATAATAATGCAAATGTTTTGAAAAGTATTTAGTGGGTCATAGCCGACAGCAGACGCCTTCGTCTAACGCAAGCCAATAAAAATAAAAAAGGAGAGCAAAATTTTAAATTGGGGCAATATTGATTTATGTATGTTTGCAAAAAAAATGCAAATCTGTATATATGTATGTATATCTCGCGGACTATTAATTTTAAAATCATAAAGAATTGTGTATGTATGTATATAACACAATAATACACTGGCACGGGTACAACTCTAACGAGTTTTATGTTGCGATTTTATCCTCCCCCTATATTCGGCATGCGCTTCTAAATTCATTTTCTAATGAAATTGGTGGATCTATAGTTTTATGTCGACTTCGAACGTCAAGCCCATTTTTTGGTGAGGCGCTTTTTGGTGTTACAAATACAGTGGGGTAAAATGACTTTCTTTTTGCTGGGGTGGTAAAATGAAATCCCAGGAATCATAAGAAGCAAGAAACGTTAAAAAAATCCTCATAAGAGTGATATGTTGTGGAAAGATTTTCCGTCATTCCTTATCAAGTTTGGTTTGGACGATGAATGACAGAAAATTGTTCCACAATACATCATACTCCTACCCTGTCGGAAAAGCAAGCAACCAAAATGAAATACCTGATAAGTAGGGTTGCCAGATACTTTTCTGAAAAAAAGCAGTACATTGCTTTTTAAAAAAAAAAAAAAAAAAAAAAAAAAAACAATATATGCGGAGAAAATCGTCTTTATTAGTGGCATTTTGTTTTTGTTTCCGTATCGTTAACTGTCAATCATGTTTCTATGACATGGTTACAAACGTCGAATTGTTTAGTTTCGGCTAAAAATCAGTACAAAATCCAAAAAATCAGTATTTCTTAAGGTTTTGAAAACCATCAGTACGGAGCACTGATAAGAGTCTCTACACTCAGGGAAAAACAGCATTTTAAAATCAAAAATAAAATTTTTTTTTTCATAATGCATGTTTTAAATGAAACCATTTTTATTTTAACAATGAAAATTTTTAAATTAAAAAAGAAATTTTTGAATTAAGAATAAAATTTTTGGAGTAAAAATGCATTTTGGATTTAAAAAGAAACATACTTAAATTAAACAAGTAAGGAAGCCTAAGTTCGGGTGGAATCGAACATTAGATACTCAGCTGTATGCTTTGATTGTTTGTTTGCGTCTGATAGAATCACGATGTATTTTATATAAAGCGAGTGCTGCATAAAGTGGGCGTAACCACGCCTATTTTCAACATTTTTATCAGTCATCCCACTAAGCATATGAATATTATTCTTTGCTCAAAATTTCATTCCTTTATGACTTCTAGTTACAAAGATGTCACGTTACAAATTCCCAAAGGGTGTTCCAGAAATATCTTTGTCAAAAAGTAGGCGTGGTCATAAACCGATTTGAATAAATTTTTGCGTGTCTATTAACACACAAGTTATAAAAGTGTATAAACCAAGTTTCGTCATAATATCTCAATTATTTGTCGAGTTATAGGCTAAGAAATCTCGTATATTCCTTTGTCTAAAAAGAGGCGGTGCCACGCCCATTTTCCAAAATTTTTCTACTTTTTGTTTCCGGTCTATTGTGGAACTCATGCCACAAAATTTCAATGAATTACCTTAATATTTGACAAAGATATCGCTTAAAATGTTTTTATTAGGCCACTTTATAATACCCATATATAAAAGTGGGCGTGGTCGTCAACCGATTTCGCTAAAATTTTGAACATGTATTACCACAAGTGACAAAAGTGTACGCACCAAGTTTCGTCATTATATATCAATTATTTGTCGAGTTATGGGCTCAGAAATCTAGTATATTCCTGCTTCTAAAAAGAGGCGGTGCCACGCCCATTTTCCAAAATTTTTGTGGTTTTCGCTTTATGTCCATAGTTGCACTCCTGCCATAAAATTTCAATGATATATCTGTATATTTGACAGAGATATAGCTTAAAATTTTTTTATTAGGTCCCTTTATAAGACCCATATATAAAAGTGGGCGTGGCCGTCAACCGATTTTAACTATTTTCCGTCCAAATGTTTGGCTAAGTAAGTAAATCACGCATACCAAATTTCATCGATATATCTTCAACGGTTTCTGAGTTATGACATATAAAACTTTCCATGTTTGACCCTTAATAAGTGGGCGTGGCACCGCCCATTTTCCACAATTTCATCAAATTTCTTCATAGGGGCCTGAGCTCAACACGTGGGTAAAATTTCATCGCTCCAGCTATATTAGTGACTGAGATACCAAATTTCCCATTTTTTCTATATAGGAAAAATGGGCGTGGTCATGGTCCGATTTCGCCTATTTTCAATACCAACCGTCCCAGTCTCGATACCAACTTGCATTTCAAATTTCATCAAAATATCTCAATTTTTGCGCGAGTTAGAGTGTTTACAGACGGACGGACAGACGGACGGACGGACGGACAGACGGACGGACATGGCTCAATCGATTTCTCTTTTCACCCTGATCATTTAGATATATATAAGTCTACATCTATCTCGATTATTTCATTCTGTTACAATCCACCGTTATGTGATTAAAACTATAATACTCTGTGTACTAGTACAGCTGAGTATAAAATGAAAATGAATGTTGATTCAAAAACTCGCTCTTTGTTCAACATTTTTTTGTGAGAAAATATTTTTTGTGAGAAATCCAACAAAAACAATAATGAGAATAATTTTTTTTTTTTAATTTTGTTTTTACAATGATTCATATAATTCATGGATTGTTTTTTAGGAAAAGCGAAGTATAAATAGGTTACAACAATTCAATATAATGTTTAATGTTCCACTACGTGATGGCGTTGGATAGAATTTCAGGTTGATGTCATGGTTCGAATCCGGAGGAGAATATAAAATAAAGAAGAAAAAGGAGAATAAGGAGAATAAGAAATAAAGATAGCAAACCTCCTCTTCTTTTCTACTTCACCTTTAAGGCGGATTCATCGTTCGAGTTCAGAACTTTTTTGCCATGTGGTTGTTGTTGTGTTTTCGGAGTGTGAGAGGAATTCCGAAAAGTTCTGAACTATTTTTATTAGTTAACTCAAATTCAACTTTAGTTCAGAACTCGAACGATGAATCCGCCTTTAAGGCGAAGTAGAAAAGAAGAGGAGAACAATCGGAGGCTCTAGTTTTGTAGTTGGGACTCGGATTGAGAGAAGATGAAGAGAACGCCGTTGGATACAATTTCGAATCCGGAAGAGAATATGAAATAGAGAACACTGCAGTGAAGCAGCGTTTTTTTTTCTTTCTCATATTGCTTAAAATAAAAAAAAAAAATTTAATTTTAAAATGTTTTTTCTTGATTTAAAAATTTTACAATGAACATTTTTAAAATAAAAATGTTGATATTTACATCACTTTTAAATACGTGTTTGCCCATTTTAAGCACGTTTTAATATGTTTTTATAATTTTTTTTCCCTGAGTGTATGAGTCTATACAAGATTTCATTAGGGGCATTTCAGTTATTACATGTGGGTCTGGGTTAAGATAAATTTTTACTGAAACAATCCGGCTCATAATGAAAATTGGCTGCACTTGAAAAAAACTAAAAAGAAGAAGAAACATATACAACATATACCCAGCAGTAAAAATCTGAAATGAATCCTTTATGAATCACTGATGAAATTTATCATGAGGAGGCATCAGTGAATACTTTCATATAAAGGCTGCTGAATTTTTTCAAATAAATGGTTTGCTTTCCTCATGCCTATATGACTCCGTTCGGAGCCGGCATAAAACTTTCCAATGGTAGGAAAAACAAAAGGAGCACACCTAGAATTGGGAGAGAAGCTCGGCCATAAAATTCGTCAGAGTTATAATAGCGCAAAAACAATTCTTCTGTACATTGGAAAGAGACAAATACTCCCTCAAAAACAATTTTATTGACTTTAAACTTCAAACTAAATGAAAATAACGATTTCAAAAATTATCTTTTTGGAAATTTGAATTTAAATTACTGAAATAAATTATGAAACTCAAATGGCGGGATAGCTATGTATTCCATGTTATAAGGAGAAGCCAGTGCGCAGTATAACTTTTCTTCCGGACTTGTTCTTTCCCCTTACAGCCAAAGCAGAAGCTTACAAGAGGCAAATTTGAAATTTGTATTTCCATATATTTTTTATTTTAAATATAATTTGTTTTATAGTTGTCAAATTGAAAACTTTGTCAGAAAAGCTGCCGAATGTCAAAAAACCTACCGAAATACAAGCTGGCTCGTTGGTTTTTAACCGCCTAGATGGTATTTCGTTTGGTTTTTTCTATATAGCTTGCCCGCTTGTACCAACGCAAAACGATAGTGATGAATATTCAACAAAGAATCATCAATGATCATTTAGCAGTGAAACAAATTTACTGCAGGGTATATCTATATACAGTGAAACCTCCCTTGGGCGGACACCCACCGTCGGGGAAATTTTGTCCGCTCAAGAGAGGTGTCCGCTTAAGGGGGTGGGTTCCTATTTTAGAAATTTTTTGGATTTTAAAGGATTTATTTATTCATATTTCACTAAAAAAAACAAGGATTCTTATGTCTTCAAAATTTCACTTAAATACATAAATATGTACATATATATATGTACATAGTATGTATGTATGTATATACATAAAGTATTAACATACATATTAAATTACAATTAGTAAGTTGCTGAGAACTAGAAATGTTGGGATATCTTTTAAATTATTTAAAAAATTGTGAAATTGTCGGTTAACGAGGTTTTTTTTTGCTTATTTAAAATAAAATTGTTTTGCAGATGGCTTTCAAATTTCTGCAACAATTCAAATGCAATAAGGTCTTCCGTGCAAAATCTTTTCAAATTTGAAACTGCAGTCAAAGCGATTTCGTTCGAGGAGATTACATTACCTACTTTCAGCGGTAGTTAGTATTGGTACTATCATCTTCAATGTTTTCGACGATTTCGTCAGTTAGAACATCTAACTGGAAATCCGTGAATGTTGTTATATCTTCCAATAAAGTCATGCGGACATTTATTTTAGTTGCTGATTCCCCTTTCATCGTAGCGCTTTTTACCTAACGAACATTCCACGAACCTTTTTTATATTGCTATACAACTTATAAGAGGAGTTCGTGTCCGCCTAATATAGGTTTTTATGTGATTCGTTATGAAAAAAAATCAAAGTGTCCGTTGACCAGAGGTTCGTGTCCGCTTAATAGAAGTTTTTAGTTCAATTCAATAGTAAATAACTGTCCGCGTCCGGCCAAGAGAGTGTCCGCCTAAGAGAGGGCAATTTGTTCTAAAAATTTAACCTAAACCTTGGTGCATGAAAAAATGTCCACTCAAGGGAGGTGTCCGCCTATGAGAGGTGTCCGTTAGGGGAGGTTTCTCTGTATATGTATACATACACAAATGTCACTTTTCAGTTCTGCAAAAAAGCACTGTGCTGCCAAATCAGCACGGAAAAAACAAATCGAACAGGGCGGATCAAAAATTGAACCAGCAATTTATCTGGTTTAATCGATCTGAAATCTTTGTTGTTGCATTTACGTGCAAAAATTTTTATCTGGGTTAGGATCACCGTATGTGAAACACGGCTATTTTCGTTCTCAAACAAAGACAATTTATGCACTTAAATATCAAAAGTGCGCCACCAGTTAGATTAAATGTATGTATTTCACCACGATTCCGATCTATTCAACCTAATTTATGACATGAAGCAGATGTTTTACGTTGCATTGATACATTCTTGTACGTGTGTATGCAAAACAAGAACATCTATAAGGAATATGATTATTAGATATGTACATAGAATATTCTTCTTTTCTTTTATTTTGCATTTTACACACAGAGCTCACTGATCTTCAAGTGTGTGTTTTTTTGTGATCTCATTAATTTTGACACACAAATTCAAATGAAAAAGTTTGTTTTATATGCAAATTAATACATACATACATGTATATGTACATTAGGCCGTCTCGCCTTATAGGCGCCAGAAAAAGTCCACCGTATGAACTGCCCCCCCCCCCCCCCCCCTTCCTGTGTATTTCGATCGCTTCAGTGCAACCCGAAATAAAACACATTTAACATTCCTCGAAATATATGGTTATAGCTTTCTGTGGTCTTTAAGGTTCTTTTTTTACAAAGATTTCTTCTGAGGAGACTCGCAGTGAAATTTTATGTTGAATAATATTCTGGAACATTTTAAACCTCTAGCGACCTTTTTTTTTTTTAGGAAAATGTTACACTACGGACGATCTCTCCTTAATGCGTACAACTAACATTATGCTTTCCTTTGCTCATTTTTCAACTTGCATATTTACTGCCTTTTTGTTTTTTGAATTTAACTAAACCTCATATTTCATGAAAATTTTCTGATTTTTTTTATATGTGTTGTGGAAAAAAATTGAAAATAGTTTTATGGCTACGCTTTCACGAAATGAAAAATTTTTGATGGATGACTCGCTGTGTTTTGTTGTTAATGGCGTTTTTGCGTTTTTATTGCTTCATTGTTCTGGTTTTAGTTTTTACACTTACATATTATCTTTTGACTTTTTATTTTATGGCTTTTCTTCTTTTTTTTTGTTTTTTTTCTTTGTTTTTTTTTTTTAGTTTTATGTACATTTTTTCCTTTTCTTCTTTGTTTTTAATTTTTTTTGTTTAATTTTTCTTATTTGCCTTTTACTTTTCATTATTTTTTTCTTTCTTATGACAATTTCCCCATGTATTTTAATACATAGTATATACATACGTATTTCAGTTCTCTTGGCGTTGTGACAATCGCCGCTGCCAAATTATTACATACACATTTATTAAACCGTCAAGGTGAGTCGAAAAAATTATTTCGAACCTATATTTTGGCCACCACGAGAAAAACTTGAAATTCCATTGTAGTCACTCATATTGTAAATATTAAATACCAATCCAATAAACATTAGGCTTGTTTAACAATTCGAAAACGTTTGGAAAACGAATGCCTTTTTCAAGCGTACTGATATAAACTGGTAAGTTTATCAGCATATGTACATAGCATTTATTTGTGTAAACATTGTCGAAAAAAATTAAAAGCTGCTAAAGACGAATCAGTTTGCTAAGTTACCAACCGCTTACAAACCAAAATCAGTGCGTATATTTCTCTGGTTTTGATAAATGGATTTTCGAACAAATTTTGACACATCACTTATGTATAAGGTTTACAAGAATTTATGGCTTTATATGTCTACCCCTTCTATTTTTTCGCTCATAAAAAATGATAAATTGCGTCTATCCCATTAGCAAAATGTCAACAACAAAAAATATGAATTAAAAAATGAAAACGAAATAAAGCAAAATTGAGAAAAGGTTATTTACATGACATATTCCTTTGTTTAACAAGTAAAATAAAGCAAATAAATAAGTGAAAAAAATTGCGCTTACACTTGATGCTATTTTTAAGCTATTACCCAGTGCCGGTAAAGCGAGAAAACGATCAGCTTCCAGATATAAAAGTCATAAATATCTATATACACATTTACATACATATGTATATACATATGTAAGTACATATATATGTATACAGCTTCCAACGTGAATATCAGTCATAAACTTAAGTTAGACAAATTGCCGAACTCATAATTTGGTTTTTGTTTTGTTTCGGTTTTGGTTTGACAACTCGTCTTAAGAGTTTTGTTTACATTTATTATTATGCTTAATTTGCGCGAAAAAGGTGAGGATTTGAATAACACGAAAAGCGTGTAGAAATGATAGTACTTGTGTATATCGAAGCATTAAGGACTATTCTAAGTAATTGAAGTTTTGTCTTGAATAACAAAATTTAACTTAAAGCAAAAAATTAGGTTTTCTATAATTTTGTGACTATCTAAATTTTGCTCATAACAAATAAATTTTTTTATTAAACCGACCCAAAATATTTGGATTAAAAAAGCTAAAAAGTGGAAGCATTCCAAAAAAATAAAATAAAATAAAATAAAATAAAATAAAATAAAATAAAATAAAATAAAATAAAATAAAATAAAACAAAATAAAATAAAATGAAACAAAATGAAATGAATAAAATAAAATTAAAAAATAAAATTAAAGAGTATATAAGAAAATATAAACAAATAAAAATAAAATCGACTAAAATGAAATAAAATAAAATAAAATAAAATAAAATAAAATAAAATAAAATAGAATAAAATAAAAAATAAAATTAAATAGAATAAAAGAAAATGAGATAAAATAAATTAAAATAAAATAAAATAAAATAAAATAAAATGAAATGAACTGAAATGAAATAAAATAAAACAAATGAAAATAAATAAAATAAATAAAATAAAATAAAATAAAATAAAATAAAATAAAATAAAATAAAATAAAACAAAACAAAATAAAATAGAATAGAATAAAATAAAATAAAATAAATAAAAATAAAATAAAAATAAAATTAAATTAAATCAAAAAATTAAAATATGTAAAATAAAAAAAATAATACAATAAAATAAAAAAAAAATAAATAAAATAAAAAAATAAAAATAAAAATAAACTAAAATGAAATATAATAAAATACCAAAAAATAAATAAAAAATGAAAAATAAAAATTAAAATTAAAATAAAATCAAATAAAAAATCAAACCAGTATAATAAGATATGGATTTTCATTATTTTGCAATGTCCGTCTCTGTGGTTTATATGTATATACTATGTATACATTAATTAATTTATTATTTATTATTAAATAATTAAAACCTGAATAAAATTTTTTTAAATATGGACATATGTATGTAGGTATGTATTTTGTTTTGTAAACACATTTTTGTCAAAAATATGAAAACCGAAGCGAGACAAAGAAAAAATCAAAAAACTCATTACACAGAAATTTTTATACAAAAAGCTAAAAATATAAGGTAAAATATGAAAAATACGAAAAATGCATATACTTAAGTAAGAACTTAATAGAAAGCACAAACAAGCGAAATAAAAAAAATAAACAAATACATATTTTTTTGTTCATGGTATGTTACCTTTGTGCACATAATTTATAAAAAAAAAATAAACAAATACATACATAGTATTTTTTTGTTCATGGTATGTTACTTTTGTGCACATAATTTATAAAAATGTTATTAACAATAATAAAATAAAAAAGCCCACATACGAATGAATTGTGTCTACACACACTAACCAGCTCACGAAGCGAACATTTGAAAGCAAAAATCTTAGCAAATAAAAAAAAAAAATAGAAGCGAGTGGGCGACTTGCGACGCCGCATAACCGAATGAATGAGCAAAACAAGTAAATAATTTTTTTTTATTATTTAATTAACATGCATAGATACCTACATATGTATGTACATACATACATACATATATATGATATAATCATTTATGTACATTTATCTATAATATAATAGATTCTATATACATATATATATATCAACGTCACTATTTTGTTTTTTTTTTTTCAGTTTTTGCTAGAACCATTTCGAATGTACGAGCGCCTTTTAGACAAAACGTTCAATTGGCATATCGGTCTACTCAACGTGCGATCGCTGTGTCGGTCGCGATCGTCACTCGTTTGTCAAACGCTGACGTCGCCGAAAGAAAACGAAGCAAAAAAAAAATGCCGAACGGAAGTGCAAGTGAGAATGCGAAAAATGAGTCAAATGAGTGGGTGGCTTAGTTGATTGTGTGAGAATAATCGATTTTATATTTTTAATTTAATTTATCGAATATAAATTTGCGAGAGCGAATCATATGATCGCGTGCTACAAAACTACAAAATTGATTATTTTGCACGCGAGTGTGCCAATTTTTGTCTACATGCATACATATGTCTGGCTGTGAAAGAAATATGTAGTACATATGTACAAAATAATGATTACAAATCGCCAGAAGTTAAGCAAGTCAATTGAATTATGCGCCAGTAGGTAAGTTTGATTGATTTGTTTTACATTATCACATTTTATCGTACAGTACAATTTTGTATAACTTGTAGACATTGTACATTGCGCAATGTTATTGTACCTAAGTCATAAATGTTTTTATTGATTTTTATTTTATGGGGTTTTTTCAACTTTTGCAATTTTTCTTTGTTAATATGGTACGCAAATTTTGTGTTTGCTTCGTAATTATTTACTTTTGTGCAGAAGGCTTTTTATTTGTTTATTATTTTTGGAGATTTTTGGGCGAGTTAACTTGTAAAGAACTACATACATATATACCAACAGCTTGAGCTTATTATACCTTTCATAAACATGAAGCGGTATTATGTCTATCTTTGTTTCTAAAGAGATGAATTGTAAGTACAAAGGGAAAGTTGAGCTGAGTCTATGAATGTCAATTCCAAGGAATAAGTATATATGTTTTTTTGCTCTCTGACGTCTTTTAGGTTTTTTGTACAGAGATTTTGTCTGAGAAGACACCTAGTGCAATTTTATGTCTAATAATTTTCTAGAACATTTTAACCCCCTAGCGACCCTCAAAACACTAGATTTTTTAACAATCTCAAAAAGGGGTCAAAAAGACCTCTTGGAGGGGGTGTTAGAGGTTTAAGGTATCCTACGAAATTAAAGCTACTTAATGCGATTTTACTACCTATATGTTTTCTAACAACATATTTCTATACGATGTGTACTATTTTAACCCATTTTCCCCCTAATTTAACCTCAGGGAGTAAAACGGTTTGGGGCAGGGACCGTAATCATTATGAGTTTTATAATAAAAATCGAGATTTAATCATTATACATATCGCACCCTAAATCATAAAGTGGCACAACTCGAAATTCAAAAATTTTCAGGAGCGCCAAAAAACTTTTTTCCATTACAAGCAATCGTATGGCAAAGGGCCAGGTATAATGGTTATTTTTCGGTCGAAAGAGACAGTTATTCAAAAGTTTTTTTTTTGGCAATCGCTAGAGATATGTTCCATATACCCGTTTATGAAAAAAACTCGATTTCGAAAAATTTTGAGTTGTGCCACTTTTTGATTTAGGGTGCGATATGTTGAGTTTTTATACATTTCATCTAAAATAATCATTATTTTTTGAGTCAGAAGTAAAACTTGTTCTTATATTTTATCTGTCAGAAGTAATAATTTTTTTTTTTTGAAGTTTATTTTTTTGATCAGAAATAAAACTTATTCCTTAGGGCACAGCCAGACGACGCAAGACAGTAATTTCAGAAAGTGAAAAATTCAAATTTTTGTACTTGTTTTTTTGTTTTTTTTTTAAAGAAACAAAAACAAAAATTTGAATATTTCACTTTCTAAAAGTAATTTCTTGCATCGCCTGGCTGTACCCTTATTCTCTGAAGTTCTCTGACGCATAAAAAATAAAACTCAAACAAAAAATTTATGATTATTTCTGATATATAAAATATCACTCAAGGAATAAGTTTTATTTCTAATCAAAAAAAAAAAAAAATAAAACTCAAAAAATAATGATTAATTTTGATTTTTTGAATATCGCTTAAAATTTTCCGATTATAGTGGATTTGGATAGTGCTCTTTGACACACGCACACACACATACTCGATACACTTCTCCGATTTTTGCAAGTATTTGATATTTTCCATTTAAAATATAACGAATAATGATTATTATCGGTCCCTGGTTTGGAATGGTCTTTCATTCTGCGTGGGAAATTATTCGACCGCCAAAAGTGCTGTTGCACAGTGGTATTATTCATTATTATTAGTTTGAAATTTAATACCCATTTAAAAAATAGCCAAGACCTCCTCAGTAGGTTGATTTGATATAATTTTGCTGCGATATAAATTTTGAAATAAAAATGTATGTTTCTATAGCGTAATGCTGGCTCCGAATGTGATCTGCCAAGACATGTTAGTTTAGTTTACACGAGTCAAAAATCGAAATTGGGATTTCCAATTTCCATTCCAACTCACCGTACTCAAATTTTCGAATGAACTTTCATTTGTGAGAACAAAATGGACCGAGCT
The DNA here is from genome assembly GCA_960531455.1 of Urophora cardui. Lineage (NCBI taxonomy): Eukaryota > Metazoa > Arthropoda > Insecta > Diptera > Tephritidae > Urophora > Urophora cardui. Next base: position 125,548,954 of record OY482673.1, read on the forward strand.
AATTTAATTAACCGCCACTGTAAGTGTAGTAAAATGTAAGTCAAGCACTTGGTGGTCCATAAATCATACTTGTAAAGCACAAGTAATACAAAAATAAATAAATTTAAATGTACAAGAAAACTAAAAAAAATTGAAAAAAAAAAATTTAACACAAAAATTATGAAAAGCTCAAAAACAATGAAAAATGTGCTAAGTATGTGTATGTCCTTAATGAAAATTGCACGCCAACAAGCGTTGCGAGCGATTTCGCAAGTCTTGCAAAAATAGTAAAAATGACTCAGTGCAAATGAAGCAAAAAAAAGAAGAAAAAAAAATGTAATGAATTTTGCGAAAATGCTGCTGTGTCAATTAGCATATACTATAGGATAGGCTACATACATACATATGTATACATATATTTACGTACAATGTACATGTATAAAATGCACCTAAAGACAAGTACTTATATACTTATACTAGCCGTGCATTTTTCAACACAATAGGCCGATTTTCATCAACGGAAACTCGTCTATAATGCCGTTTGTTGCGGAGGCGGTCACGCTTATTGGATAAACAGATGTACATACATATGTATGAACACGTTAGTATGTTTTTATCTACACATTTCCCTGTAAAAAAAATTGTGCGATTAGTCTGGAAAGAGATTTGTCCCGGATTCCTCTCTTTCGGGTATAATTGGTCTACAATTACTCCTCAATTGTACACGGAAGGGTAAAAATGTAGACTAATTATTGACAACTGTACTCAAAAGTTTATAAATGAACTTCGAAATATGCTTTGTTCAGGTATAAAGGGGTACAACTTCCATTCGGTATCCGATTGGCATCAAAGTGGAGTAGTCCAGCTTCGTACTCGTTCAGGTAGAAAAGGGTACAATTAGTCTCACTATAGGACATGCTCAAACAAAAGGGAACGCTTTATTCCATCTAAGGAGACCACAAGTTGTATTAGTCGCATGCTGCCTTGCGAGTGAACCCAGACACATCCCGAATTAGTCGTATTTTTTGCAGGGTTATATATCTATATTGTATAAGGTACTATACAATATTTTATATACATACATACATATATTCTATTTGATGTCGTTCACAATTTTGCCATTTTCTATTTTCTCTAAGTGCTGAATATTTTATTGCCAATCACATAAAAATCGTGCCAAATTTAATTACAAGCAAAATACAAAGTACATCTAAATGATCACAGGAAGATTAAATCGCTCGATTGTGCATGACTTTGCGCGCTTTTGTATGGCGTTTTTAATTTGGATAATCCCTTTTAAGTGACGTCATTGTTATTTATAACTTTACTACACCTGATTTTATGGAGAAATACAAAATATTTTGATATTACTGGTACATTTTTAATGAGATCATTGAAACAATTTGGAAATATAAGTAGCTCTGAGAATCCTTCTATTTTTCGAACTACGCAGTATTGCTCTAAGAGAATTTGTGGCGCCTACATTAGTGAAGTAAACTTTTTCCAGCTGTATTTCAGAAAATGTGCAATTGTATTTCCGTTTGGTGTCCAAATGAGCTTGATGATATAAGCGAAAGCCCTTTTCTAAAGACTTTGACACGACGTTGCTCTGTAAGCCGTTATTAGTACCATACGTTATTCGTCAAATGAAATTTTGAAGCTCGCACTTCTATAATAATTGTCGTTTTCGATTCGCCATCAAACAAGCGAGGTCGGATCGAACAAAAATGTTTGAATCCATAATGAGTAGTAGCCATACTCGCTAACTGGTCGATAAAAATTTCCCTCTGCTCGCTCTCATTCACATATAAATTTGGCAGAGGGTAATTTATAGCCAGCAGAGAAATTGTGAATCGAAAGCGGCTATTGTGGCAGCATTATTATTTATACTACAATTCCGTAAAAATTAGCATTGTGAGCGAAATCAAATCAAATTTTGAAAGTGGAAGATGCGCTGAATATGAATCTGGTCTCAACAAAGAAGAATTATAATAGTTATGTACCTACATACATATTTATGTATAGATACATAGCCCAGAAGCCAAATTGACATGTACACTAGACTAGACATGAAAACTCTTTAAAAGACCGTCCCTAAATATAAAGCTAATGTTAAGGAGGTCTCCGGACAACTTTTTTTTTTTGATCCCGTTTGATCCCGCAAAAAACCACCGAATTTGTTTTTTTTTATAACTTAGTTATTTGAATCCGATTTTTTAAATTGATATATCATTATTTTGGTCCTATGAAGCTCTATATTTCCTTCTAATGTTCTTTTGAATTCTGAAGTCGTTTTCACATACATAGCTGGGTCTGCTATCTATGTTGTACGTCCATAAATTATCCTTTTTTAAGAGGTCAAATAACAAAGTTACAATAAAAAATCTTTTTCGGAGGTGTTTCGCGGGATCAAAAAGATGAAAAAAAAAAACAATATTGTTCCTAAAACATAATCTAGCACATATGTATCTCTGTTCATATCGAACAGTAGCTTATGTCGAAAGGCAAATTTTCAAAATACTCGTAAATTTGTGTAATTTTCTAGCAGTTCCCCGCACAGGTTTATTAAGTAAAATCATTGACACTGAAGCCGGTTGAAAGCCCGAGAAGGAGTTTAAACATCATATGATATTATAAAATGAAGAAGGCCGGTAAAGTCAGCAATTTCAAAACCATTAAAATCTTATAATTGTCGTTTTCGATTCGCCATCACACAAGCGAGGTCGGATCGAACAAAAATGTTTGAACCCATAATGAGTAGTAGCCATACTCGCTAACTGGTCGATAAAAATTACCCTCTGCTCGCTATCATTCACATATAAATTTGACAGAAGGAAATTTATAGCCAGCAGAGAAATTGTGAATCGAAAGCGGCTAATTTTCTGTTTACTGAGATTCTGAATTACGGAAAAGATGCATTCAGATAGAGAAACGAACGATCAGCTGCTTTTATGCGTAAGTAATTTCACCACGAACGTCGCGTTTTAAAAATTTGGAATTTGATTGCGGAAAATATATATTAGGTGCGATCATATGAAAAATTTATTCATTTTTATTTCATTGATAGTTTTTCTCATTGTGTGCACAAAAACAAATTTATAACAGATGTAATAAAAACATTTGTAATGAACATTCAACAGCTACAAAAATGTGTGAAAATTGAAGTTCATTATTATCCCCCTATTTTCAGAAATTACCTTTTTCATCTTTATATTCTAAAAAAATTGTCCTAAAACTGAATTCATTACTGCATAAATAAAAGTAAAAACCAAATACCAAAATAATGTGTTTCAATATTTCCCCATAGGTGAGCCTCAGAGTCTCACTTTCGGTTTTACGTAACTTTTTAAAATTCGGTGATTAGGGTTAATGAAAAATTATAGCTTATATCCTTATCCCTATCCCTATCTCTATCCTTATCCCTATCCCATTTCGTTTTTATATATGTACATACATAGTAGATGAATGTTTTCTTAATAAAAAAATAATAATCTACATATGAAGGTATGTACGCACATACGCACATATATTTTCATACAACAGCATGAAAACATATTGCAGAGGCATGTTATAGAAAACAAAATCGAACAACAGTATAGTGCCTGGTTTTCACTAGGTCATATATGACGTCAAATATTGTCAAACAAATGAAAACGGGTTGGCATATTGTGTCAAATGCGTTTGCAGTCAGTTTTGACCACTCGCTGTCATATAAAATGACAGCCATATGAAAACACTCAAATTGTAGTTTGCCAGCGCATTGGGCAACATTTGACACACAAAATTCATTTGCCAGCGTGTTGGCAAACTTGTTTCGTTTGTCAAGCTCACAGCTGATTCGCAGGGCCACGGAGCGTGTCAAGGAGCGAAGATCTAAGGAGCTATGGCTTTTTCACGGAGCGGAGCTGGAGCTCAAATTACAGGTAGAAGCTGGAAGTGGAGTTAAAAATCACTAGCTCTTTATATATCTATATCTGTGGCCACAAGCAATAACCGCTTAAGTCGACTTAAGAAGATTTTGAGTTACATATACCACATTATTCTCCTTTTAAAACTCTATATTTCTGTAAAAACCCCATTCTTATAACTTAATTCAATAAAAAGATATAAATAAAAACATGTAGGTATATTAGGTATATTAAACTTGCTATAACAGCCAAGGTAGATTTATATACTTAATGAAATTTCTGCATGATATTTTGTTTTATTTACAAAATTTGATCGTAACATTGTAAATGGCTCACTGATTTTGCGTCCATGGTTTTTAATCGATTTTTTCTGATTTGTTAAGAAAAGCCTTCGAATAAAAATATAAAAATAAGCTTTTCTTTGCACTGCCATAAGCACTCAGATATAAAAAAATTTTATATGTACATATGTGCCTATGATTCATATTTTATGTGCAGAGCAAAGGCACTTTGTATTACAGCTCCCGAGAACTGCCGTAAGAAATCGAAATATACAATAACAAAAGTGTAATGAAAAAAAAAATTCAAAATATGAAAGCACTGTAAAAAATTTGTTTTCAAATAATTTTCATATAAAAAATAAAAAAAAAATTTGTATGTATGTGATACTACCATTTGAAAATAAATTCTAAAATAATAGTGGTCTTCATCTAAAGTGATAAAGTAATAAATTTTTAAAGTTTATCAGTTTATCCGCATTTTTACATGAAACCACCTTGGTAAATAATTGTTTAAACTCTTGTCAGTGTCAACTTGATTAATAAATAAAAAACCCAATAAAATAAACAAAAAAAAATGCCGAAGGAAACCACAATTTCTTCTTTTAAATTGAAAAAGTAAAACTGACAATGTGTCAGACTTGAGTTTTACCGAAATTTATAAATTTACGCAACAAAATCGTTCGGTAAAGTGATAAACTTTGCTTAAATATATTTTCATACAAATTTTGACAGATAATTTATTACAATTAATATTTTATCACTTTACCGCATTTACCAGCAGTTTACCACTTTAGATGAAGACCCTTAATATTTTATTGGAATTCATAAAAAAATCTAAATGAGCAAAAAATGTTTCAATGCATATAAAAATTTTGTAGATGTATTGAGCTTTGTACTTTCAATACGAGAGCGTTTAGCAGGCCTGCTATAGAGAATAAAGGTAGGTTTAAAACCGAAGATGGTTTTAAAGCGACCCTAGATTATGCCAAATAGTTCGAGTTTACCTTTATCTCAGGTAAGCGTTGAGCGTCTCTTTTCATCATTAAAAATTGTCGTATCTGATTTAAAACAGTCTTGTCGATTTGAATCGGAGCCAATATATAAAAAATCGGAGCGAGAACGGAGCCCTATGCAAAAAAAGGATGGGAGCTATTGCCTATATGACACTACGTTTTTTTCTTGTTTTTTTTTGGTGTGGAAAATCCACCGAAAGTCAAAATACAAAAACAATTCTTCTGTAGGTTGAAAAGAGACAAAAACTCCCTCAAAAACAATTTGATTGCCATTCAAACTAAATGAAAATAATATTTATTTCAAGAATTAATTTTTTTGGAAATTTGAATTTAAATTACTGCAATAAAAGTTATGAAACTCAGATGGCAGAGTAGCTGTGTATTCCATGTTATAAAGAGAAGCCAGTGCGCAGTATACTTTTTCTTCCGGACATCTTCTTTCCCCTTACGGCCAAAGCAGAAGCTTACAAGAGGCAAATTTAAAATTTGTATTTCCATATATTTTTTATTTTATATATAATTTATTTTATAGTTGTTAACTTAAAACAATTGTCAGAAAAACCTGCCTAGATGGTATTTTGTTGGTATTTCGTTTGGTTTTTTCAATATAGCTTGCTCGCTTGCACCAACGCAAAACTGTATTGGACCATCTCCTTCACTCCAAAAAACCTTGTAGAATACCGGAAAAAAAAACGTAGTGTCATATGGGCATAAGAGCAGCAAAAAATTTTGGAAGCGGAGCAAATGAAAAAATCCTTTGCACCGGGGCCCTGGTTTGTCGAGCGCACAGCTGATTGTGATTGTGCGAGTATTATAAATTTATTTACTTATTTTGTTAATAGTATTTTAATATCAGAAAATGGAAGAGTTATTAGTAAACGATTTCCAAGTTTTTGTGCAACCTAGAAATAGCACCACCACAAGAAAACCACGGGTGAGAAAACTGACCTTGCTGCCCGGCTGTCAAAAGCTTTTACTTCACGTTTGACAGCGGAGATGAAAACGGACTGTCAATCAACTGACACCAAAATTTGACGGCAATCTTTGACCCACACTGCTCTATCGACTTCATGTCAGTTTTTGAAACCTAATGAAAACACATTTGACTCAAAATGACATATTGTCATCTAGGACAGTGATTTGACGTCAGTGAATTTGACCTAATGAAAACCAGGCTTAGGTAACAACAATGACATGTTACAACAGTATGTTTGAGTTCGAACAACATGGCAAGACAGTATGTTTGAGTTGGCACAACATGGCAAGACAGTATGTTTGTGATGACATGGTATGACAATGTATGAAATTTTTGAAAAGGACAATTTTACAGAAAATGTTGAACTTTGCAGTACTTTAATATCAATTAAAAATGCAGATAGAGGTTTAAAATGTTATAGAAAATTATTCGCCATATAAATAAAGCATTCGATTTTCTTTCTTTTGCGCATTTCATAGCGTGATTTTTTATTCTCATTTCCTGTGGTCTTTTGCGTTCTCGGTGCAAAGATGTTGTCTGAGGTTACTCCTAGTGAAATTTTATAGCGAATAATTTTCTAGAACATTTCAGCCCTCTATCTGCATTTTTAAATGATAATCTCTCCATGTGTTTTCAAAAAGGGTTAAAAACAGCTATTTTTGCGAGGGTTAAAGGGTTAAAGCATACCGCTAAGAAATTGCTTATTAAATTCTGTAGAAGAAGTCCAAGGTCAACAACTTCATTTTAAGTCATTTTTGTAAGATATTTTCCATAAAGTAGTTGCACCTCCAACCAAAATTATAAAACTTTAACGCCTCTCAAAAAACTCTCTGGACTAGTACTCTGTTCGGCAAAGTTGGTCTGGGAGACATCCTCTTTCATAATTAGGTACTAGCGTTTGTTCGTGTTGAGTAAAATTTTTGTAAATTTGTTGGACTGTGTTATCAGATTAGTAATATTTCATTATCTAATTCTCATTAAATTTCAAGAGACCCTAATGCACATAAGTATGAAGATTAATTTGCAACTTGATTGAGTTTCTTCAGCTCTGGTACATATTTCATATTTCATATTTATTTCAAGAAATCAGTACAATAAGATCTTAGATCTTTTGGAGTACAACAATAATAATAATAAGGCTAATGGTTTGTAAGATACGACAGATAATGTTACAGAGAAGTCTTACTCACAAATTTCAGATACATATGTAGATAAATGGCCAGTCTAATTACTTAAAGAATAATAATCATATATAACTTTTTTATAGTTGCTTTTGCTTAGTCTACTTCTTACAGCATTAGGAATAGAGTTCCATGTACGTATAGTGTTCACGAAGAACAGTCTAGCAGAGATTACAGATTTAAAGGAAGGAACGATCAAGTCAGTTAGCCGGTTTGACTTTGTAAATACAAGTTTCTCATATAGATAAAAAGGCGTTTTGGTAAGCATAAGACGAAACAGAAATATACAGCTTCTCGCTTTGAAATAGTCATGGATATGGCAACCCAAAATATCGGATCGCCAGTGCGAAATATGAACGAATCTTCGTAACCCGTATACATAACGTGTTACATAGTTAAAGGCTATGGCCCGGTTTCACCAACGTGACTAAAGCTAAAACTAAGTTTTGACTTAGTTTAGCCCAGATTTGAGGCTAACTTACTTTTGGGTTTCACCAAATAGTCTAAGAAAATAGCTTTGTAACCAACCTTTTATGGCGAATACTGGGTTTTTTGGTTGTTTTGGTTGCTGTATTTGCTCATTTTTTTGTCATATTCGCTCTGTTGGTAGTTGAATTTGCTAAAGCGACTCAAATTCTTAGTTTAGTTTTAGTCAAGGCAAAAGCTGACTAACTTGTGACTTAGCTTAGTTGCATGGTGAAACTGAAAACGTAAAAAAATCGGCTTAACTAAGTTGAGACCGGTTGGTGAAACCGGGCCTATGTCTATTTTGTGGGCAGAGCTTGAGTCTAGCCGGTTATAAACAAGTTCTGAATATGTTAGGTATGGTAGTATTAACTGCATAGCAAGCTTATGTCTGATACTGACAGGAGTAAAAAATGCCGATTGCCTCAAATTGCGCAAAACATAGTATATTCTGCCTATGGCAAAATTAATGTGGTCCACACAAGACAAATTTGAATTTATAATAAAACCCAAGTTTTTAATCTTATTTACAACATCAATAGCGTTATTTCCAATAAATAATGGTGGGATGCAGTTAGGCGTAAGTTTTTTCTTCGATATAGGTAGAACGTAAGTCTTACCAACATTTAGACAAAGGCCATTACTCGTTGCCCACTGTGCAATGGATGAAATATCATCATTCATTTTACGACAAAGATTGTCAGTATCGTCAAACCGACTACTTAAGTATATCTGAATGTCGTCAGCATATGCATGTACACTAACATATTTACAAACATTAAACACATCATTCAGGAATAGACTAAAGAGCAATGGTCCAAGGATAGAGCCCTGGGGTACGCCAGATTCAAGTTTTCTAAGCTCTGAAGTTTGCGTTTCCGTTTTGACACACTGAAACCTGTTTCCCAAGCAGTGTTGCCAGAACTTCTCCAGAGTTCCAGCTAGATTATTAAAAAAAAAAAGCTAGAAAAAGCTAAAAAAAATTGTTAAACACATCAAAAAAAAATTTAAAGCTAAATAAAGAAGCTAAAAAAATTTCGAAATTACCCAGTAGAACTTGGAGCGAGATATCCCCAAGCGAGAGCAGAAAAGTACTCTGTTTGATATCCTTTCCGAGCAATATCAAAATTTTTTCAGTTTTCTTTTATTTTGTTTGTGTTTATTACTTCCCTTCCTAGGACATACAATGTTAAAAGCGAGTATACAAAATTGTATACTTATACGAGAGGTACAGGGAGTAATGGAGTATCCATTGACTAGTACTCCCGGATTAATAAAACGATGATACCAAGTCCTACTGCGTATTTCAATGCTTTATTAATAGGAGATTTCCCGGGGCAGTAATCCGGACAAAAAATTTGCAAGCAGCTGCAACAACAATTTTTTTATCCTGGTGTTTATATGGATCAAAAAAATCTATTACAATCTATACGGACCCGAAATGGATCCAGATAAACACCAGGATAACAAAATTGTTGTTCCATTTGCATGCAAAATTGTTATGCGGATCTGGATCACAGCCAGGGGAACTCGCCTAATGTGTTTTCAAAACACACATAAATTCAAGGTCAATTTAACAGGTCGGTTCAAGATACATATACACATACACGCCGTGAGCTGAATGTCAAACTCCCGTGACCGAGAAGTCAAAACTGTAAGGAAGACGAAATAATTTGACATTCAGCTCACGTGAGAATGATGGATAAACTCAGAGAATGAAGAATTTGACGAATTTTAAACGCGAATGCATGTATAGAATATGCAGAAGTAAACAAATTGGATAGCTGTCGAAGAAGAACAAGAAGTCAGCTTATCTGAAGAACCGACGTGTTTAGTGGAGCCTGCATAAGTTATTTATTTTCATATACTACATATATGTAAATTTGTACTTCAAAGTCAATAAAAATAACGAAATGTTAAAAAAAATGTTTTACATTCAAATAATGGTAACTATAATGACTGTATGAATGTATATAAGCAGTGAGCAGCGCTCATTTTTTGGGGAGTTTTAGCAAATAAAAAAGCTAAAAAAAAAAGCCAAAGCTAAATCAGAATTTTTGCAGCTAAAAGACAAGAAAAAAGCTAAATCTAGCTTGAAAAAAGCTAGAATGGCAACGCTGTTCCCAAGTAGCTTCGCATTAGATTCAAAGAATGATTTCTGAATCCATAGTAGTGTTTCATATGTACATACATACATACATACATACACATGTGAAATATCGAACCATATAGAATATACATACGTGAGTATATCCAGTTCATCGTAAAATTTGCATTCAAGTCTTGGTTCTGTTTTTGTTGTAAACGTTGTTGTAGCTTTTGTTTGCTTGTTAAGCAACTTTAGCGTTTTATGTAACTGCTGCTGCAAATGCAATTAACAATTATGCAATGTACTACTTAGCATTAGACAAACCTACAAACATGCATAAATTTATAGCTACGCAAGTACGTAATACATATAGGCATTATTTATGCATGTACAGTAGGCGTCAAAATTAAATGTACAGTGATTTGTATTATCATTATTTGATATTTACACTTTTTTTTATAAAAAATTGAAATTTAGTATTTTATAAAGTTTTAAAATATGTCACACTCAAAAAAGTCTCTCTATAAAAGACACATTTTTCCTTATTTTCTTTGTTTTGTGTAAATTTTCTCAAAAATGTGTAAAAAAAAAACTTCCAAAAACATTCAAACAAATTTATTGTTATGGTGATTTATATGGGAATTTAATTTATCAAAATTAAAGAAATCAAATCTTCAAAACAAGGACAAGTTGGGTATGGAATGGCGCTTAAGAAATTTTTCTTTATTTTGATGTATGAATTTCTTTAAGACGGGTACATAAATGAAACCATTATAAGGCTTTTAACATGTTCTAGGGAAACAAAGAAAATATCGTTCAATATAGGGAAGCAATTTCTTTGACCCCTCCATTTAATATTTTTTCTCAGTGTAGAAATGCTATTGCCAGTCAAATTTTAGAAAATCTAATTTTTTTCTAATTTTATTGTATCCTCTATTTTGTCGCTCACTGTACCATTATGGATTTGTGTATTGTTGGCACTCCCCATCACCTAGTTTTTTTCGCAATATTCTACGAGTATGCAGTTCACTAACTTGCTTTGTTCTGTTGCCGCTTTTCTTCTGCCGTCCAGCCACGGCCGCCCCGCACTTTGCCGACAACATATCTGTGGTCACAAGCAATAACCGCTTAAGTCGACTTAGGAAGATTTCGAGTTATATACACCACGTCATTCTCCTTTTAAACCACTATATTTCTGTAAAACCCCCATGCTTATAACTTAATTCAATCAAAAGATATAAATAAAAACATTTAGGCTTAACTTACAATAGAGGTATATTAAACTTGCTATAACGGCCAAAGTAGATGTATATACTTAATCAAATTTTTAAATGACATTTTGTTTTATCTACAAAATTTGATCGTAACATTGTGGATGGCTCACTGATTTTGCGTCCATAGTTTTTAATCGACTTTTATGATTTGTTAAGAAACGCCTTCGAATATAAAAATCAATTTATCTCGAAATCATATTTTTTGACTTAAGCGATTATTGCAAATTGCCACAGATATTTCCTTTCTTCCGTATTTGTTTTGCGGTTTTATGGACTTTGTACCTAGTTGCTGTTAGTTGATTTTTCTAATTTGATGGGTGTGTAAAATAAGTATGTCTGTATGTATGTATGTAAGTGTATAGATTTCACTGGGTAAGTAGATAATTTTAAACGTACCGCTCTCGGCATGTCGATTCCATTCCAAAACTAACACGGCTAATTTCACTTAAACATAATAATAATAATACAATGGCGCTATTATAACTCTGACGAGTTTTATGGCCGAGCTTCTCTCCCAATTCGAGGTGTGCTCCTTTTTGTTTTTCCTACTAATTGGGTGGACCTACAGTTTTATGCCGGCTCCGAACGGCGAATGCATTTTTTGTGAGAAGCTTTTTCATGGCAGGAATACTCTCGGAGGGTATGCCGCCCACTGCCGAGAGGTGACCGCTGCTCTTAAAAACCCCAATAATTGGATTTCTACTAATTGAAAAATTGTTTTGGTGTTTGCTCGGACCGTGGTTTTGAACCCGAGACCTCTGGCATAGCAGGCGAGCACTCTACCCACTGCACCACAGCGGCCACCATTTCACTTAAACAGCAATTAAGTAAATTGGCTGAGAGGCGAGCTTTAATCGTTAAAGTTTTTCTTTACTTTTTGCATTTGATAATTACTTTGTTTGAAAGGGGACGACGACGTATGGTGAACAATTGAAAACTGAGTTTTGTTATGAATCAAGGTCGAATTTTGCACAAATTGCTAGCAATGAAAAAGTTGCCTTGATACTTTGCAAAAATAAAAACAAATTTAAAAATTTAATAAAGAGTTAAGGTTGTTCTTGAATAGTTTTGTGTATTGATTAATTTACATATGTGTTGCGTGAAGTGAGGATGTCTTTTCTGTTTTTCTACGAGTTTATTCGCTGAGGAGCCACTAAGGAAAAGTTGGGTATCGCTTAGATATGACTTTAGTGTTGACTATTCGGTATAAATGTAAAGAGTAGAGCGTACCTAATTTTAATGCTGCACGTTCTGGCGTCACTGCCTACTTCCTCACTTTTAAATAGTTCTCTATAAAATAATGAGTTTCTTAAGAGTTTTCGTTGGCCTTTTCATTCTGTGAAAGAATGCATTTGCTACACTGTATTTTCAGTACTTTGAGTAGTAAAACAGATGGTTCTTATATTTTCCAACTGGTCGTTCATCTCAGCTCTAAGGCAGACATCATTCCCGAAACACCTTACTTGTTTTTTATACCACTTGTTACTTTAACTCACATACTTTAATATTATAAAATTTATTATCTACTTTTCTTATCTGATTTTTTCATATTTTATGTTGAGATTATAAGACTGCAGCTTTAAATGTTTTGGTTTAAAAAGCCGGTACAATAAAGTTACGATAACGGGCATCAATTAAACTCAACTATATCAATTTGTACATTATACAAACTATACACAAATACATACACATGTACATTAGAGCAGGGCCGTAGCCAGGAATTTTTTTCGTGAGGGGTTATCATCGTAGATTTTATTTTTTTTTTTTTGCGAAAAATATATAACCTATTTCGTGCACTAAATAAAAATTATAAAAAAATCTGGTTTCTAAAGTGCTATTTAGAAGAAAAATTTTTTTACAAAACTTGATTTTCAAATTAGGGTTTTTATAAGAAGTTTTAAAAATCAGGAAACTTTTATTCATTTAAGAATTAGACTGTTCTATTGCAAACACGATGAATAGACACTTTATTTTTGGATATTTTATCCAAGTGAAAAAAAAAAAAATATTTTATGGACGAAAAACTCGGTTAGATTACCCAACCATGTGGAAACGAAAACAGCTGTAAAAGTCCGCCCCAATATTTGAGCAGGGTTTGAAATTATTTTCAACTTTTTTTTCATTTCCATTGAATTTCATTTTCATTTGAAAATTTAAAAATAAACAGCGCAACAGAAGTATAAAAAATAAAAAGTTCTACTCTACTGCAATTGCGCAGCCTTAAGTTTCCAAAAATTATAGTCGACTGTTGCTGTATTGTGGAAATTTTTACAGCACTGTTGTTGTTGTGTTTTTTTTTACTTTATGGGAACACAAGCGAAATTGTAATGTACAAAAAAAAAAAAACAATTTTAAAAAGCCGCACTGAAAACTAAAATTCTGTTTATCTGTGCTTTGCTGTCGACTGATCTGTTTGAAATTACACAGTAAAGCAACAGCACAAATAAACAAACAATTATATTCGACTGTTCTGTGCTTCGACTTCAGATATTTTCAAATCGAAATTCAAAAGTTCTCAAAAAATTATGATAACTTTCGCAGACAGCAACAGCTTATTTTTTGAGACTGTTGCTGTTATGCTGGCAAACAGTGCTATTTCCCTCTAATCTCCTTTGATCTGTGAAGTCGTTTTCATACAGTTGGGTCACCTAGTCGAGTTTTTCGACCATAAAATATCATTTTTGTTTTATTTGGAAAAAATCGCCAAAAATAAAGTATTCATCGAATCTTTTTAATATTACGGTTAAAATGTTTGCAATAAAACAGAATTTTAAAGAGAATAAAACTTTCCTGATTTTTACTTCTTATAAAAACCCCAATAAAAATCATATTTTTTCAATAATCGCAAAAAATCAATAAAATGTTGACTTTGAAAAGTTAGTATTGAAAATAGGTGAAATCGGACTATAACAACTCACACATCCCATATATGGGATCCTTCGAAAAACACACAAAATCTTATAATTCACTAATATATAACCCGAGTAATGAATTTTCAGCCATGCAATGACTTTATGAAGTTATAAGGAAATATGCTAAAATTTGAGAAAATATGCGATGATTGACTGCCTTATTCCGGAGTGGTAACATAATTTAATTTATAAGTCGTATGTCGTTAGAAGCGTACTTTAATTATCTTTCGAACGGAGTAGATACGGTTTGCGGGTATTTGTAACTTTAGCGAAAAGAATTTTTGATGGAAGTTGTAACCAAAAAAACCCAAAATTACCGTTATCTCAAAACCCTAACTATAAAAAATGGTTTTGACCTCAGCAGGTTCATGCCAGCCCTCCCCTATACCTGAAATTCTTGGTATTTTCTCAAATTAATTATTTGTAAACTAGTGTTTTCAACATATAGCTTTGAATATGATAGAAGTAAAATTTATCTACCAGAATTTCGTGGGGGGTTCAAACACCCAAACCCCCCCCCCCCTAAATACGGCCTTGCATTAGAGCGTATCGCAAAAAAAGCTCGCCGATTTCTTTTTCGACATTTCTGCAAATTTTTTTTTTTTGATGCCGATGGATGTCGCTAAAATTCATTTTTTCATATATTCGGTATTTATGGTTCGATCCCTAAGTTTGATACACCAATCTCTTTGGATTGAGAGGAGGGTCTCCACTTTATAAGTGTTTTAACCCTGTCTGTGCGCTATTGGCGTCACTTCCACCCAGTACCTAGTTTATACCATCTTAGTATAACTTTTTTTGCCAGCATGTTAAACGTCGTCAAAAAACATTAATCTTTTGCAACTGAAGTATTTCAATCGTTTCAGTAGAACTGGAAATAAAACACATTTAATATTACCATGAATATAAGTTTTTCGCTTCCTGTGGTCTTTTAGATTCATTTTACAAAGATCTTTTCTGAGGAGATGCCTACTAACATTTTATGGCGAATAATTTTCTAGAACATTTTAATCCTCTAGCGCCCACATGAAAGCTTTATTTTGACCTCTGTTTTAGAAAGTCAGGAAAAATAGTATTTGTAAGGTCGCAAGAGGGTTAACATGTTCTAAAAAATTAATAATATAATACAATGGCGCTATTATATGACCGAGCTTCTCTCCCAATTCGAGGTGTGCTCCTTTTTGTTTTTCCTACTAATTGGGTGGACCTACAGTTTTAAGCCGGCTTCGAACGGCGAATGCATTTTTTGTGGGAAGCTTTTTCATGGCAGTTCTAAAAAAATTATTTGTCATAAAAAAATACGGAGAACTTCTTTTTTGCGATACGGTACATATACATATATATATGTACTTTTCATTTGAGATAAGATTAAATTAGCAGAAGTTTATAGCAGTTTAAGATATCAACGAAGAAAAAAAAGAAAGGAAAGAAGAAAGAATAAAAAGAAATGAAAAACTGTATAAACACATTTATTTGGCATCAAGAACACAAATAACGGGGAGGTTTTTTATTGTGGTAGATTAATTAGAGTTGTTTTGAAGGTGCTTGATTTCCTCCAAAAGGGATCTTCTGAGAAAAAACGGAACTAAAAATTTCATTACTTTGGTTCTAGAATTTGTTCATGGCTTTTCAGATTCTCAAAGTCGGTTCAGGGGGTCAATTCCCGTTCTGGGAAAACGTGAAATGAAAAGCTTTTTCACGTTTTCATTACATTTGTGATTCTCGTTTTATGAAAAATGAAATCAACTGTCTCAGCGTTTTCACATGATAAAAATAAATTGAAACGGAACAAGATTTTTTCACAATATCACTTTGCACTTGATTCCTGTATCGTGTGAAAATGAAAAGATTTGTCAGAATATTATCATATGAAAAATTATTTATCACAGATAATTTTTCTGGGAAAATGGAGGTGAAAAGTGGAGTATGCGGCAAAAGCGCCCGCCGTATACTGTTTTTTTTTTTTATTTTTTTGTTGTTTTTTTTTATTGGTTGTTTATACATATTTATGCTTTTGCTTGTTTGTTTGTTTTGTTTTTAAGTAATATTTTCTTCACGTTAATTTTTTTGTTTGTTTTTTATAAGTTTTTCTGTTACCTTATTTTGTTATTTTTGATCTTTTGTTTTTGTTTTTATTTTTTTATGTGAATCTTTTGTTTAATTTTTTTATGTTTTTATTATTTTTTATTTTAAATACTGTGGCCTCTGTAGTGTAGTGGGTAGAGTGCTCGCCTGGCATACCAAAGTTATCGGGTTCTAATCCCAGTCCCGACAAACAACACAATTTTTTTCTAATTAAAAAAAACCCAATTATTAAGTTTAAAAAAAAATAGCGGTCACCTATCTGCAGTGGGTGGCATACGCTCCGAGTGTATTTCTGGTGATGAGAAAGCTTCTCACAAGAAATGCATTCGCAGTTCGGAGCCGGCATAAAACTGTAGGTCAGCCCCATTAGTAGGAAAACCAAATAAAGTTAAGGAGCACACCTTGAATTGGGAGAGAAGCCCGGCTATAAAACTCGTCAGTGCATTGTTGTTAAAACGACTGAAATAAGGACTTTATAGCAAAGAAGAATAGAATATATGTATCTAAATTACATAAATGATTTATAATTAAAAATTGATTTTTCCATTTCATGAACTTTATTATTAGCAATGCTTTATGTAATAATATCGTTAGCGAAAGCATCTACTAGTTGCAAACGACTTGAAATGGTCGTATGTGAGGTAATTTTACTTCAGGTTCTTCAGAGTCCTCTAAATAAACCTCATCGAATGGTACTCTTTCTGTTATAAAGCGAAACTGTAAGCCCACAACATATTATCGTTTAAAATTTAGTTGCTTTTTAATCTGAAAGAAAAAGTGTGCCAATACTTTTTCCACATAAAAATAGGACTTAAATCCATTTTCATGAATTAATGTAATTTTTTCTTTTACGTATAACAAAATTTTTATTTCTTATTAACTTTGTCTACTGTGCCAATACTATTTTCCGTAAGTGTATATTATTTTTGTCATTTGTTAAATTTTGACAGTTCCCCAATAACATAGTTGTAAAAGTTTCATAATAAAAGTGATAATGGAACACGTTTTTCACAGCACAAACGAGAATCACAAAACTACCGTTTGTGAAAACATAGATGAAAATTGTTTGTGAAAATGAAAATGAAAAAAAATTTTACACTTCACGTTTTCACAGAACGAGAATTGACCCCCAGGTTTGTATTTGATATGATATAGAGGTTGCTGTATGAAAATAAAGATGAATGGAACTAGAAAGTTATTATTTTCTTGGGGAAATGTATGTACCTACATATGTATGTATGTACTTACATAAATAAAATGTTTTAGTCACAAATGCTGTCTTACCCACAAGCAACTCTTAATGAATATTAACATTCGTAAGGCAATTTAATCGATTATGTGTATAAGTAAAGAAATTTAGCAAAAGCTAAAAAGGTGAATTCCAAAATTTCGGCAGCGAAAAAATATAAAAAGAACTATGCAAGTGACCTTGCTCAGCTGACCTAGCGCTTTTGATTGCTTGTAGAGCGGCAAAAAATAAATCAAATAAAATAAAATAAACAAAATACGAGAAAAAATAATAAAGATAAAAGGCATACAAACGAAAGAAAAAGAAAAAACTGAAATACAATAAAAGAATAAAAAACAAAAAAAAACACACCAAAACCAAAACGCAGGAATGCCAACAAATTAAAGATCAACTGCGTGTGACCTTGTGTTGCGGAAAACACGCAATGCCAGCATTTAAAAAACAAGTCAAAATGTGTTTGTGGATTTTTTGAACCATTTCCAGACAGATTTCGGTAGTGGCCTTCATATGCCTATGTAGATTTATATACCTATGTACATATGTATGTACATAATATGAAATTCATAGTATGTATTAAAAAAATTAAATTCCACCAACCTGAAAATGCGGCTGTCCCGCTCCTTGTGGCGCTCCCTGCTGCTGTTGATGTTGCTGTTGTTGTTGTTGACGTGGTGAACCATAGGCGCCCGTATTGGGGCTACCATATTCATGATGTATTGGTATAGTGATGCCATTGGTGTTACCACCGTTGTTGCCACCGCCACCGCCGACACCGGCAGAAGCGCTCGCATTCGCATTGGCTAATACGGTAGGGCGCATTGTTGTTGTTGTTGTTATAAACTTGTTATTTTAGTGACTTTGTTATTGTGTTATCGCTCGTTGCAAGTGTTGTTGTAGGTTTTTATGTATAATTTTTTAAACAATTTTTAAAAACTTTTCTTCAACTTTTCTGACCGCTTTGCTTTTTTTATTGTAATATTAGTTTGGAGAAGAAAAATCGCTCGTTGTTAATTTTGCTAATTTGTTCCTTTTTAGCTTTTCTTAGCGAAAGTTTTTTTTTGGTAGTTTTATATTTTTTCCTTTAACTTTTTTAAGTTGATTTTGTTGTGATTTTTCGTTACTTGTGTTTGTTATTTTATTTCAGCTTTTCTGCTTGAAAGTCAATATCTGAAATTGTAAATATGTATTACTAATTCACTGCTAAAATATATTTTTATTTTACTTATTTAAATTTTATAAAATTTATTTAAAAAAAATTTTGTTTGCAAAATTGTTTTCCTTCTGTTCACTTTGTTTTGTTTTGATCTTCTCATTTGACATATGTATGTACATATACTGAAATTTAACTCTAATGCCGAATTTTATGAATTTTTCAAATCGAAATTTTTATTTCTCAACGTGCTAGTTTCAAAAAAAGCCATTTTTAGTGACTTTTCTATTCTCGAACATAAAAATTTTAATTTTCCAAAAAAAAAAAAAAAAACAAATAAAAAAAGTTAAAATTTTTACTTAAAAAAAAATTATTTTTTAAATTTAATTTTTTTTTTTTTTCGAAAAATTGTATTCAAATGTTCCTTGTGTTCTGACTTTTAAATTTTCGAGCTTAATTAAAAAATTTTGGTTTTCCAAAAAAAATAAAAATTTTTATTTTTCGAAAAGCTAATTTCGAAACTATCTAATTCTAATGCCTTTTATATTTTCAAGCTTTCTTAAAAAAAATTTAATTAAAAAAAGTATTTTAAAAAATTTGTATTGTTTTTTTTTTGTAACAAACAAACTATTTCAACTCTTGTGTTTGTTTGTCCAATTTAAAAAAAAATCTAATTGAAAGCTTGTTTTCAAATTCGAAAAAATCTGACAAAAATTAAAATTGTTTTTTGAAAATTTTAATTTTCCAAAAAAAAAAAAATTAAAAAAAGTTAAAATTTTTACTTAAAAAAAAAATTATTCTTAAATTCTAATTTTTTTTTTAAAAACTTCCATTCAAATGTTCCATGTGTTCTGTGACTTCAATTTTCGCGCCTAATTAAAAAATTTTGGTTTTCCAAAAAAAAAAATGAAGTCAAAATTTTTATTTTTCGGAAAGCTAATTTCGAAACTCGCTATTTCTAATGCCTTTTATATTTTCAAGCTTACCTACTTCAAAAAATTTATTTAAAAAAATATTTTAAAAAAAATTTGTACATATGTACATATTTTTTTTAACATACAATCAACTATTTCCACTCTTCTGTTTTTTGTTCAATTTAAAAAAATCCAATTGAAAGTTTATTTTCGAAATTCGAAAAAAGTCTGACAAAAATTCAAATGTTTTTTTTTTTTACTTTTCAGAATAAAACTAAATAAGTATTTGTGGTTATTTTCGTTTTTTATTTAAATAATCGAAATAGTTAAAAAAATAAAAAATTATAAACTCAACCTTCGCTGTAAATAGTTGTTGAATTTTTTTCCACTTACCCCAAAAATTATAAAGTTAAAAAGCTTACTATTTCAAAAAGCTAATCTAGAAAAAACTTAGTAACATTTTATTTTTCCAAAAAATTGTATTTCACTTTTAAAAACATGCAATCAACTATTTCCAGTCTCGTATTTGTTTTGTTTAATTAAAAAAAATCTAACTGAAAATTTATTTTAAAATTCAATTTTTTTTTACTTTTCAGAAACTTTTAAAATAAATATGTATTTGGGTTTATTTTATTTTTTGCGATGTTCTAAATAGTTCTAGACGAGTATAAAATAAAACAATGACACTAAAAAACATTTTTTTTTTTGCACTTTTACTTCAATATTTTTAAGTTTAAAATTTTTCATTTTTGTTTGTCATCTTTTGCGTTATATTTTTAAATTAATCTGTTTTTCTTTCTTTTTAGTTTTTGCCATATTTTCAACGAGCACTAGTAAAAAAAAATTCCGCTTCGCTACATTTCTGCGTTAATCATCACTGACAGCGCAAAATTATTAATCACATTTTCTTTCTAAAAGAATTTAAAATATTTCAAAATCGTACATATCTAGATTTTAAATTTTTTTCTCATTTTTATTATTCGACTGTCACTACTTTACCTACTTGCCGCTTTAACCGCTCACGCTTACAATTGTCGCAGCTGTTGTGGCGCTCGCTATACGCCATTTGCATGCCTTCACTTGGGTGTGGGTGGCGTATGAGCAACCAAAAAGTGTGGGAGAGTTCTCTTTTGCGTTTTTCTATTGACCACTTTCTTTGTCCTGCTTTTTGTGCTAATGTACGTTGTTACCAATTTCACTAATTTCACCACATTCACCATTCACACTCACCTCTTCTACTACAAATTATCTACTGCTTGACTATCGCTTGACCAAATTACGACTGAACGCTCGTTTCAACTTGATTGGCACAGCTGTTTTGTTGGCAGCATTCAGCAGTTGCCATTTATACATAGATGTATCCAGTGTTGCCACGACAGAATTTTTTTTTTTAACAAAATCCAACAAAGAGTTTAACAATTCTCGAAAAATTTAACATATTTTTTTTTCAAATGAGGATATATATTGCACACGGTAGGCAGGAAGCGACGATAGATTGCATGAAAATGTCGAGAAAAAAGGAAAGTGGGGTTGTGTTATGTGATGTTTATAGATGAAACATCCGTTGAAATTAAAATCCGAGCTGCTCCTTTTTCAAGGATATCCACATTTTTTGGTTTTTTTGAAAGGATCAAATATTGAGGAAATCGAAAATTCGCCACCGTCCAAATTTTTCCGATTTCAATACATTATTTGGTCGCTAAGGGATACAAAAAAAGGTATTAAAAAGAAGAAAGGACACCTGTAGTGGAAAAATCCAATGTGAACAGGACCTAAAGGATAACCACTGAAATATAAAATAACACAAAAAGTACCCACTTTAATTTGCGTATAACTCCTAAAATGTTAACTCTACGTGAAAATTCCTTATTATATATTTCATTCAGAATAAATAAAGAAATATTTCTTTAATATACAATTTTGATGTACCTGCAGTGCTTAATGTACTTTTGTGCATCTAAAATGAAAATTTCAAAAAAAGTACGTTTTTTTATAGTGCTATTTTAAGTTCAAATATTTTTCTAGTTTATGTAAATATTTTAATCTAATGATCCAACTCTCATTCCTACATATCTATACGTTAATACTAAAAAAAGAGTTAGAGCTGAGATACGCGCCAGCTGTGCACGGTGGGCGGTAAGCAACAATAGGTTGCATGGGAATATCGTAAAAACGATGGCCCAACGAATATGTGCCTAGCTGTGTGCTGGTACTAATTTTCGTTTAAAAAAAATGTTGGAGATTTTATTCACGCTTGCTGTGTGTTTATGAAGTATATTAGAATATCATTTTACGTAAGTTTTTAGCCGGCGATCGTTTTTTCGATATTTTCATGCAACCTATTGTTGCTTACCGCCCACCGTGCACAGCTAGCGCGTATTTCAGCTCTAATTCTTTGTAATATTAACGTATAGATATGTAAGAATGAGAATTGGATCATTAGATTAAAATATTTACATAAACTAGAAAAATATTTGAACTTAAAATAGCACCATAAAAAAAGTACTTTTTATTTGAAATTTTCACTTTAGATGCACAAAAGTACATTAAGCACTGCAGGTACATCAAAATTGTATATTAAAGAAATATTTCTTTATATATTCTGAATGAAATATATAATAAGGAATTTTCACGTAGAGTTAACGTTTTAGGAGTTATACGCAAATTAAAGTGGGTACTTTTTGTGTTATTTTATATTTCAGTGGTTATCCTTTAGGTCCTGTTCACATTGGATTTTTCCATTACAGGTGTCCTTTTTTCTTTTTAATACCTTTTTTGTATCCCTTAGCGACCAAATAATGTATTGAAATCGGAAAAATTTGGACGGTGGCGAATTTTCGATTTCCTCAATATTTGATCCTTTCAAAAAAAAACAAAAAATGTGGATATCCTTGAAAAAGGAGCAGCTCGGATTTTAATTTCAACGGATGTTTCATCTATAAACATCACATAACACAACCCCACTTTCCTTTTTTCTCGACATTTTCATGCAACCTATCGTCGCTTCCTGCCCACCGTGTGCACCTTAAATCATAAAATGACACAATTCAAAACTTTTAAAATCGGGGTTTTTCAACTAGAGATTACAACTTTGTTTTTCGCTTCAAATACATACATATGTATGTATGTACATATGTAGAAAGCTGAACTCTAAGGGTGAGAACAGAACCGAAACGACACAGTTTCTTATGAAATCAATTATTTTAAAGATTATGCGGCGTGACGTCGCCAACGACAAAATTACGTTGTCGTCAACTGACCGATTTCTAATTTTGGTGACCAAAAAAGAGTCTAAAGCAGGCCTGCGCAACGCTCTCGTATTTAAAGTACAAAATACAAAACATCTACAAATTTTTTATATGCACTGAGAAAATTTTTGCTCATTTAAATTTTGTTTATAATAATTTATTGTTATGAGCATCTATGATGTATGTGATACTACCATTTGATAATAAATTCTAAAATAATATTTTATTGGAATTCATAAAAAAATTTAAATGAGCAAAAAATTGTTCAGTGCATATAAAAAATTTGTAGATGTATTAAGTTTTGTACTTTCAATACGAGAGCGTTGAGCAGGCCTGGTCTAAAGCATTAAATTAATAAATTTAACTATTTAATTTTATTATTTTAAAATATTTCAGTCGCTGGCTTTGAAGCAATATGTTTACGTCAAGGACTTTCGCTGTCGTAACGTCATGTCACTACGATTTGATTCTGTTTTCACCCCCAAACTGTGTCAACTCACATTGCATAGCTGCGAATGAGTGTCAACAGGAATTTATCGATAACTTGGGTATGCAATCAGACAGTACTTTTTCTATTTTATTATAATTAGGAAACTGAATGAGCTTCAAGATTTTGAAGCAAATACATTTTCATCCTGGAATGAAAAAGTTTAACAAAACGAGAAAAAATTTAACATTTTAACACGCACGAAAAAATTTAGCAATTTTGCTTAATTTTAAGCAAAACGGCAACACTGGATGTATCTATCAAACCTCACCACGCTCACTCCGGGAAGCCTTTATTTTCCACGCTACCTACTTTGGTTTTTGTTTTTTTTTTTCAGTATTTTCAACACTGCTTACTTGATGACTGGTTGTATTTTGCTGGGTGGTGAGTGGCGTTCAATGTTCAATTGTTTTTTATGGTAGTATTGCTGAATGGCGGTGGGGTTGCTCACACGTTTGTTGCCTTTTACCGCTTTTGTCGTTGTTGTTGGTTTTGGTGTTGGTGTTATTCATCATGTACCTACGCTCTGTTGCGTTTTGTCTAGTGGTGGTGGTGGTGGTGGAAAATTCTATTGCGATGTTTCTAGTAATTTTTGAATTTTAGCCGAAATTTTGAGGAAAATTTTTTAAAGCAGCGCGATGTTTATATGTAGTTATTGTAAATTTTTGACTTAATTTTTAATTTTAATTATGTTTTTAAATTTTGTATTGCTTAGTCTTCAGCTCAAGTTTAGTTTAGATTGCCTTTTTTGGCTAATAGATATCGATTTTCTTGCAAGAAAGCTTGGGATAGGTAGTCACTTTTTTTTATGTATGTATGTATGTACATATGTACCTCCTCTTTTACGTCTTAGTCAGCTTAGAAAACACTTTGTAAATACGCAGTAATTTATGTTTTAAACAATTACTGCAACAATAAAATGGTTCTTTGGCATGCGAATGGGGGGCGTAAAAATAAATCACGCGCGATTTGGAGGCGCCGAAAGAACAAAAAAAAAAAGTTGTAACCAGGTCTAACCCGTTTTCTTTGGTACCAAATTTTTTTTCCGTTTAAGATTTTTCAAATTAATTAACTCAGCTCATAATTCTGTTCATATCGGCATTAATTTGAGCGGTCCATAAACTCTGCTGTTGGTACATAAATGCAAAAATCTCGTTTTAATTTACAGTTATAATATCATTTTATATTCATGAAAGGTAGTAAAAAAATCTTAAAATTTGTTTCAATATTCAACTTATGTCGTCATAACTCGGTAGCTTTTAGCATTTTGACTTTTCGTTATGCTAAATTTTGGCTATTTTTTGGTATCACTTTTTCGATTTTTTATGGATTTTTTATGTGTTACTCATTTCTAAGTTCTTTAATGCTAAAATTTCTGTTGCTGCGTGAATTTCTACGTTTACAGCCAGAACAAGCGTGCTCATTTTAAAAGCTTATCGCTAAGACACATTACCTTCGAATAAAAATAAAATAAACACATGCGTGTATGTACATATATATTTACATATATAACTTGTATATGTAAATATATGTATGTATGTATGTGCAATAAGCCTCTAAAAAAAGTATATAGTCACAAAAAAAAATAAAAAATAAAATAAAATATTTTATTAGATTTTTACGGTTTCTTTTTATAATTTTTTTTTGTTTGCAAAGATTCTTTTTCACCACGCTGCCCTTACAATTTGCGTTGTCGTTGTTGTTGTTTCTTTTGCGCCCTCTTTTATACGCCTTTGCACGTATTTTTTTTTGTTATTTTTATTGTTATGATTTTATTCGCTTTACAACTTCGTACCCTCGTACTTAATCGCTTCGTTGTTTCTTTTCGACTGTATTTCCGTTGATTTTCAATTTTTACTTTACCTGCCTAGCAAGCACAGCTAGCATAGCTTGCCAAAAGTGCTAATATGTATGACTTTTGGCCACTAAAGCTCTCGCTCTTCTCATTCACTCACTCCCCGTGAACGGTTGTGTGTGTTGCCACTTTTTATTTAAAAATCCCAGCAAAAAGTTTAAGCTTATAGCTGAAGCCTAAGCGATTAAAATGTAATACGATGGCAGTGCTATTTGCTGTTAAGGCCCTTGGCAACTTACAATCTGGATTGTCCAGTTTGAGTGTTTTTTGAGTGAGTTAGTCAAATTTGAGTGTTTTTTTTTTGTGTGTTAGTGCAATCGGCAGCCGTCGTGCTACAC
Organism: Urophora cardui; assembly: GCA_960531455.1. Lineage (NCBI taxonomy): Eukaryota > Metazoa > Arthropoda > Insecta > Diptera > Tephritidae > Urophora > Urophora cardui. The sequence goes on from OY482673.1 coordinate 125,574,358, forward strand.
GTACTTGTTGTCGGCTCGTTATCTGCTCGCGGCGACGAAAATCAAAAATGTTTGATATTTGCGTCAATCACCCGACACACATATACACATCCTCTCAATCCAGATTGTAAAAGTCCGTCTCCACATAACTTGTTTCGCCAAAGAAACATGTAGCAAAACATCTCGCTAAATAACCTGTCTCCACGTGGCTGATCGTGATTCAGTTTAACATTTCTCTTTCCTGCTCTTCTTAAATGTTTGTAGGTTTGCTTATTTTTGCGTTTTTGTTTTGGTCTGTGTGAGATTTCAATAGATTTTCGATACGAAATTAGAGAAGGCATCGATATCATCGCGTTTGGCAAGAGGATTGAGAACGAAACAAGTGTTTCAATCTTCACTCGCTCTCAGAAATTTGTATGGAAATTGGCGAGTTTCAGCACTGGTTTTGAGGTCGAAACAAGATTGAGAAGGCGAGTGCAGAAAAAAAGAGCGAAACACGTTATGTGGAGACATGGTATAAGTTGCCAAGGGCCTTTATGCACTCATTCTCTCTGCTTCAAACGTTTTAATACTTTTGTCTCATGCGCTTATATTAAAAATAAAGAGTTTTTTTTTTTTGTTTTTTAGCATCCAATATATTTTGCCAACTGTATAAATAACATACATCTAACAATTTTGTGGTTCGTTAAAAGTAATTAGTAATTAATAATGACTTAAGAAACTTAATGAAAAGAAAGTTTTATGAAAAATGTGAATTATGCAGCTAAACAAAAAACGCCTTTTTTTATTATCCCTTATTATAAGGTATTAACTCCATATAATTCCTTCTTATAAGACATGATTCGGGCCTTATTTGCTATGGATAATTAGCCTGATTATAAGGTATATAAACACCACATAAGCCTTAAAGGTTTCTTCTCAGAGAGAGAGAGAGAGAGAGAGAGAGAGAGAGAGAGAGAAGTGCTTACAGCCTGATGACATCAACACAGGAAAATCAGCCTTACTTTAAGCCATTGCCCATAAAACTTTTGTTCGATCAGATCTTTCAGGAAATTATGTCCAAACCTTTAGATCTTCTGGTATAATTCTGAAATAAGGCGTTAATGTTTTTGGTGGGTTCATACTCGCGTTCACTCACCACATTTAAGTATGTATCGCAACCCCCTTAATGGCGTGATGCTTTCTTTTGGCGAGTGGGCCATATCAATTTGCTGAAAAAGAGCAAAGTACGTTGTGCCTTAGAAGATAACGGTGCGGAAAGGGGTAGAGGGGGCCAATACTGAGAGCAAAGTTTTAGTAAGCGTGGTATTTCGAGCACATACAGTGGTATGGTGTCACCCAAATAGCGCAAGAAAAAATTTACATATATGAAAATATGTTGATCTGTGAATATGTGCAGAAAATATCGATCGATCCACCAAAAAATGTGCAATTGTTATGAGAAACTCTCTAGATTAACATATGTATGTATATGTTAAAATAATTTAATTCCATATGCAGACCAAGTGATCTAGAAATATAGCTATCCATATATGGATGTTAGGGAAGCTTTATCCGAGTCTGTATGGAAGCAGTTAAAATCGATCCATCGATAGTATTTTTCTAACATTTGTATGATATTCTAAAATGATTATCCAGACATAAAATGATGTGGCGAAGAATACTCAGAAGAATCTTAGCTTGCAGTTACGAAGATATTTTCTTTGGAAGTACTTCAAGCGACTTTTGAAACAAAGTAAAATTTCATAAGATCTCGACGTTGGTGAAGGTCTTAAAATAGCAATAGAGTGGTCTATGTAGATGTCATCTTGTAGGTAAACCACCACTTAACTTTCCGAACGTCATAACATCTCCGATATTTTATTGTTTTTCCCCTTTTTTTTCAAATATTTCTTTGAACTATCCGAAAGATCAATTCACTCCAACCAGTCACTAACATTTCAGTTCTATTAAAGCTGGGCAAATATTAGAAATCAAGCATTAAATTTCTAAATCAATATTTAAACATTTAATGACGTTCGAATCAAATAAAAAACAAAAAGAAATCATCTCTCTCCACACCGATCATCACAGACCACGCTCAGCTAGCTGATCATGCAACCGGCCGGAATACGTAACGAATAGAGAAAATGAATTTAAGGTAATATAAAATTGCAAAGTATCGTGTGAGAAATTTATACAAAACATTTCAAATTATACTACATACGAGTATGTAGATACACACATCAGACTTATAAATAGATTTGTACGTACATACGTGGGTTCCAAAAGATCGCGCGATGAGTGCGGCGACTGAAAAAAACCATTTTAAACCAAAAAGTCGAACAGAGAGAAATATTGCTAAAAGTGGCTAATAGCGAAATGGGTAAAAAGGCAGCTAAATAAATTTAGATATACATAATGAGAAATAAACGAAAGCAAAAAAAAAAAAAAAAAACAAAATGCGCTGAGCTGAAGAAAACGATCTTGCTTTATTTCTATTTTTTTTTTTCAGAGTGACGACAGACTTAACCAAAAATTGTATGTCATTTTGTGATTTTAGCCACAAAATGAGATCGTTTGGTGTTATACATGTGTATATTACTACACAATAGTAGAGAAATACATTTAAGCGGAGAGAAAAATTAAAAAAAAAGAAAGAAAATTGATCGTGGTGAGAATGGAATGTGCGAAAAAATTGCTTTGAATTGCTTTGAAAAAAATTGGCGCCGCGAGAGTTAAAGACAGAGTGGGAGAAAATATGAAATAATTAGAGAGCAAAAAAACAGCTATCTGCTGAGAGCAGATATCAAAGATCACTTGCTAATTGAGCTTGGCAAATCAGCTGGCCGGTTAATTAGAAAATTTTGTGAAGCGAGAACGGAGCTTATTATTTAATTAAAATAAACTAGAAACCAAATTGAATTGGATAGCAAAGTTTTTTTTGTTTTGTTCGAAAAGAGACGTTATAATAGAAAATTGTTTTTTTTTTATCTCATTGTTTATTTTTTCAAAGCATGCAAGCAATCGTTAAAGAGAGAGAGAGATAGAGAGAGAGAGTTACAGCGCGTGTGCTCGCCCGTTGCGCTTTAGGCCAAATTATTTGCTTTGCTGTGGACACATCTATGTATGTATATTTGTAGATCTTGCAGATTATTCTCGAATATTAGCTAATTTTTATCATTTTTCTTTCTATCTTTCTTTCTTTCATCTAAAAGAGTCAATTATTTGTAGGCGGATACAAAGTTCTCGCTACTAATTGAATATTGAAACTGCCTGCTTGATGAGCAGTCGAAAGGTATTGTTTTTAGTACTTAAGGGTCTAGATAATTTGCGATTTGAATGCAGTAGTCTAGATAAGATCGAGCGAAAACTGGTGCTATTAAAATTATTTTTTAAATCGATTCGATAAGAAAATGCCGTGCTTATCACTGCTTAGATTTTGATAAGACTTTTTGCTTGAGTACATCAAAAGCTTTATATCTACATACGAAGAGCAGAACAAGTGGAAGTGAGGCTGCATATTTGTATATTTGAGAGAGGATTGAAGGGAGTAGTTCAGGGGAATGAAATACAAAAATTATTATTTTTTGTTTTACTAGCAGAATAAGGAAAAAAGAGTCACAAATATGAGACCAATTGTAGTCTTTTATGACTCTTATTTAGGCTCGGGCGGCAAAAATCCTCGGCAGAAACCTCTAAGAGGTCGCTGCCTGGGCAATGGACCCACGTCTCTCCTCCCCGATGCCCGTTCCTGCTGCTTGCGCCAGTGCTCAACGGGGGGGAGAGGCCACGGTTGAGTAGGTCCCCTCAATGCGCGAGCCTGACGGGAGCTGCGAGGGGAGTGCCCAAAAAACAAAATCCCCAACACGCAAAAGCCCCAAAATCAAAATCCTTAAAATCAAAATCTCCAAAAGATTACTAAATAAACAACATTGAAGATCATATTAAAAAAACCGCATGCAGAGTCTTATCTGAGCTCTGATACGTAATAACATATATGTATACATACATATAAAATATGTATATCCCTGCAAAAATTCGGAGTACTCCATTCGCTAATCCATGGGTTCTCGCTATGGACCAACCGAGTACTCCATAACTTGCCACATTTCATACAAAAAAATGGATCGGCTTCGATATAATGCGCCCTACGGGGTATCTAAGAGATCCCATATTTTATAAAAAATATGTTCATCTAAATAAATGAAATGAATAAATAAAGGCGAAGGCCGCCGATTTCTAACCTAATTTTAATTTATTTCACACAGAATATGGGGATTTTGTGTTTGGATATTTTGGTTTTAAGGATTTTTATTTTGGGGATTTTGATTTTGAGGATTTTGATTTTGGGGATTTTGATTTGGGAATTTTGATTTTGGAGATAATGTGGTAAACCCAGCTGCGAGACGGCCAAAGTAATGGTTCGAGCTGCCTGGCGGCGGACATAAAACGCTTTTATCTTGTCGTGATGGAGGATAAACAGAATAAATAATTATAATAACAACAACAATATATCGAAAAGAAAAGAGTACGATAGGTCTATTTCTTGATGTTTTGGGTGCCTTTAGCATCGTCTCTGCTACGGTGCTGTTGCAGGGGCTCGAATGGATCGGAATACTGCCAATCATTCGGCACTGGATCGAGGACCTCCGGAGTTGTCGGATGGTGACGAGTGGGTGGGGCCTTTCGACGATATCAAGGAGGGGGCACATAGCTGCACCACAAGGGGGAGTACTCTCACCCCTATTGTGGAATCTAGTTGTCAACAAATACTCTTCACAAATACACAAAATACTGTTAGGAAAATCTACGAAATACTAAAACTTGCGAAGTTTAGTTTTGCATTTCAAGTTTAGTATAATGCCTCCAATACGATGTTGGTACCACTAAGGACCTCATGTGATCTATGTGAAGGATCACAGTATCCGCCCAACCTAACCTAACCTAACCTTATTCAGGCTCGTATGATGTATGAAATTGGGCTCATAACCTCAAGAACCGAAATATGTACATACATTTCAAACTTCGAAATGAGCTCATAATGAGTGTAAACGCTTCGGTATACGCATCATTTCTGATTCTTTTATGACTCCGAGTGTTTGGTCGGTTATGAAATTAGAAAAGTAAAATTAAAGCAAAAAAGCCAAATAATCGATTTAAAAATACTTTTTTTTTCTGCAGCCAAATAATCGATTTAAAAATACTTTTTTTTCTGCAGTTGTTCTCAAATAATTACAAATCTAGATACACTTTTTTTCGGCACTTATGACCCATGATTCATGAGAATTCCACAAAGGTCAATGTCTAATTGGTTGTACATATTTGTAATACATATGTACATTTGCTTTGTAATTATAATGCGCATAAATATTTTGCGTCTAAATTTATTAATGGAAAAATGTGTGTGCGAGAAGCGTCGCTGCAAATATTGGAAAACAGAATAATATTTATTATGCTACAGTAAGCGGGGGGTCGGTCACAGCGTGAAAATATAGAACAAAGGGAGCTTTTGCTTACATATACAGCTTATGCATAATTCGCATCATTGGCGCACTCAAGGGGGGTTTTGGGGTTAAACCCCCCCCCCCCCCAAAATTGACAACACCTTACAAAAATTATTTTATAAAAGATGGTACATGCACAAATATTTATGTAAATACATGTTGCAAAATCTATGAATATTCGTGGATATACATTGCCAATGTTTGTCAACAACTACTGATTATGTTTATAAACAAGCAGTGTGGAGACATTTCCCTAGAAGTATGCTGTGGATATTAGCTGAGGTTTGTTATACTCAGCTGTACTAGTACAAGGAGTATTATAGTTTTAATCACATAACGGTGGATTGTAACAGGGTGAAAAGAGAAATCGATTGATCCATGTCCGTCCGTCCGTCCGTACGCACTCTAACTCGCGCAAAAATTGAGATACAGAGAAAACTCCCCTAACGGACACCTCTCATAGGTGGACACCTCCCTTGAGCGGACATTTTTCATCCACCAAGGTTTAGGTTCAATTTTTAGAACAAATTGCCCTCTCTTAGGCGGACACTCTCTTGGCCGGACGCGGACAGTTATTTACTATTGAAATGAACTAAAAACTTCTATTAAGCGGACACGAACCTCTCGTCAACGGACACTTTGATTTTTTTTCATAACAAATCACATAAATCCTCTGTTAGGCGGACACGAACTCCTCTTATGCGGACAAAATATAAGTATGTATAGCAATATAAAAAAGCTCGCTGAATGTTTGTTAGGTAAAAAGCGCAACGATGAAAGGGGAATCACCAACTAAAATAAATGTCCGCATGACTTTATTGGAAGATATAACAACATTCACGGATTTCCAGTTAGATGTTCTAACTGACGAAATCGTCGAAACCATTGAAGATGATAATACCAATACTAACTACCGCTGAAAGTAGGTAATGCAGTCTCCTCGAACGAAATGGCTTTGACTGCAGTTTCACATTTGAAAAGATTTTGCACGGAAGACCTTATTGCATTTGAATTGTTGCAGAAATTTAAAAGCCATCTGCAAAACAATTTTTTTTTTAAATAAGCAATAAACCCCTCGTAACCCGACAATTTCACAATTTTTTGAATAATTTAAAAGATATCCCAACATTTCTAGTTCTCAGCAACTTACTAATTGTAATTTAATATGTATGTTAATACTTTATGTATATACATACATACATACTATGTACATATATATATGTACATATTTATGTATTTAAGTGAAATTTTGAAGACATAAGAATCCTTGTTTTTTTTTAGTGAAATATGAATAAATAAATCCTTTAAAATCCAAAAAATTCCTAAAATAGGAACCCATCCCTTAAGCGGACACCTCTCTTGGGCGGACAAAATTTGCCCGACGGTGAGTGTCCGCCCAAGCGAGGTTTCACTGTATTTTGATGAAATTTGGAATGCAAGTTAGTATCGAGACTGGGACGGTTGGTATTGAAAATGGGCGAAATCGGACCATGACCACGCCCACTTTTCATATATAGAAAAAATCGGATATTTGGTATCTCAGTCACTAATAGAGCTGGAGTGACAAAATTTCACCCACGTATTGAGATCATGCCCCTATGAAGAAATTTGATGAAATTTTGGAAAATGGGCGGTTTCACGCCTACTTATTAAGGGCAAACATTGAAAGGTTTATAAGCCATAACTAAGAAACCGTAGCAGATATATCGATGAAATTTTGTACGTGTAATTTACTTCCTTAGGAAAATGTTTGGACGAAGAATTGCCAAAATCGGTTGACGACCACGCCCAAATTTATATATGTATATTAGAAAGTGACCTAATAAAAACATTTTAAGCCATATCTCTGTCAAATATAAAGATATGTCATTGAATTTTTGTATCATGAGTCCAACCATAGACATAAAACAAAAAATAGATTAATGTTGGAAAATGGGCGTGGCACCGCCTCTTTTCAGACAAAGGAATCTACGAGATTTTGAAACCCATAACTCTACAAATAATTGAGATGTTATGACGAAAATCAGTTGTACACTTTAATAACTTGTGGTAATACATGCTCAAAAATTTAGCGAAGTCGGTTTATGACCACGCCTACTTTTTAACAAAGATATTTCTGGAAAACCCTTTGGGAATTTGTAAAGTGAATCTTTGTAATTAGAAGTCATAAAGGGTTGCAAATTTGCACTAACAATAATATTTATATGCTTAGTTGGATGATTGATAAAAATTTTGAAAATGGGCGTGGCTGCGCCCACTTTATGCGGCACTCGATTCATATAAAATACACCCTGATCGAACAAACGCAAACAAACAATGAAAGCATACAGCTGAGTATCTAATGTTCGATTCCACTCGAACTTAGGCTTCATTACTTGTTAGTTGTATTTTAAATACAGAGAAAATGCAATGAATTGAGACTTAAAAGGTGCCTTTGTTTAATGTGTGCATACGTAGATCCACTCCCGAAACATAAATTTAAGTAAAAATTGTCTGGACGAGTTTTAAGTATTTTTTTAATTTTGCGTTGGATATTGAAAACCCTCCCCCCCAAAATATTTTTCTGTGTGCGCCACTGCTTCGCATGTTGGCTTAGGATATGTCCATACGGGATATACATAGACGGTTCTTCAAATAATTTGATAAAGGGTTTGTGAATTGGCCCGTCAGCTCTAATTCTTGTTCTTCTTTCTTTAGTATTGCATCTGTCAGATTTCGATAGATTTACGACAAAAGCTAGAGACGGCATCGATTTTAGCGTAGGTAACTCGTGGGATAGTTCAAAGCGAATTCTGCTATTGAGATGGTTGGCTCATAAAATTTTGCATGAAAATGTATCATAATATTCTGTATCATAATAGGGCATGTGATTCGAAAGTAAAGTAGGTATGTTTCGCGTGGGCATGCCATCTGTAGAAAATATGTTGCATTTAGAAGGTTTATCAGAGTCTGATCCCAAAATATGGATTAGATAGATGTTCCTCAGAGTGGTCGGTTATTCTAAATATCTCAAAGTTTCTAGAGCTAGCGCATTATGGCACTTAATTTCTGATATGGATTTAGACTGAGTGCCATTATGTAGTTATACTTATGTAGAATACTCATAAATAATTTGTGCAAAATCAACTTTGCATTCTACTGCTTATCGATTTATCTACAAACATTTATGTACATAGATTCTAGAATATCTACGTCCAATGATTGATCTAATTTTAAGCATGCTTCGATTTCAGTGTCATTAACACGTTGCGGTTATTTGTCGCCGCTGCTTGTTGCCTCTTGTTTCTATGGTCATTTTGTGTATCGCATTTGAAATTCAATTTATTTATATCGACAGTTTGTCATTATGTGGTTGTGTTGTAGTTGTTGCTACATTGGCTTTAAATATCTATAGTTACAATATATGTATGTATCTCTATACATAATCAGAGAACGCATACTTAGTACATAGAATTTGTGATCGATGCGGAAATAGGAAAATCACAGAAGTATCAGAAATCAGAAGCACATACATACATACATATGTACATACAAATATAGGTATGCAAACAGTAGACATGCAACGTCAATTGTGTGAATTATTTATAACAATAACCCAGTTAGGAATTTAGAAGTTTAATGAAAGCGTGATAAACTAGCAAGTTCATGAGTCTGCGTTAAGAACTGAAAGATATCTCTAACTCAGGGTAGCTTAAGTGAGAGAAACGGTGGATGAAAAAGAAGAGAGGGAGAGAGGCATGGGAGGTACTACAACGAACAGGCGGATATGCTTGTATGAGGGACATACCGTGATCCAAAACACTTCTATGAATCATGAAAACAACCCAGTTGTAAAAGGTAATTTATGATCATCTATAAATGGATATAAAGGCCATAGGATCTATACATTCCAGAATGCATCCACTCTTGCTCTTTCCATGATCTCAGTGCCGGTTTATTTTCTCACTACAACTGCTCTCTCCTCTCATTCATTTTATGTCTCCTAATATGACTTAAAAACAAGGTTTATCCAAATAGAGGTTATATTACTTCCGTTTTTATGTGTGTTTCCTTTAAAAATGTCAATGTGAAAGAAGAGAGAAATGAATTTCAAGGTAAAATTTTTCCCAAATGGTTTTGTCTGACATTCTCATTTTTTAGTATACATACACAATGCCAATCAGCTTATTTACTGCGATATCCTTGTTTAGATAATTCTTGCTTAAAAATAATTAATACTTTTTTTGCATTTCTCTCTTCAGCCTCTGCATCCAGTATCCAACTAGAAATATGTAACTTCAGTGAAAACAAAACTTCACTCCAGCTTGTTCCCCTCTGCTCATCCAACGCCTTCATATAGTGGTATAGTGGGATATTCAACATTATATTGGTATTTAGTGATACTTTTATACGTCCGCTTTTTCGAAAAAGACTCTGTGAATTGTTGTCATCATTTTAAAAAGCAAAACTAAAGAAGACCTGATTTTCATAATTGTTTTTGTTGCTTGATTCAATGTTATAGCTGAGAGCGGATACCCGAACTCTTCTTTAACTTGCATTCTATGTGAAATTTTTTCGATTTTGAGTTTTTGCTGGATTGTGTACCAGTATTTAAAGGTCTATAATGTCCATTAAGAATTTATTGCAAAATACTTCCGTATTGTTGAAAAAAACAACATTATATACGAAAATACTTTCAAAAGTCTCTATTTGTTTTTTTTCTTCTAATTTGTGGCTCATTATGGAAAATTCACATGCCCATGTTGAACTGTGGACTACTCAGCTGTAAAAAAAAAATATAAAAAAAACAAACTCACTGATTTTTGATTTTATGACCGCTAAATAAATACTTCATTTTAGCTTAATTTTATTTTATGCTACAACACACCACACCGGAAGCTACTTTTCAAATCGAAAATAAATAAATAAATAGCAAAAAAATTTCTGCTATAACTCCAATACGTGGGCTCCAGGCGAGTGGAATGAACTACCGCCATTCTAGTCAATTACCGGTGTGACGCCGTATAAAGTCGAGGGACATTCACAGCTCAAACCCAACCCAACCCAATTCAATTCAACCCACGTTGCATATTCCTCAAATGAGTTTTTATGGTGTATTTTATAGTGTATCTATCTTTTTTTTGTTATTTTCCACCTATTGTTTTTGTTTTTGGTAGCCACACAGTGCCGGTTGGCTGACGTGCTGCAAGTGCATCAAATTCGATTCGATCACTTCCTACGAGCGAATCGTAAATGTTCGATAAAGTGGACTGGTGGTGATTTGATTGATTGAATGTACATATGTATGCAGGTATGTATATGTATATATGTTATGTGAGTAACGGGTGTGTTTTAAGCTGCCGGATTAACTGCCAATGAAAGTCTTGCTACTAACGTTGCCTCAAGACAAAGAGCGCAAAGTCATCACTTCAATTCTGCTTAGCTTTTTTGTAAGTGAATCATGTGAAGAGTCAGCTCTGTCAACTACGCAGCTTTAATTTGGCGCCATTGAGATTCAAAAAAGCACCCTTTACATCATATATATAGTACTTCTATATTGATAGTATTCTATCTGTGCAATGTGTATGAATTCATCCAAAAATTTTGTGCAACTGGCAGTTCTGCGCATGCGCCTCAATTACATTTAATGTCATCTGTGAATATGTGTGACAAATACATTCAATTGAGTTCAGAGGCGTTTGAAAAAAAAATTGAAAGGCATCATTGTGTTCTAGGGGACTTATACCCCTTTGATTTTAGTTTTTGAATTTGTTTATAATTAATATAAGAAATTTGCCATATTTATTTTGAGATGCAAACTTTTGTGAATTTTTTTATGAAAATTAGTGGAACTGTTCTAGAAAAATCTATTTTCTATGCACTCATATTTTTATGAATCGCGGCGGAAAGCGTTTCATGTTAAAATACTGTGGTCCGATCCATGGGCATTATATCAAAAAGTAGAATTTTGCCGTTTGAGGGTTATGTTTGTAAAGTATGTACGTTCGAAGGCCGCCAGCACGGTGATCTAAGCAAAAGTACTGCGAATTTCTAAACTGAATAACAGGAAAATTTAGACAACGAACTTTTGGACACAGCAACATATGAGGACCAAAGTTCAGACTACGTTACTCTCCAAACCGACCTCAACAGGGGACTACAGGTAATAATATAACAAGACGGATGAAAGAAAGGACTACGAACCAATCGCTATATGTTCCACATATTTACAGCGGATAAAAGGTGGACGGGTGGGAGCTGCAGTGTTTTTTTCCTGGAGCAGACTGGCGGTCACATACTAAAGGGGCACTGTCATCCCATTTCAAGATGGGACTGGTGCAAAGTCAGGCGTACACGGCATGCATCGAACCCGATGCTGACTATAAAGCCAAAAATACCAGCAAGCTAAAATACTAGAATTAAAATTTTATTTGTATTATTATATGATTTTTAAAAGTATATATGTATACTTACATATTTATGTAAGAAATCTATCTACCTATCTATTACGTATGTAAAGATATTTTATTTATTTTATCCCTTTTATTGTCACAAATATACCACCGCTTAGACATTTTTTAATACGAGAATCAAATAATAAATATGTAAATTCCCTATAATTTTTTTTATGTTCCGTCACTGCGGTTTATTTTGAATTCACTTGTCATTTTTCAAATTTGATTGCTCGGTTTTCTCTTTCTTTTTTTATATGTCTGTACTGTAATGTTGGCTGATGGAACTCGTAGGTATTACGAATATAGGAGTACTATATATATGCTTTACATATATGTATATGTATAAAGTTGATTTCAATTGATTACATGCCGCGTGTACTGTGACGACACAGTACTTTGATTTGCGTGCGCAAACATTTTTTTATTTGTTGCTGTTTTCTTTTTTGTTGTATTTTGACTTTGTTGTTGTTTATGCTTAGGCCATGATTTGGTGCTTCTGCTTTTGTTATTTCACTTTTGTTATGCTGCCAAAATTTATGTTCAACTGGCACACCTTTTTTTGCACCGTTGTCAACTGTCAAACTTGTGTGCCTACTACATACTGCCCAACATGGGTATACATATGTACATATGTACATATATGTGCCATCATTTGGTCACAGCTGACCATCCATAACAAGCCAGCACACCAAGCCATACCAAATTGAGCAAAAGTGGAATTTGTAATAATTTTTTATGCCATTTATTTTATTATTTTATTCTTTTTATTTATTTTTTCTTAATTGGTTTCCACATGATACAAACAAACAAGGTAGTTCCATTTCACTTTGACTTTGTCATTTTTGATTATAATATGGATTATTGACGTCTTATTTTAAGTCAAAAATTTAGGATAGCGTTGCCCAATCAAAAGTTTTTGGCTGAGGGTATATTTGAACAAAATTTTGGGTATTTTAAATGAAATGGTGATTTTCACATATATTGATCAACAAAACAAATGAGCCAAAGTAATGTGTATATTTTAACATTTTAAATATATTAAAAAAAAAAAAAACTTTTCAAAGAAAATGAAAAATAAGTTATTCATAAAAAATAGAATAGATTTATGCAGTTATTAAAGTCGAAAAATCTTATAAAAACGTCCTTTATGCAATATTTGAAAATTGTTCGATTTTTTATGAATAAGGTAAGAGTTCTTGATTTTCTTTATACTATGTATTATTTATTGCGAACGTATATATATACATATATATGCATATTTGGTTTCAATGTTTTATACAAGAATATTTCCACATTTAAAAAATATATTTATTAAAAAAAATTTTTAGCAGTTATATAAGAATGTAAATTTAGTTTACATTTTCATGTTGCAGTTTTCTTTAGTTTTTACTTGCGTTACTAATTTTATTTTATTATTTACCTAATTCTGAAATACATAGATTCTTCACAAAAAAAAAATATTTTTAGTATCTTTTCATCTAAATTAAATATTGTATTTACTAATAAATTTTGCATATAACCATGCCATCGACCGCACTTGTTTTTTCGGTTGCAAGTTTATAAGTCGTGCCAATATTCATAATTTCTAAACCACTGAAATTTTTCAATGAAATTCACAGGAGGTGTAGTGGGATTGTAGTACGTACTATCGGGGATGTGCTAGAAATCGTTTTTGGATGAAATTGTCACCGAAATCGTACTGACATGTGCTGAATTTCGTTTTCGTTTTCGAACATCAAATCGCAGCAATTTGCATGTGCCAGAAATCGAAATCGCTCTATTTTGGCCATTTTGAAATTGTTCCGCTGCAGGGTAGCGAATTTAATGGAATTGCGAATTTATTGAAGGAAAAAGTATATTTCAGATTGCCAATCATCAATTTGCCTTCTTTCAAACTTAATCCATTTAGGAAACTGTGCTCGCTCTAAAATAACAAGCATTTCTTTGAAAATATTTTACACCGTTCGTCAACTGCGATATGAGAATCTTTTCCGATAGCTCGCTGAATTCCTCCTGAGAGGAAACACAGTTGACTATTTTATTAAAGGATTTTTGTATATCCCTAGTAATATCTCAAATCCTTTATTTAATAGTAAACACGGTAATTTTTACAAAAAAAAATCTATTAGTTGAATATATATATTTCTTTGAAAACAGCTGTTTCGAACTTAACTTCGAACATAATCTAATCGCATGAAATTCATCACACCTAAAACTAATTCGTGCGATTTGCAAATTCGGTTTCGAAATCAAATCGCGCGATTTTTAGCACATGCCTGTATATTCCACAAACTTGCCGCAACTTATTTTAAGAATAAATCTTATTTTTTATATAATTATTTGTGATCTGATATTATGAAGAATTTAACCAGACATTGAAAATAATTGTTAACAATTTCAAAGGTTTTGAAAATAACAAAAAATGTTAAACAAAAACTCTAACAATCTTTTAAAAACAAAAATCCGAAGACAAAAATAATAATAAATATTTTTGTCTGAGAGAAAACTTTATTTCTTCATACATTCAATGAAAATTTTTCAAATGTTTTTTATATTTCTCAACATGTGAGACTTATTTTGAAAAATAAAATATTTCTGTAAACGAAAGACCAAAAAATCTGATTTTAAATTTTTTTGTTGAGACTAAAATTTTTATTTTTCTGTTTTTTTGTTTTTTGTCTGTGAAAAACAAAAATATTTTAAATGTTAACAGTTAAATTCAATCTCTGAATTTAACACGTAAATGTACGTACGTATATATACATATATATGTATATCAATATTCAAATTAAAAAAATTCGTTTTGTTGCAATCGATACCATGGTTACCATGGAAATAAAAAATAACATAAATGGAGGATTTTTAACACTGAGTATGGCAGCACGAAATGTCATAATCCATATAATTGTCAGGTGGTTAATATGGCGACAAAAATTTGACGATTACACTACCTTCTTTCTTGTATCATGGGTTTCCAATTCAATTTTTACCTTTTTAAATTTTTAATGAGCCACTTGTTTGGCACAATAATTTGTGGTGAATGTGTGGCGAAGCTTTTCATTAATAAAATTTCTTTATAAATAAAAAAAATATAAAATAATGTGCCTAATGCATAAAAATCGAGCTATATGTAGCTCATACTAATTTTTTTTTCGTAAAATGTGGATTTTGTATACATACATACATACATATGTATAAATTATTAAAATTGCTTGGTTTTACTAAACAAATTAGGTTTAACCGCAGAGCGAATGCTTCGGAACTTCATTTGGGATCGTAGACAAGTGTTGGAGTTGTAAAACAGTTCAGATTGGTATTCAATAAATTTATATACATACATACATACCTTTTCCAATACCATATTCCTTTTTGAGAGTACGAGGAGGCAGTGTGATCTGCGAACGGAATTTGATACCAATATTGCCCAATAATATTTTGGGGCCATTCGGGTCCACGTTTTTTTCCGCTATCCACGGTCTCGATCCTCCGTTTTTTTTTTGCATTTGTTGAGTTATCCATCCACATAAAACTATCACTAATAAACCAAAAAAACGCCTTCAAGAGCAAAATTGTTAAAAAATTTAAGAAATTTTAAAGTATGTTACCCTTTTATACCCAACTTTACTTCACTTAAACTTGATGAACTCATCCAAATTTTATTAAATTTTTTATAGCTATACATTTCTGGAAAGCGCATTAAATAACGCAGCCTACCGTGTGATTGAATTAAAAAATAATGTCCGCTTTCGGGAAGAGTATAGGGCAAGAAGTTGAAGATTCACGGGACAAAGAAGAAAATGAGCACTTTAGGCCGCGATATTATCTTCCCTGGGGAGTGTAGCAAAAAACTGAAACGCTTTAGTGGTTAATTCAACGTATGGGTTGATATAAATTTTTTTTCTTGTGTAAAATCCTACACTAAAAAAAAAAATTCTCTCGATCAAAGACATAATTTTCCTTATTTTGAACACGCGTCCCAATACAAAATTATCTTTGTTTTGTGGAAAAAACATAAAAAAAAAACATTCAAACAAATTTGTTACCATGGGGATTCGTATGGGAATTCAATTTCTCAAAATTAAAGAAATCAAGTCTTCAAAACAAGTTCAAGTTGGGGATGGAATGGCGCTTAAAAATTGTTCATTATTTTCATGTATAGGTACTATAGTGCTGCCTACTGTCGAAATTCGACAGTTTTCTAGATGTTTTCTTATGACTAAAGTGCAACTATAGTTTTTGTATAATTGTTTGTTGTTATTCTCACTGTTACTATTTTATTGTTGTTCCTGTTGATGCTGCTCCTTTTGTTGCTAATGTCACTGCTACTATTTTGTTGTTGTTGTTGGTGTTGTTGTCGTTACTCGTCTTCACAATTCTCCTACATATGTACTTCTATCTTTCTATTTCTGCACTTTTCTTACCTCAATTTCTTTCCTACTTATTCTTTCTTATCCTTCTTATTACTTGACTTTGTGTTTTTTGTTGTAGTGCTTTTGCTACTTTTTTATGTTTATTCTTCTTTGAAACTACACATCACTTCCAGCCAAACAAAATCACCTATGCATGCGCATCTGTTGTGCTCAAAAGCATGCAACAACAACCACACGGCATGAAAATTGGCGCAGTTCTATTTGAGAGCAATACCTTTCTAATGGTGTGCTTACCCTGCAAAAAAATATGCGATTAATACCGAAAGATATTTGTCCCGGATTGATCTCTTTCGAGAACAATCGGTCCACAATTAGTCCCCGATTGTTCCCGTACGGGTATAAATGTACACTAATTGTAGACCAATTGTTCCCGAACGGGTATAAATGTAGACTAATCGCATTCATTCCGAACGGGTATAAATCTAGAATCCTTAAATGTAGAAATTTTACAAAAATATGCAATGTATTTAACAAGGATGGACATTTTTGCGTTGCCATTGAAAGTGCATTACCATTCAATAGTGAATGGTAGTGCAAAATTGGTTTGCATTACCAGTCAATACTGAATGGGTAACCGGTAAAACGAATTGAACACCCTTTCTTTTAATAACAATGATGAATAATAATTTTAACAAAATGTTGCCTAAAATATTCTATGAAAAAATCCTTTACATTGCGCTCATATAATGCATACTCAAAACTTACAATTTTTTTTTATTTATTTATTGAGATTTTTTTTCAAAAGTAAAACATTATATAACACTGCTCTACAGCCAAAAAATACTCTGAACGCGACCATCCTATTTATATGTAAAATCGGTCGCTGATTCCGAAAATCGGGCTCATTTTTAATTCTATGGGAAGGTTTTTGAGATATCGGCAATTTACCGTTATTTGGCCAATGGCTCCACTTAATCCTGTATACCTCTTTAACGCAGTGAGCTATCTTCCTTGGAGTGACACTCAACGAAAGAAAATTAAATTTCCTTTTCATCGCTGCTACAACATTTTTCTGTAACTCTTATAGTTTCTGAAATATTGACGATTCAATTTGAATTTTTTCGATTTTTTACGATTTTTTGAAGAAAAAATTGACTTTGTCAGGCAATATCTTTTAAACCAATGTCTTCACCTTCGGTTTTACTCCTTTACGTGAAGCTCCATTCTATTGGGAAAAAGATAAGCTATCAACGAAGAAAATCCATGGTAAAATAGAAAAGTTATAGGCGATCAAGTAAATACATCCAAGTCGCGCAATGCCTCTGCACGGGTATATTCTATGCATGTTATACCAATACCTACACATCTGCAGTAGCAGCACATTGGCAGCGCAGTAGATAAAAGCAGAGACCCAAAATAACAATTATCCTAATATCGACAATCGTTAAAATTACGGGATTAGACAATTTTTATTTTTTCGATCGGTACATAATTGTTATGAGTAATTTATATTTTTTTCGATCCTCCATAACAATTACTGGATGATGGATATTTTTTAGATCAGCTCATAATTGTTACTAGCAATTGATATTTTTTTTGATCTTCCATAACAATTACTGAATGATGGATATTTTTTAGGTCAGCTCATAATTTTTACTAGCAATTGATATTTTTTTCGATCTTCCATAACAATTACTGGATGATGGATATTTTTTAGATCATCCCATAATTGTTATGAGCAATTTATATTTTTTTCGATCCTAAATAACAATTACTGGATGATGGATATTTTTTAGATCATCCCATAATTGTTATGAGCAATTCATATTTTTTTCGATCTTAAATAACAATTACTGGGCGATGGAGATTTTTTAGATCAGCTCATAATTGTGGAAAAGCGGGCGAATATGTATACGGAATACGAATATAGAATACCGAACACCGCAAAATGGGTATCAAATGAAAGCGCTTGGCTAGGGCTATCATTTGGTCGAGTCTTAATTCCGATATATTAATCGATAACAGAGTTATCGATAAAAACGTGGTGCATAAAAATTTCAATTAATGCACACAAAATGGGTCTTATGGGATGATCTAAAAAATATCCATCATCCAGTAATTGTTATTTAGGATCGAAAAAAATATAAATTGCTCATAACAATTATGGGATGATCTAAAAAATATCCATCATCCGGTAATTGTTATGGAAGATCGAAAAAATATCAATTGCTAGTAACAATTATGAGCTGATCTAAAAAATATCCATCATCCAGTAATTGTTATTTAAGATCGAAAAAAATATCAATTGCTCATAACAATTATGATATGATCAAAAAAATATCGATCTTTGAATAATTGTTATTGATGATGCAAAAATTTTTCCATTGCTAAATAATTGTTATGAGTGATTTTTATATTTATTTTTTATAATTGTTATGGTCTCTGGATAAAAGCCCATTTACGGGTATAACATGCATAGAATATACCCGTGCAGAGGCATTGCGCGACTTGGATGTATTTACTTGATCGCCTATAACTTTTCCATTTTACCATGGATTTTCTTCGTTGATAACTTATATTTTTCCCAATAGAATGGAGCTTCATGTAAAGGAGTAAAACCGAAGGTGAAGACATTGGTTTAAAAGATATTGCCTGACAAATTCAATTTTTTCTTCAAAAAATCGTAAAAAATCGAAAAAATTCAAATTGAATCGTCAATATTTCAGAAACTATAAGAGTTACAGAAAAATGTTATAGCAGCGATGAAAAGGAAATTTAATTTTCTTTCGTTGAGTGTCACTCCAATGAAGATAGCTCACTGCGTTAAAAAGGTATACAGGATTAAGTGGAGCCAGTGGCCAAATAACGGTAAATTGCCGATATCTCAAAAACCTTCCCATAGAATTAAAAATGAGCCCGATTTTCGGAATCAGCGACCGATTTTACATATAGATAGGATGGTCACGTCCAAAGTACAGACAAAAAATTTCATTTTGTGATCCAGTGTAATCTTTATTTATATATGCATGAACATTTACAATTTTTTAAAGATTGTTATTAAAAATTGCCTTGGCGAACAACTTGGAAAAATCTACATTTGTACCCGTTCGTGCTGGAAGCGATTGATCTACATTTGTACCCGTTGGGGATGAAAACGATTAATCAACATTTGTACCCGTTCGGGATGTAAGCGATTGATTTACATTTGTACCCGTTCGGGATGAAAGCGATTGATCTACATTTGTACCCGTTCGGAATGTTAGTGATTAATCTACATTGGTACCCGTTCGGGTATACAAGTTGAACAATTAGTCTCTTCATAGGACATGTTCGAACAAATGCGATCAATTCACTCCATATAAAGGGATGTAAAATTGTATTAGTCGCATGCTCCCTTGCGATTGATCCCGGACACGTCCCGGATTAATCGAATTTTTTGCAGGGTAGTTTTAAAATCGGTTCAGTAGTTTCGACGGAGAAGATGGAACAAAATTTATGTTAGCGTATTAATTATATAAATACATACATATATCGGCTGATCATGTTAATTATACACACACATTCTTATCCAAATATGTATAGAAAGTTATGCACACAAAAAGAAATTCCATTGTTCGCTAATAATTTGCTATATTTACTATTTGATCATATAATAAATAGATTATATATGTATGTATGTAGCTAGCTGCGACGTCATACGAGTACAAGTAAAACAGAAAAATGTACACTTGCTGGCAAAAGAAAGCTATAGCTACACAAATGACTAATAGTGACTGCGCTCTTTTTGATGAAAGAGACAATAAAACTGATAGAAAAGTAAGCATTTGTGTATGTAGTATATAAAATATATATAAGTAAAAAAAGTAAGAAGGTATATAAGCTAACAGTATATAAGCAAAATTATCTAAATAAAGTCTAACTAATGCACATCATATAAATATATATATGTACGTAAGAGCGGCCCACGTCTGCTCACTAATGTGTGGGCGCGAGCGATCTTTTAACAAAATACAAAATGTGTACACCCAGAAAAAAAAATAGTGTGAAATCAACCAAAAATCAACAAATTTTGTGGTTAATTTTTTTCAACACGATGCTTAATGTATGCCATCATGTAATCGTGTAAATTTAACACTACTGTCAAGTGTTAGTTTAACAGGATGACAACTGCAGTGATGCCAATATTCTTGGACCAAAAATCCCTACGCCATGCCAAAAAATTCCCTACTTTTCCCTACGCTAACAAAATTTTTCCCTACAAATTTCCCTACGCCGTATTTTCTGTATCTTATAAATGTGAAATAGAAATTGTGTTTAAACTCAATTGGCGAGAAAACCGCTGAACGGATCCTCACGAAACTTTGCACACCTAGGTATTTTCACCCGGTAATTACATAAAACTATCACTAAAAACCCAAAAAAAAACCGCCTTCAAGAGCAAAATTGTTAAAAAATTTAAGAAATTTTAAGGTATGTTACCCTTTTATACTCGACTTTACTTCACTTAAACTTGATGAACTCATCCAAATATTAAATAACGCAGCCTACCGTGTGTTTTAATGAAAAACTAATTCCCGCTTTCGGGAAGAGTATAGGGTAAAAAATTGAAGATTCATTCGATTTAGCGGTTAATTCTACGTATGGATGGATATCACTTTTTTTTCTAGTGCAAAATCCTAACTTTTTTCATACATAAATCTAAACATACCTTGAAATTCTGGGAATTTGAGCGGATTTCGTTGTAGCTCCATCCAGTTTTTGGAAAAGTGAAATTTTTTTTTCAGTTTACTTACTCTAAAACGTCCTATGTTCATATTCCGGTGCCGGAGAGAATATCTAAAAAAACTCATCTAATGTACATATTTGAAAATTTTCATCATTTTCTCATGCTGTCATATAATTTGCATATATTTTTCATATATCCCAAATCTTTTATTTTTATTTTTTTTTCAGATATTTATTGCTTATTTAAATTTTATTAAAGCTTTTAATTTCATTAAGTTGATAACTTTTGAAAATATACAAACTAATTACATATAACTGTTTTCATTCTGTCAATCATTCCAACTACCTTCGATCATCCAATTAAATCAAACTCATTTCCCAAATGTCACATATTTTTACTGTAACTGTTATTTTTGTGACACAATTAAATGTCAATTTGCATTCGTTGGCGAAATTTTAATATTTCTCGAGTGTCTTTCATTTGTGTTTACTTTATATATTACTTACTGACTTACATATGTATGTACATAACCACAATTGACTACAACTTGTTTGCTAAATATTCACGCAATCGCCACTGGCTTAATAATTCGATTCGTGTAATGATCAAGTTTTAATAAGAATAAAATAAAATGAAAAATAAAAAAATGAAAAAAAAAAAACAAATTAAACAATGACGTCTCGAACAACAAGTTGCGCGGCGCTGTCAATTGCAATCAAGTCATGAACGCGTTCAAGTTCGCCCACTTGAAGAACATGAACGAACACAAAATAGTAAGAAAAACAAAAAAGATGATCGATTTATTGAAAATAAAGCATGTCATTCGTAGTCACCTGCAATACATAATAACAAGTTTTTATTTATTTGTGCTTTTTATATGCATATAGATAAACATATATGTACATATGTATGCATATTATATACATATTTATTTAAATATATTTTATTGCATATTTTATTCGCTAGTTTCATTCTTACTGGTTTTACAAAAATATTACCATTTTTAGTAATGAAGCATATGATAAACACGAGCAAAAAAAAAAATAAAATAAATATCGCATATTGTTGTCAAAACAACAAGTATGTACCTACTTACGCTTTAAATCATACATGGCCAGCCAATGGCTCCAGTGACTCCGTTTGTCTCCCAACAACATCGCTGTGGCTCCGAGTGGCTCCCAACAACAAGCAAATCAATTTCGACATATTAACGCACATTTCTTTTTTTCACAGAAATCGTCGTCGCGGCGAGCACTCAAACCTAACGGTCCAGCATCGACCGACATTCATTGCGTATTTACGCCTTCATACATACATACATATGTACATATGTATGTATGTTGTACATTTATATCTGCTACCTCGTTTATGTTGTTTAGCAAAATATTTGAATGCCTAGCTGCAGCATATCTACTGTAGTATGTATGCATGTATGTACATACATACATAAGTACATGTTGTTGTAATAAACCGTTATTTGACAAAATAATATTTTTATAATTCCGAGAAGAAGGTTGTTGCAATTTTTATTGATGTTGTTGTCGTGTGGCTCCCTTACGCTTAAATCCTGGCCACCTATGCTTTAAATAGTAAAATATATCTAAATTCGCTTGCAATGGCACTTTGTATAACCTGCGTTGAGTGAGGGTTTCATTAAAAGTTTTTTTTTGGCTAGTTTTCAGGGAAATTTTCTGTTAAGCAAGCACGCACCGAAAAAAAATTTTCTCACAGAACTCAGAACTAAAATCAAAACTTGCAGGAGTCTTACAGTTTACGAGATATTTGTTGTTAAAATTGTAAAATTTACCAAACAAAACACCGAAAGACTACTACCGAGGAAAATCACATATGCATATGCCTATATGTGCAAAACACCCTTATCCGTTGGCGTATTTCGGGCGCGCTTTAAAAAAATAACCCTCAAATATCTGGTAAACTATAAGCCTCCGGCAAGTTTTCATTTCAGTTTTGAGATCTGTTAGAGCTTCTCTATTCTCCAGAAAGAGTGATTTTTCTCGTGGCGTGGCTCATTAATGGAAAGTCGACCCGTTGTCAGAATAGAAATAAATGATAATAATAAGTATAAATGGTTGCAATGTTAGCTACTGTCGAAATTCGACAGTCTTTCTAGTTTTTTTCGCGCTTGCGAAGCTTTCTTTGTAGTTGTTTCTGTTTCTCAATCTTGCTTGATTGTTCTGATTGTTCTTGGAATTTTCTTCATATAATTTCCTTACTATGCCTAACTCTTCTACATCTACGGGAAGCTATGTATTTGCTATAGGTAAGTTACCAGAAAAAATTACACAGTTTTACAGCAATTATTGCGCATTTTATTTTACTCAATATTCCAACAACGTCCAACGGCTTTTGGTAATTGCATTTTGCACAATACAATATGATAAATCATTAATTGTGTCACAATCCGTGCAACTGTCATTCGTTTGTTCATTTGTACGTTCATTCACTTGTACGCTTTTATTTATGGTAAAAAGCGATTTTTATTGTAATTAAATAAATGTGTTACATTTGTAAATATACAAAACATATGTATATTAAAGATTTTGTTTTCATTTTATTTTTTATTGCTAAATATGTATGTGTTCCATTGATTTGTGAATGAGTCATAAGCCGTATGAATCGCCAGTACTATGGTGTTCGAAGGAATCTCAAGCTAAGCGTTATGGTGATAGCTTTTTTGGACTTATAAGGCGCATGTATGTACATACATATGTGAATTCTATTTCGTGTACCTACATATATATTTCAGTTACAAAGTTATTTACTGCTAGCAGTTAGTAATGATTCAGTTGCATTCGGCTGTGTGTGGGTTTTGTTTTGTTTTGCATTAATTCTAGAACTACTATTAAAACTAGTGATACCCATTAGTCACATGTAAATGAAAGTGAGATGTGCTAATTGGCGCTTGAGCAGAGAGAACTTGCATCTATGGTTTCCCTAAATTCTTATTCAGAAATCTATTCCCGACATACATACATACATAGCTTTTACATTCAAGCCAAGCTTCACAGCGACCAGTGAAGGCTTTATAATAGGACTGATAGTAACGAAATTTTGTTGTTCCTTGAAGCAGTGCCAATTTTTTCAATATTCTTGAGACTCATCCATTCAATTTGGATTTTTTGTAGCACAAGCTTTTTGAATAAAAAGTTTTTGTTTTTTTTTGTATTTTGTTTTTGTTTTTTTTTTGTTTTGTTTTTTTTGTATTTTGTCTTAAGTTTACTTTGTTTTTGTGAAATTAATTTGCAGGTGAATCCACATACATACATATTTCCATATTTCCTATGTACACCCACATGTAGTTTATTAACAACAATAACATTGTCATAAGCGCTATTAATATTTTTGCGAAAACATTTTTATTTGTTTATACAAAGCGATCGGAAATGGTCACGACAAAAAAAAAGTACAAAAAACTACAACTTATATAAAACAAATAAAAGTAAACAAACAAGTATATAAAAAGTAGAGCTCCAGATTTTTTTTGAACATTTTCGAGTAGCCCGAACAAATGTTGTTCAAATGCTCGAACAGTCGTTTGTTTGTTTATTACCCGTATGTTTGTATGGGCATTTGAACAATTCGGGCATTTTGAAGTTTGTTTTTTTCTTTTGTTTATTATTATTTTTTCTTCTTCATATGTAGTTGTTTTTATTTTTGTGTTTTCGATACACATTTTTTTTGTTTGTAAGCTCGAATGCTCGAATGTTTGTACGGGCATTTGAACAACAAACGGGCTTCAAACAAAAACGATCAATTCAAATTGTTCGATACCCGGGTATCTAGAGCCCTAATAAAAAGTTGTTTTGAAATAAATTTGTATGTACAAAACAGACCTGTTAAATTCCGATTACGATTAGTAATCGATTAAATTGTTTGTTTTTTAATTTGTAATCTTTATTTTAATTCTTTTGTAGAAAAAAGCTAATTTTAATTGATTACCATTACAAAAAAAATCGTAAAAAATTAAAAATAATCAAAAAATGTTTTTTAATGGTAATTGGAAAATAATTATTAAATGGATACTTGTAAAAATAATCAATCAAATCGGTAATCATTGTGATTAATAATCATTATTTAACAGGTCTTGTACAAAATAATATATGTACGTTAGGGCGGGTCGATTTGTAGGGGCTCAAAAAAATTAACAGAGGCACATCGCGATTCTGATTACCTCCTCTGAAAAAAAAAAACACCTTATTTAAATCAAAAATTTTCCGCTGTTGAATCTCCGTTTTTGATTCAAAAGCAAAACTATTTGCTTTTACAGCAAAGTTTTTGATCCAAAAACTTTCCGTGGCTAATTCAAAGACAGGCGGTGTTGATTCAAATTGATTCAAACTGTTCAAATTTTTTTTGTGAGAAAACATTTTTTGTGACAAAAAACATCTTTTTGTGACAAATACATTTTTTTAATTTTGTTTTTACAATGATTCATATAATTCATAGATTCTTTTTCGGAAAAGGTAAATATAAAAGCATGACTAAAATTCAATATAATGTTCAATGTTCTACTATGTGATGCTGTTGTAGGAGAATATAAAATAAGGAAGAATAAGAAATAAAGATAACTAGCAGTGAAGGCGAAGAAGGAGAGGAGAAGAGGAGAAAAAGCGGAAGCTACATATTTCGAAAACCTCCCAGCAAGTGTTCAAAATAGTGCTTGCATTAAATTTACCTACTTAAATCAATTATTGAACATTAATTAAGCATTACAAATACATGCTAGTATACTTCATCCCTTTTGACTTGCAAAACTCAAGTCACAAAATAAGTTTGCTCACATTTAGTGCCACACTTGCACCCACTCTTCTCCTACGGCATTTACTATCGCATTTTTCGTGAACAAAGCGAAATAGGAGTGAATGTAGATATTGATTAACATCAACAAAAGCATTTCGACAAATCGAGGATATCATACTTAATCAAAGGCGGTCAATAACACTAACAACAATACGGATTGGAGAAAGAATAAAAAATAAGGACAACAACAACAATAAAATCAGTTGCAAAAACTGTACTCGTAAAAGTTTAATGGTAATGGAAAGGCAAAAGGCGAAAGAACTGTCAGTCAAGCAATGAAATGAAGTGAAATGAATCAGCTCGTTTGCTTTAAACCAAATTGTTCTTCAACGTTAGCCAGTGGCAAGCAGTAGCAGCAGCAAAAAAGTTCAGCTGCTGCGCAATCAATTTGCAAGGACGAGATGAGGAATATCCTACATATAGTTATGTAATACATACTATGTAATCGTATGTACACACATACATATATAGACTAATATGAATATTTATTTTTGCTTTTATATTGAAGTCATTTTTTAAGCCATTAAAAGTAGTGAATATGGAGTAATTAATTCATGATACATATTTATATTAATATTACAATTTTTTTGGGACCTTTATGGACGTTGAATTTAATGATGAGGTGAACGAGCTGTACGCAGACATCGATATTGTTCAGCGAATGGATGAAGGCGCTCCGGCCCAGAAAGTATTTCTATCGAAACTCGTTAAAGGCAGAAGAAAAGGGAGACCTACACTGCGTTGGGAAGCTCAGTTGAAAGCTAACTCGTTCTCCCATGTTACTTCTAATTGGTGCCATGCTGCACGAAACAGAAACAACTGGCGCGGTTTATTGGACACGGCCAAAATCGTCCAGACGGTTACGCGCCAATTAAGAAGAAGAAAATTTTTTTTTTTGGGTACAGAGGATTTAACTGAATCTGAGGATGAACTGTTACGAACCTCTCATATAGGATGCCTTCGTCAAAAGGCTATTTTTTGTTACCGTCTTCCATCATTAGCTCTTTTATAACTTTGGCTTGGAGTGATACACCAAAAAAGAAATAAAACTCCTAAGTTTTCTTGCAAATATCTTAAAGTTCTTCAGGGTCATACGTTTTTCCCCTCCGTGGCAAGGCTGCAAAATAACGTTATTTTTAACAATAAACAAAAAAAAATTTTGTTTCTGTTGAAATATTCGATTTTATAAACGTAAAAAGCATAACAAAATCCATTTCGTTTCTGTTATCAACTGTTATCAAAAAAAACTAACAAATTTTTTTTTGTTTTGGTAATTATCAAAACAATTATTTCAAAAAAATATAGGTTCAAACATATATATAGTACTCCTATATTCGTAATACCTACGAATTCCATCAGCCAACATTACAGTACAGACATATAAAAAAAGAAAGAGAAAACCGAGCAATCAAATTTGAAAAATGACATATGAATTCAAAATAAACCGCAGTGACGGCACATAAAAAAAAATTATAGGGAATTTACATATTTATTATTTGATTCTCGTATTAAAAAATTAAAAAATGTCGAAGCGGTGCTATATTTGTGATAATAAAAGGGATAAAATAAATAAAATAGCTTCACATATGTACGTATTTCGTTTTGAGTGCATTATTGGTTATATAAATATATATATATACATATGTAAATAGATTTCCAAAAGACGAAACCATTTGCAAACAATGGATGCATGCGTGCGATCTGATGCCTGACGACGTTGTTAAAAACATTCGAATCTGCAGCAACCATTTCCAAAAAAGCGATTACACTGGGAGTGGCCTGTACGTATCAATGCCTGAAAGATACTGCAGTAGTCCGGGACTAAAAAGGATTTTTTAATCCCAAGCTCCGGACGAGACACTGCAGCTCCCACCCGTCCACCTTTTATCCGCCTGTAAATATGTGGAACATATAGCGATTGGTTCGTAGTCCTTTCTTCCATCCGTCTTGTTATATTATTACCTGTGGTCCCCTGTTGAGGTCGGTTTGGAGAGTAACGTAGTCTGTACTTTGGTCCTCATATGTTGATGTGTCCAAAAGTTCGTTGTCTAAATTGTCCTGTTATTCAGTTTAGAAATTCGCAGTACTCACCGTGTTGGCGGCATTCGAACGTACATACTTTACAAACATAACCCTCAAACGGCAGAATTCGACTTTTTGATATAATGCCCATGGATCGGACCACAGGATTTTAACATGAAACGCTTTCCGCCCCGATTCATAAAAATATGAGTGCATAGAAAATAGATTTTTCTAGAACATTTCCACTAATTTTCATAAAAAAAATTCACAAAAGTTTCCATCTTAAAATAAATGTGGCAAATTTCTTATATTAATTATATTATAAACAAATTCAAAAACTAAAATCAAAGGGGTATAAGTCCCCTAGAACACAATGATGCCTTTCAATTTTTTTTCAAACGCCTCTGAACTCAATTGAATGTATTTGTCACACATATTCACAGATGACATTAAATGTAATTGAGGCGCATGCGCAGAACTGCCAGTTGCACAAAATTTTTGGATGAATTCATACACATTGCACAGATAGAATACTATCAATATAGAAGTACTATATATATGGGTTCAAATTTAAACAAAAAAATTGACTTTTCAATAATTTCGTTTTCTATGAAGAAAAGAAATTTTACATATCGCCCGTTTTATGCAATAGGGATTTAACTCGAAATTTTCTATTTCTGGAATTTAACTACCACTAAATTTGAGTGGTAGTTAAATCTTGAATTTAGTGTAGTTGAATTTGAATCAACTACCACTCAAAATTGGTGCTCGAAACCTATTTAGGCAGTGAAATCATTGAGAAGTTAATCAACACATCAGCTTGTGGTGAAATGTACATATATACATACATATGAATGTGAGTATATGTGAGTCGTTAGTTTTGAAATTGGCATAAGTCCATTTTTAGATGTGTCGAGATATTGAAGGGTTTGCGTTTTTACTGATTCAAAAATATTGAACTTGAAGTGAACTAGAGGTGAACTAGAGATGAACTAGAAGTGAACTAGAGGTGAACTAGAGGTGTACTAGAGGTGAACTAGAAAATGAACTAGAAATTGAACTAGAGGTGATCTATAAGTCAACTAGAGGTGAACTATAAGTCAACTAGAGGTGAACTAGAAGTGAACGAGAGTTGAACTAGAAATTGAAATAGGGGAGAACTATAAATTGAAATAGGGGTGAACTAGGTAGTGAACTAGAAATTTAACTAAAACGAACTAGTGATGAACTTGAATATCTACAAATACTATTGCAATGCACATGTCCTTCCCTTGAATTTTGTATATTTAATGTACATACATATGCATAAGTTATACGCATACATATACATATGTACGTATGTAAGTTTTTCCATAAGCTTTTTTGGGATTTGACTGACTTCTTTGCACTTTTGCTACCAACACTAAAGTTGAGTGGTAGTAAAAATTTAACTACCACTCAAGATTTAACTACCACGCAAATTTAGTGGTAGTTAAATTTAAGATTTAACTACCTCTCAAATTTAGTGGTAGTTAAATTCAAGATTTAACTACCACTCAAATTTAGTGGTAGTTAAATTCAGGATTTAACTACCACTCAAATTTAGTGGTATTTAAATTCATGATTTAACTACCACTCAAATTTAGTGGTACTTAAATTCAAATTTAGTGGTAGTTAAATTCATGATTTAACTACCACTCAAATTTAGTGGTAGTTACAATCAGATATTTAACTACCACTCAGGTTTGAGTGGTAGTTGCAGGCTGAGTGCACTCAAAATTAGTTGAATCATGCCCAACCCTGGTATGTACATACGTACATGAATAAAAACAAATACAATTTTTGTTAATTTTTTTGATATCAACGAAACAAAATAATTCTGATTTAAGGTTTATTGATAATTTTTGAAACGAAAAAATTTTGTTTCTGATAATTAGCAAAACAAAATAATTTTTGGATATTTTTTATTGATATTTTTTGAAACAAAATTATTTTGTTCATTTCGTTGAGCAGCATTGCTCCGTGGTTGACTTGGAAACTAATGTAGGTTATAGTAAATACGTTAGCGCTCCAGCAAAGAATCCATGAAGAAGTTAGTCGTTTTGGAGACCAATGTCTGATATTCAGTTAAGTCAAGTCAAGTTAGTTTCGCAAGGATACAGTGATAACTCACATAAACCACAAATGGTCCTTTGTGTTGCCAACATCGTATTGAAAGCGTTACACTAAACTTGGAATGCAAAACTTCGCAAGTTTTAGTATTTTGTGTATTTTCTGAAAATAAATGTGTATATTTTCCGAAGAGTATTTTGTGTATTTCTAAAGATTTATTGACCACAACAGGGGTGAGAGTACTTCCCTTGTAGGGTACCCCTGTGTGCCCTCCTTAATATCGTCACCGTCCGACAACTCCGAAGGTCCTCGATCCGGAGCTGAATAATTGGGGGCATTCCGATCCCTTCGAGCCTCTCCGAACAGCGCCTCAGCGCAGATATTGCTAAAGGCACCCGAAATATCAAGAAAGACACCAATCGCACTCCATGTAGTGAAGGGCCTTTTCAATATGTTGTAGAACGTTGTGATTCTACAAGATAAATGCGTTTTATGCCTTCCGCTAGGCACCTCCAACCATGACTGAGGCCGTTTCGCACCTTCCCCCCTAACTCGCGCTTTGAGGGAACCTACTCTAACGGACAACAGCCTTTTCTAGCCCTACGGTCTCCCCCCCACCGCAGTCTGCCATGCCGCAAGCAGTTACTACTACAAATTTTAGCCCATGATATAATATGAACAATCTATTCAATCAAAAAGGTTTGGAATTTAAGAGAAAAAACTCTGCGGTAATACTCTTGAGTTTAAAACTAATTTAAAAAGCCGCTTTTCCTCTCATTCGCTCTTGAGTGCGGTTCTTCTTTCAAATGCGACCGCCAGGTGGTTTGCATGGGAAATCCTGCCGCCACACAGTGGGGGCACCTCCATACAAACGCGGCCAAAAATAGTAATAATTAAGCTAGAATCTTGAAACTCTTAACTTAAGCTTTTTTGGTTGAAGTTAGTAAACTGTGAAAATTTGAACAAAATCCACCCACAAATACGCCCACCTCCCATATAACGGTATTTTTGAAATTTCAGCATTTTCCTAACTATTATGGCTAAAATGCTCCATTTTGATTAGTGCATACATTTTTTTGAAATATAAATCAAATGCAGTAATCATTTTGGAAAAGGGGTAAAGCACTTCACCGTTTTTAAATTAAAAATATATGCACTTTTAAGTATGTTATAAGCATTTATCATAAAACTTTCATACAAAAAAATCGCATTTCAAAAAAATTTTATACCAGAAATGAAATTACACTTTTCTAAAGGATTTCAGCGTGCTAAACCTGAATCTGGAGTCAGATTTTCCAAATTGGTTCTAGTTTCTGAGATATTCATGCTCAAATAGGCAAAAAACACGTTTTTTGGCTCTATTCTCTGCTTAATATCTTTTATGTAATTACGTTCCACTCAAATTCGATTAAACCAGTTGAAAGCACAATCATTGCCCTTGAAAACAGCGTTTAGTTTCTTCGAATATCTTAATTAGAATATATCGATATTTAAGTTTCACCATTTTGACAAATATGCCCCATACAAAAAAATTAAAACTTTTGAAGCATACTTCTGGGCATTTTGTATGGGAAAAATGGACGAAAACTCAAAAAACACCTTCCATAAGAATGTTCATAAAACAAAATTGAGCAAACGAATTTTTACGATTTTTTCTCCTGTTTATAAAAGACATTTAGGACTATGAAATATTAAAAAATTGAGGAGGTCATATTTTTTATTTTTTTTGAATTTCATTTTAAAGTTTCACAATTTTTACACATTTTTTTTTTATATTCCAAAAGAAAAAAGCTGTCAAAGATATGAATTAACGCTGATAAAAAAGATTATCTCATAATTTGAAAGTATGCACCATTTACTGCAAGACGATAAAGAAATATTCGATTATTCGCCTAAATATAAACGTTTTTCATAATGTCAAAACTAACATAATTAATGCGTTTACAAAAACGCAGTTTTAGGCCAATGGGAAAAAAATTATAAAAGCAAATGGAGCAAGTGGATTTTTAAAATGAAAATGTAGTTTGATTAAGAATATATTATTTCAAAGCATAAAAAAAATTTGAGGAGGTCATATTTTTTGTTTTTTTTATTTTTTTTATTCAAAGTCGAGCAAAATTTTTTTCTTATCGACATTTTTTGTCAATATTTGAAAATTCATATAAATTCAATAGTGAACGGTATTTACAACTACGTTATAATTTCTGAAAGAGAAAATCATTATCTATTTAATGGTGTATCACTTGAGTTCGTATGTTAACAATTAAATGAGATACAGCATTTTGTATGAGGTGTGTTCATTGAGAAAAAAAAGAACCTATTTTTTGCTCAACTTTGGGCACCCTGTACGGCTAAACGAAAAGAGACTCAAAAATTTTTATATAAGCTCTTTTATTACAATTTGATATATCTGTCGATCTCTATTTAAAAAAATTGTTTTACTCATACTTTAATTTTGAATTTATTTTTGGCCGCAATCACCCATTGTGCGCCAGCTGCAATTCAACGTTATATAACCGGCTAACCAAATGACGGAGCAAAATAAAAAAGTGCAAAGCTCAAAGGAATTTACAATTCGGCTAGTAAAGGTGAAAAGCATTGAGTGGAAAAGTGAATGAGTGAATTGCTGAAAGATGGAATATGCGTGAGGGAGCAAAAAGGGTAAGGATAAGGTGTCAAAGGAGGCACGTTGCGTGGGTGAACATAACGCAGAGCTTAGCAGACTAACTTCAAAGGATAAGTTGGCTTCTTGGCGCTCAATCTTTCTCGCTCACTTTTTCGTGCTCTCGCTCTCTCTCTCTCTCTCTCTCTCTCTCTTTTCTTATTGTGTATCGTCCTTTCATGACTCCATCCGCTTTAAAGAAATTTTATAATGTTGTTTACGTTGCTATTTCATTCGCCCCCAACCTCAAATATTGCTCAGTGGGTCACTAAGTGATATGTTAAGTCAGGCAATGGAAAATCTGTACACAACACGAAATTGTTGCCTCACACCTTAATGGCGAGTTACTGGTATTAAGTGCGCTGTCTAAGCGAGACATGTACTACGTTAAAAAGAGTGCAATTGCGCCTTTCGGCTGATTAAGTGTTGTGGGAATTTTGTCTGATGGTAAGCAGTTGACATGCTAGAAGGCGTAAGATGATAGCAAAAAATAAAGAAAGGAATTAATAGAAATAAAATACAAATAAATAAAAGCAACGGTACATTGAAATGATAACGACTAATAAAACAAGAAAGATGCTGCTTTAAGGACCCTATGGTAATGAGAAGTTAAGGTAATAGCATTGACAGACGATTTATATATATTGCAGAATTCGCCGTGCCACTACCATAATGAATTTGCCTTGCAGATCTAGAAAGGTAGGCGCATAGGCGAATTCAGAAATTTCCGATGCATTTTGTTATTGTATTTGGTAGTGTGGTGTCAAAATGATATTTCGCCTTGCTTGAAATCTGAATTCGCTTGGTACTCGCCCATTCCTATTGACCATGATGTGAATTCGCTTTGGTTTTGACATTACACTCTACTTTTGGAAATGAAAAAAAGAAGTTTTTGAATTCGCCGCTGCGCCCACCTTCCGTCAGCTGTTTTGTTAATCCGCAATATTTGACGTCTGTCAGATTAAGATTTGAATCGAGTGAAGTGTTGGGGTAATCGGGATTATCGCTGCCGTCTGTCAAGCCTATAAGTACGGTAAGTGTTCTAAGGTTTTTAAATTAAGAAAGTTTACAGAATACGTCCCCGAAATCCGGTGCAAAGCAAACTGGGGTTTTGGGGCAGTTCTTCTTGCTGTTGCTTCTTGGCGTTTTTCTTGAGGCAGAATCGCTCGCAGAGGTTTTGAGCTAAGAATGACTTCAGCAATTGGTTAAATACATAAAACAGCGCATGAATCCAATTTTATACAGTTGTACTAATTACTATACGAGTATACACTGACACAGTTTCCACCTTGTTTTCCGTCAATCTGTTAAGGAAATCGACATAATCTCAACAGCAAAGAAGTCAGAGTTGCCGTGGAAATCTGGTGTCACATTGGCACACCTACGGCCATGGTATTGTAGGCGATTGAACACACGTAGAGCTAGATTTGATAATCATGACCCGAATATTCAAATGTAAACCAAACATTTTCGCAAATCTCCTCTTAATAACTACCTGCCTAACGTCATTATCCCTGTGCTCTAGTTCGGGATTTCAGCATTTCCCCGGGAACTTCGACTGGGTTACCATTGAGCGAGTATTACAAAGCTTATGGAGGCGAAAGTGTATCCAAAAAATATTTTTCTCTTAAAAGATCATTTTTGATGGAAGAAGTTAGAGAAATATATGATGCGCTTGGTGATATCAAAACTGTGATCATCGAATATCTGAAGTATAATAAGCGTTACGCATCCGTCGCGTCAATTTTACTTAGGAATTTAGATTTTCTTAGAACGGCTTATTGGTCTAGATTTTTACTAGAGATTCATGATTCAATAATAAAGGTTATCGCATGGGGATAAAACGTCATGGAGACACGAATGTAGAAGAATTTGACAGAAGGCGGAAAAGCAAAAATTTACCAGTTTTCTTTACACAGTGATTAACGAGCTCTTGATATAAAAAAGTATAATCAACATGGAACTCCTTGGAACTAATTCTGATTTCTTATGTTTCAGAGAAGATCAGATCAGAATAGTACATTTGTACGAGCTGCGAAGTTGAAGGTTTCAGAAAGGATTAGGAACAATCCAAAAGTTGTTTATTAGTAGAAGAAACAGTCCCTGGCCAGATATAAATACTGTTTGTTCCAGTACTGACTTAGAAAGCGTCTTAAGAGCGCGTCAAAGTTAGGCAAATTATGCAACTAAGAATTACTAGAGCCACATTAAAAGCCCGTCTCCACATAACTTGTTTCACCAACAAAACATCTAGCAAAACATCTCGCTAAATAACCCGTCTCCACGTGACTGATCGTGATTCAGTTTAGCATTTCTCTTTCTTGCTCTACTTAAATGTTTGTATGTTTGCTTATATTTTACATTTTTGTTTTGGTCTGTGTTAGATTTCGATAGATTTTCGATACAAAATTAGAGAAGACATCGATATCATCGAGGTTGGCAAGATGATTCAGAATGAAACAGTGTTTCAATCTTCACTCGCTCTCAGAATTTTGTATGGAAATTGGCGAGTTTCGGCACAGGTTTCCGTGTCGAAACAAGATTGAGAGAGAAAATGCAGAAAAAAAGAGCGAAACACGTTATGTGGAGACATGGTATAAGACATTCGTCGGTGCAAGTATGAACACCACCACTGCAAGCTAATTAAGAAAAGATGTCGTCAAAAACAATGAAAGGCCATCAAAACTCTTATTCTTCCTACCCTTTACTTCCATTTCATACGAGTATCAAAACAATTTAGATGTAATTCACCTCCAACATAACCTTAATTTAACGGCGGCTTGAAATTCCCACAAAAAATGCATTTTCCCTTCAAGAGTTCAAGGTCATCATAAATTGGAACGACCAATATTTGTGCCTGAATTTTTGGTTCGTTGGCGCAACAAAAAGCAAAAATAAAATAATTTTATTAGCTCAATATAAAAACAAGTAAGGAAGCCTAAGTTCGAGTGGAATCGAACATTAGATACTCAGCTGTATGCTTTCATTGTTTGTTTGCGTTTGTTCGATATAGGGTGTATTTTATATGACACGAGTGCTGCATAAACAGGGCGCAGCCACGCCCATTTTCAAAATTTGTATCAATCATCCAAATAAGCATATAAATATTATTGTTAGTGCAAAATGACTTTTAGTTACAAAGACTTCACGTTACAAATTCCAAAAGGGTGTTCCAGAAATATCTTTGTTAAAAAGTAGGCGTGGTCATAAACCGACTTCAATAAATTTTTGTGTGTCTATTAACACAAGATATATAAGTGTATAAACCAAGTTTCGTCATAATATCTCAATTATTTGTCGAGTTAAAGGCTAAGAAATCTCATATATTCCTGTTTCTAAAAAGAGGCGGTGCCACGCCCATTTTCCAAAATTTTTGTGTTTTTGTTTTATGTCCTTAGTTGGAATCCTGCCATAAAATTTCAATGATATATCTCTATATTTGACAAAGATATCGCTTAAAATGTTTTTATTAGGCCAATTTATAATGCCCATATATAAAAGTAGGCGTGGTCGTCAACCGATTTTGGCAATTTTTCGTCCCAACATTTGTCTAAGTAAGTACAACACGCGTACCAAATTTCATCGATATATCTTTAACGGTTTCTGAGTTATGGCTTATAAAACTTTCAATGTTTGCCCCTTAATAAGTGGGCGTGGCACCGCCCATTTTCCAAAATTTTTATATTTTTTGTTTTATGTCCCTAGTTGGACTCCTGCCACAAAATTTCAGTGATAGATCTTTATATTTGACAGAGATATCGCTTAAAATGTTTTTATTAGGCCCCTTTATAGTTCCCATATATAAAAGTGGGCGTGGCCGTCAACCGATTTTGATAATTTTTCGCCAAAACATTTGTTTAAGTAAGCAAATTACGCATACCAAATTTCATCGATATATCTTCAACGGTTTCTGAGTTATGATATATAAAACTTTCAATGTTTGCCCCTTAATAAGTGGGCGTGGCACCGCCCATTTTCCAAAATTTTTGTACTTTTTATTTTATGTTCGTAGTTGGACTCCTGCCACAAAATTTCAGTGATAGATCTTTATATTTGACAGAGATATCGCTTAAAATGTTTTTATTAGGCCCCTTTATAGTTCCCATATATAAAAGTGGGCGTGGCCGTCAACCGATTTTGATAATTTTTCGCCAAAACATTTGTCTAAGTAAGCAAATTACGCACACCAAATTTCATCGATATATCTTCAACGGTTTCTGAGTTATGACATATAAAACTTTCAATGTTTGACCCTTAATAAGTGGGCGTGGCACCGCCCATTTTCCAAAACTTCATCAAATTTCTTCATAAGGGCCTGAGCTCAATACGTGGGTAAAATTTTATCACTCTAGCTATATTAGTGGCTGAGATGCCAAATTTCCGATTTTTTCTATATAGGAAAAGTGGGCGTGGTCATGGTCCGATTTCGCCCATTTTCAATACCAACCGTCCCAGTCTCGATACCAACTTGCATTTCAAATTTCATCAAAATATCTCAATTTTTACGCGGGTTATCCTGCGTACGGACGGACGGACGGACGGACGGACATGGCTCAATCGATTTCTCTTTTCACCCTGATGATTTTGATATATATAAGTCCATATCTATCTCGATTATTTCATTCTGTTACAATCCACCGTTATGAAATCAAAATTATAATACTCTGTGTACTAGTACAGCTGAGTATAAAAAAGGATATGAAGGTTAGTTGGTGACAGTTATAAGCACACACACATACACACACAAGTCTACAAACACATGCACACTCATCCACCGAGCAAAAGTTTGCAGCGGAAAACCCATAGAAAATAATCGCAAGCGCTTGTTTGGGTGGGCGAAAATGAACAAGGAAAAACAAGCAAATAAAATTATGAAATAATGTAACTCTAGACACGGTCACAAATTCAATTTCAAGGTAGCAATTGTGTGGAAATTGTACAAAAAAGTTTTGAAAATAAAACTAATCGGCTCCACACAAACCACAAAGCCCATTGTGTGTATTTGAGACAATGAAAATAAATTAAGGCGATAAAGAAATGCGAAAGGTTTGGTAAGCAGAAGCGGCAGCATCAACTTACTTAATTGAGGTTAAGGGCAAGAAATTAAAATGGTTTATCTATTCAACGTTCTTAGCAGTCTTAGACAAACGAGTGTAAAGTCGTGGTAGTTCTTGCAAATCTGTTACGAGAGCTACCCGTGGAATTATAAAATTATTCGTATTTATTCTTCGAGGGCGGCAAAAAAACTCTGCTGAAACCTCCAAGAGGTTGCTGTCTGGGCAATGGATCGCCGTCTCTCCTTCCCGATGTCTGTGCCTGGTGCTAGCGCCAGGGCAGACTGCGGCTTGGATACCGTGATGGGCTAGCAAAGGCTGTTGTCCGGTCGAGTAGATCCCCTAAGACACGAGACAGCAGGGCGAGCTGTGAGACGGCCTCGGTCATGGTTCGAGGTACCTGACGGATGGAGGATAAACAGGATAAAGAATCACAACAACATATCGAAAAGGCCCTTCACTACAAGGAGTGCGATAAAGCAATATTAGAATGGCTCTGAAATAGCATTAGAGCTCGTTATACCATATGACCACGATGAGATCATACGAACTCTAGAAGTAACCTAAAGAGTTTTTGGAAGTAAAGCGAAGGAAAGAAGTGTTGATGAATATGAGGATGAAAATCAGAATGAGAATTAGAATTAGATTTAGAATTAGAATTTGAATTAGAATTAGAATTAGAATTGGAATTAGAATTAGAATTAGAATTAGAATTAGTATGTGGGTTATAATGAGAATTGAGAATTGAGAATGAGAATGTGAGTGAGATTAAGAATTAGAATGAAAGTTATAATGAGAATAGGAAAGAGAATGAGAATAAGTAAGATGAATGGAAAGGGAAGATTTTAAATGATAAGATGAAGGATGAGAATAATACAAGAGAACGGGATGGAGGAGTAGGGAAAGCCAGTTTTTCATTTCGGATTTCCCTTTTTGCTTAAATTTTATTGTATATATGGCATTGAGGTAGAGAAAATGTGACCAGCCGACATTTCTCCTAGAAAACTAATTATTCCGGGCTTTCAATATATTTAAATATAACTGTGGCCGCTGTGGTGCAGTGGGTAGAGTGCTCGCCTGCTATGCCAGAGGTCTCGGGTTCAAACCACGGTACGAGCCAAAAACACCAAAACAATTTTTCTAATTAGTAAAAATCCAATTATTGGGTTTTTTAAGAGCAGCGGTCACCTCTCGGCAGTGGGCGGCATACCCTCCGAGAGTATTTCTGCCATGAAAAAGCTTCTCACAAAAAATGCATTCGCCGTTCGGAGCCGGCATAAAACTGTAGGTCCACCCAATTAGTAGGAAAAAACAGAAGGAGCACACCTCGAATTGGGAGAGAAGCTCGGCCATAAAACTCGTCAGAGTTATAATAGCGCCATTGTATTATATTATTATAAATATAACTTACATATGTTCATGCCTACGAACTTTCCCAGTAGGCCCAAACGTACTACAATCATCATTACTTTCCTCCTACGTTTCTTTTAAGGAAGATAACAACTTCCATGACTATGCCTCATGACTATGGCCGACTTCCGGTCGGGGTTTCATTCCAAAGCGCATACATTTTTCATATGGTCGTTATTATAATCTTGTTAGGTATTCGGCATGAATGGAGGCATTATTGTAGTGCTGCCAACCATCTAACTTTGTTATGTACTTCATTCGTATAATTTTTTCTATTTCGGTTCACTCCTTTTAGCTCCTACATTAGTCAGTGAAGAATGCAAATATCCAGGCATGAATAAAACTCGCATCACCTTCCAAATGCATTGAGTGGGTTCCCTGTAGGCAAAATCTCTAGTTCTCAACTAGGTCGCTTCTAGTGCATTTTTCGCCACAACTAGTGCGAGCTAAATCTCGTTTGCATGTTATCAACTGGCGAATTTAACACGGCGATGTCCTAGGCGGTGTCAATTATCACTCTCTGCACTACATTTTCGATAGCTCCGAACTAGTACTAAATTCTACAGTTTACACTAGTTCGTTTATTGGTACAATTTCGATAGTTCTGAACCAGCTAAAAGTACCTACAAATTCTATAGTTTTACATCTGCCGCCTAAGTGCACCATTTGACACACTTCATACTAGTGGCGCGATGGCACACTGGCTAACGCGTGTGAGAATCAATCTGGCGAGCGCGAGTTCGAATCCTGTCGGTGTCGAGGCAGATGATATTTTTTTTTTTAATTTATTAAATAAAGCCCAAATTACATCAGCGATGTGGCAGCGGGCAGCGACGGTTCTCGAAATCAGCTGATGCGTCTAATATGAGCAGTGACTGCCAGACCAAACACAATAGAGCGTTCGCAGTATTTGGCAGTGAGTTCTTGATATATTAGGTCTGTTTCCTTTTACCTTGGACACGTGGTGACATAAATTTACTTACCATTTTCATGTCCATTTTTTTCAATTAAAAGAATCAATCTTTTTACATATTTACGTTTGTACATTTTATTACATTTTTTCCTCTGCTCTTTCTTCTTCTTTGCTTTTTCATTCCGCCAGCAATATTTGATAGTGGAAATCAATTAAGTAAAAATTAAATTCTCTCCTGCTTGCTGGCATCAAAGTACGGAAACACAAAATTGGTAAAAAAATATATTGCATTGGATAGTACGGAAACAGACATAAGTTCACATCAACACTTGAAGATTGCTGCGATTCAAGGCAGCGGCAGCGAATTTAGAATTTGGGCTAAACGGAGCGGTGCTGCCAGCTGCCTCTGCTGTATTATGTGCCGCTTCATTGCAAACCGTAGTTTCCAAAAATCAGCTGATTTCGAAAAACAGTCGCTGCCACAGCCACAGCGCTATTGTAATTCCGGCTTAAAAATGTGAAAAATATTTAAAAAGTAATAAAATAAAAAAAAAATTAAAAATGAGACTGAGGGATTGGAAAAGCATAATTAGGTGAAAATTTCTTCAATCAAAGATGCAAATTGTACTCTTTATACGATATGCTTCACTAACAATCTGAGAATTGTAGAGAATTGTATGCAAACCCGACGGCAAATGGATGAACGAAAAGAATACATGAAATTTTTGTCAATTCGAAATTACATACAAATCAAAGTGTGTCTTATAATGGTGACTCAGTTCACTCCTTGTGAACTGGTGAGAGTCTAACTAAAATGGAACTGGTTCCTTTATGACACCTTTTCGCTAGTTCGGAACTAGAAATTTTCCTCACTATTTATTGAGTTCCCTGCAGGGTATAAACTTCATTTTTCTTCTGCTCACGTTCTCTCTCGCGCATTTCAGAGAGCTAAAGGACTATTTATTGTTAAGTGATTACCATCACCGTACGATTTGCACTTTAAAAGCTTAGTTACTTTATTGTAAAATGCAAAATCGCATTTAAAATGTCGCGCTATGTGTATGCATGTATACTTAGGTTCTCCTATAAGGAAATGCATGTATATTTTTTTTTTTAAGTTTATGCCTTAATGCCGCACTAAGTTAAATTTAATACTCGAATTAATGGGAGGTGCTTTATTTTGATGAGGATGATGATGATAAAGGATAACTAGATGCCCAATTTTGCTAAAACGAATTATCGCTCAGCTTATGGCGTTTTCTTTTCTACAAAAAAATGTTGCCCTCCTATATCCCAATTATCGAATTACATATCCTGACTTTCTATAAAATGGCTGAATTTGTAGATAAGGCTGCCCTCTTACTTAGTTAGATGTCAATAATTGGTGAAATTACCAGACAAACTTACAAAATGGCTAAGAAAATCAAACAGGGCAACATTATTTCGAGAAAAGAAAACGCCATTAGTTAACAAATGGATTTTGGTTGTGATTGTAGTTTTTTGACAAATTTAGCAGCACATATGTACATAATAATTTGGCACAGCCACATCGAAAAAACTCTTACTCATAGGACTATGTACACGCTAAGGTTGTTTGGCTTTGCAGGATAATTTGAAGTATGGGAGTGGAAAGAGAAGAAAAACGGAAGTGCTTTCACTTTACCTAAAGGCATACAGTTTGTATCTAAATATACATATATGCAAAATGTTTGTATGTATGGCACTCTTATTTGACTTTTCATTCATATTTTTGTTATGAGTAGAAATATAAGAATTAATACTCAATGAGTATGAGTGGATGTTGACAAAACTCAACTAATCATTCAAAGCCTTTTTAAAGAGTATAGTCCTTTTTTTTATTTTACGCATGCGCTCACATTTTCACTCAAAGAGTATTGAGTGAAAAGTTTTAAAAGTGTTCGAAATGTGTACATTTTTATTTGGCTATTTGGGAATAGTTTTTATACTTGACAAGGAATGACGGAAAATCGTTCCGCAATACATCAGTTTTTATACTTATATTAAAGTATCTATCCTGTTTGGAGGGGGACAACGACTGCACAGATCAATTTCTTTGCACCTGTTCAGCTTTCGCTAGACTAAGAATGCGAATTCTCGAGTCAGATGAACTAAGAATGGGCGGATACACAATGGCTGCCACTCGACAAACATCTCATATTTATAAAAGAATCTGGAAATTTTGCAGAGGAACTCTAATTCCAATATTCCATACTGATGCTTTCTAAAGGATTTAAGTACCTACAATGGGCAAATAATATGCACATGTGCTTGGAGAAGACATAGTTTTCCCGGCGTACCACAATTCCATTCTGCTCCAGTCCATAGTGAGTTCTATAAAACATCCCTGCAAAAAATGCGATTAATCCGGGACGTGTCCGGGATCAATCGCAAGGGAGCATGCGACTAATACAATTTTACATCCCTTTATATGGAGTGAATTGATCGCATTTGTTCGAGCATGTCCTATGAAGAGACTAATTGTTCAACTTGTATACCCGAACGGGTACCAATGTAGATTAATCACTAACATCCCGAACGGGTACAAATGTAGATCAATCGCTTTCAGCAAGAACGGGTACAAATGTAGATTTTTCCTTAAAAATTGTAAATGTTCATGCATATTTAAATAATGTTTTACTTTTGTAAAAAAATCTCAATAAATAAATTTAAAAAATTGTAAGTTTTGAGTATGCATTATATGAGCGTAATGTAAAGGATTCTTTCATAGGATATTTTAGGCAACATTTTGTTAAAATTGTTATTAAAAAAGGGTGTTCAATTCGTTTTACCGGTTGTTCTACAATTTTTTAATACATTGCACATTTTTATAAAATTTCTACATTTAGGGAATCTAGATTTGTACCCGTTCGGAATGAAAGCGATTAATCTACATTTATACCCGTTAGGGAACAATTGGTCTACAATTAGTCTACATTTATACCCGTTCGGGAACAATTGGTCTACAATTAGTCTACATTTATTACCGTACGGGAACAATCGGGGACTAATTGTGGACCGATTGTTCTCGAAAGAGATCAATCGAGGACAAATCGCTTTCGGGATTGATCGCACATTTTTTTGCAAGGATTTAAAAGGCATTTCCTATAATCTCTATTATGCACCTTCTAATTTTAGCTGCAGTTGTCGATTTTGCCACATTAATACGTATGTAAATTTTATAAATAAAAATTTAAAAATTTATTTATATACTTTACCTATTTATATGGCGAAATCTACAATTGCAGCCAAAATTAAACTCAAAATAAAACTCAGAAAATAACTTGTATTTTCTGATCTAAAAATAAACTCAAAAAATAACTTTTATTTTCTGAAGGAAATATAAAACTCAAAAAATAACTTTTATTTCCTGATCGAAATATAAAACTCAAAAAATAACTTTTATTTTCTGATCGAAATATAAAACTCAAAAAAAAAAAATTTTATTTTCTAAGCGAAATATAAAACTCAAAAATTAACTTATTTTCTGATCGAAATATAAAACTCAAAAAATAACTTTTATTTTCTAAGCGAAATATAAAACTAAAAAAATTAGTTTTATTTTCTGAGCAGAAAATAAAACTCATAAAATAATGATTAAAAATCAACTTTTTGGATAGAACTCATAACCGTTACAGTCCCTGGTTCTATTGTTTACTTGTCGCACTCATACTCATTCACTCAAGGATAGTATTGAGTATGTCGAGACACTCCTGCTTGAGCGCTTCCTGTCAACCTGCTTATTTGAGTCAATGCGGCGACCACGAAAATTTCAGTTTGTCTTACTCAGCTCAGCTTGCTTGAACAATAACATCCCTTACCGTTATCGTCGTAATCGTTTCTCCAAACTTTTGCTTTATAAATTCGTTGCATATTTTCATATTTCAAACATTTCACTTTTAAACGGCCAAACAACAACTACATAGGCTTGCGAAAAAATGGTGGAATAGCGAAATTAAATAAGCTGGTAAAAGTTTGTAAAATTAATTGATAAAAAAATTTAAGATGAGGAAAATTAAATTAAAAAAAATAAATAAAAAAAAATAATTAAAAAAATAATTTAAAAAAATTCGAAAAAAAATGTATGAAAAAAAAAATATAAGCACAAATATTTTGAGAAAAAAATGTATGGTAAAATTTTATAAAAAGGCAAGCCTAATGAAAAAAAAATTTTTTTTGAAAAATATTTTCTGAAAAAAAAAAAATTGTAAAATTTAATAAAAAAAAAAAGATAGTCAAACTG
Organism: Urophora cardui; assembly: GCA_960531455.1. Taxonomy (NCBI): domain Eukaryota; kingdom Metazoa; phylum Arthropoda; class Insecta; order Diptera; family Tephritidae; genus Urophora; species Urophora cardui. Next base: position 125,618,587 of record OY482673.1, read on the forward strand.
CAAATGTGGCCACACATAACTCATATTTTTTCTAAATTTTCCTCTTGCCCGAATGCGTAAAAATATTAGCTGCAAGCTGCCTGCTGCAGGACATTCTATTATCGTTATTCTTGTTGTTTTTATTTTTTGTGCATACAGCGTTGGCGCAAAGGCGAAGCCGACTGGCGAGTGTGTGTGAGTAAAAGAAAAGTATGCAAGCAGCAGGACGAGCAGCAGCAACAGAAAAAGTACGTGCGAAAGTGAATTTTGTAGTAGAAAGTGAAAAGCAGCGGTGGAGTGGGGCAGAGCGTATGCAACGCATCGCGTGTTGGTGATATAACAAAAGAAAAACGTAAATTTTTCTACCATTAAATTGGTTTATGGTTGGTTGATAAATTTTCTAAGTGCGTTTGCTAAATTTTGAATGTGAAAGTGCGCGTATTTTTTTTTTTTTTTGAAACGACGGTGCGTGCAGAGCATAATAATTTTCTGAAGAAAAGAATAATAAAAAAGAAAAACAATATTAATTACCCACATCTTAATGTTGCTCATAAATTTTCGTATCAAATATTTTCGGTAGAGATATACATACATACCTACCATCTATATACTCTGCCGTGAATAGCTAATACTGCATACACACATATGTATGTATGTATGTATGTATGTATGCACCACATGCATCACACAAGGGTTAAACTGCAACACTTGGTAAGTTAGATGTACATACATACATACATACATATATTCAAATGTAAAATTTAAGTTATAGAAAAATTCAACAAGACGAAAGTAGATACGACTTGTTTGTACTTAAATACCATTAACGACGGATCCTAGTTCTTTTGTGTCAACCACATACATACATGGCTATATCGCTTGCTTATAGCATTCACAGACGGCAGCGATAATCCGGAATATCTAGCTAATTCGGACTTAACTTGAGAATTAACTGGAGGTAAACCTGGAATATCTCTTGAGTTAGTCCTCAAAATTTTAGCGGATTAGAGCATTTTGTAATGACATCCCTGGTGAAAAATATCTATTGTGAATGAAAGGGAAGAAAAAGAAGAAGCCAAGGCAGATCTAGGAAGGTAGGCGCATAAGTAGGCTGACCATCAGTTCTGTTTTTTGAGGGACCGTTCTGTTTTTCAGAAGTCTGTCCCTCGTATTTTTGTTTTTTCGGAACACCTCAAAATGTTCTGTTTTTTTCCTAGTGTCCCTCATTTGTCCCTCATTTATTTATTTTAGGGCATATTCATAGTCTTGATAAAAGCTGATTTTAAGTTAGTTAAAATCAATATTTTATTTTGACTATGAATATTCCCCTTTTTTGTTTAAAATCTGTTTTATATTAAAAAGGTTGAGGTGGCAGCCCTTTTTCTCATCAGAATTTAAGTAGTTATCGATAATAACTACCATCCTCATTGACTATATGTTTGTTGGAATGACAATTTTGTGGCTGCTGTGTGGCAAATTAATTTGAAAGAAATTGGTAAATCGTATTAAAATTGATTTGTGGACATTAAACTAAGTTACCAAATTCTTTTTGATGGCAGCATTATGCTTGCTTTATTGTAGATACCTATAATTAAACTTTCAAATTTGTTTATTTTTGTTAAAACAAAAAGTCTGAAGAGAATGTGAATTACATATGTTTGTAAAGCTGATTCCACATAAAACTTTTTCCGCTTTGCGTTACACCGCTTTCTATGTCAAACAACGCAAAACTGAAAATCTATGCCACAATGAACGCTGCAACATCACTCAAAAAATATTTATTTTCTGAAAAATCTTTCATTCTCCGTTTTATTTACAAAAAAGTAAATAAGAAAATAAAAATCTATTAAATTATTTTTCAATTGTGTGAAATTTAAATTTGTTTATTTACATTTGAATTAGTGAAACTGAAAAAAAATTTCAACGCCCCCAAAAGTTGAGATTTGGGCAACTTTGTGCTTTACGTAACTTCGGCGTTGCGTTACTTTTTGTTATGTGAGAAACCTCATATAGATACATGTATTTTAATCTCAGCTGTCACGCAGAAAGTGTCACGTAGCGCAACACAAAGTTCTATGTGGAATCAGCTTAAGCCTATTATTTGATGAAAAAATATTTTTTACGATTTCAAGTTTCATAAATATATGTTCGTATTTATATCATTTGAAATTTTGTCCCTCATTTTCGATTCATATTTATGGTCAGCCTACGCATAAGTAAATTCAGAAATTTTGCATGTAATTTGTTAGTGTAATTGGTATAGTGTAATGTCAAAATGATATTTCGCCTTGGTTGAAATCTGAACTCGTTTGGGACTCGCCCATTCCTATTGGCCATGATGTGATTTCGTTTTGATTTTGACATTACCCTACCTTTTTAAATAAAACAAGAAGTTTTTGAATTCGCCGCTGCGCCTACCTTCCTTCAGCTGTTTTGTTAATCCGCAGTACTTGCCGTCTGTCAGGGTAAAATTTTAATCGAATTAAGTGTTGCGGTAATCGGGATTATCGCTGCCGTCTGTCAATGCTATTAGAGTGCAAAGTGGCTAAGTGCCTTTTCTCAAACCTTACAGGAGAGACCAAAAACAAACAAAATATCTATATGGACTTTGGAGTGTGGTCTCTTAGGTTATAAAAAGGCTTTTGTCCGAGGGATCACTAGTGTAATTTTATCGCGAATAATTTTCTAGAACATTTTTTTAATCCAACATCCACCATAAAAATACTGATTTTCGGCCTTTCTAAAAGACCTCTTCGTGCGGTTGTTAACGGATTCTACTATACTTTCTACTTTAGGAGGAGGGGCAGAAATCCTCGGCTGAAACCTACAAGAGGTTGCTGCGTGTGCAATGGACCTCCGTCTGGTGCTTGCATCAGGGCAAACTGCGGGGGGGATGGGGAGACCGCGGAAGGCTAGCAAAGGCTGTTATCCGGTCGAGTAGGTCGCCTCAAGGCGCGAGCCAGTGGGGGAGCTGCGAGACTGCCTCAGTCATGGTTCGAGGTGCCTGGCGGAATTTTACTCAAAAGGTTATAAAAGAACTTAGGAATATGTAAGTTTTTGTTCAGGTATAAAAGGGTACAACTTACATTCGATATCCGATTGGCATCAAAGTGGCGTAGTCTGCCTTAGTACTCGTTCTGGTATGAAAAAGTACAATTACACTCTCCATAGGACATGCTCAAACAGAAGAGAACACTTTATTCCATATAAAGAGACCACAAGTTGTATTAGTTGCATGCTCCCGTGTGGGTGATCGCGCACACATTCCGGTCTAGTCGCATTTTTTTGCAAGGTTAGATTCTTCTTAGCAACGCTATCATCACTGCTGTATCCTTTGAAACTACATAGATAAGTTATCCATTCCCTGCAGCGAAAATAACCAGTTGCATACTAGAATTATACCAGTATACCGTAAACAGTCAACTACTTGCCCGACTGTAAATTTCCCATATAAACATCTGGTATTTTTCGTGTGTTACTGTGTAACCTAAATCAAACGCAAGTCGTCAATTTAACGCACGCACGCAAATTTTTCATATGCGTTGAACCGAAATTGACTTGCGTGCGTGTTCAGATAAAGAAATAGAAAAATACAGAAAATCAGAGAAAATCTTGTTATTTTGTGGAATATGTACCTAACAGACACGATATCAAAAGCAAGTGTCAATTTTTTTGCAAACAATCACCCACATTGCTTAATTTCAACTGTCACGCAAAACAAAAATTGGGCGTCGAATTTGCTTTTTACGCACGCCGTTCAATTTCGGTTACTCCCATACAAGTTGTATGGGCATGAGAAATTTGTGACAGTAAATTGACGGCGTGAGTTTGATTTAGGTTACACAGTTAATGTCCTACGAAATGGCAATTGTCTTCCTCTGCATCAGCTCATACCAGTTAAATACCAGTCGAACACATACCACAAAAAAAGTTAGTTCACATATACAGTTGAGGTGCAGCTTTTGACATGCTCAACACAAGTGGTGCGATGGCACGTTGGTAGGGCGTCTGGCTTCGAATCGAGCAGGTCGCGAGTTCGAATCTCGTCGGAGTCAGGTGACTAAATTTTTTTTTTTTAATTTAATTTTTTTTTATAAAAATGTAAAAAAATATTTAATAAGTAAAATTAATAAATAAAAATGAAAAAACCTGATGGATCGGAAAACATAAGTAGCCTACTAATATTTTCCTAGGACTTATTCAGACAAAGGGCAACATTTCATTTAATATAATTGAAGATGAACATAATAAACACTTTATACCAAGTGCTTCACTAATCGTTTGAGAATTGTAGAAATATGTAAAGCCGTAGTGAAATCGATGAACGGAGGAAACACATCCAATTTGTCTTTTGCATACCAGCTGAACAATTAATAGAAAGCAAACTGGTATGTATTATTCCGTATTCTACCAGTTGATCAACTAGTTTACTTGCATACCAGTTCACGTTTTCGCTGCAGGGTTGGTATGGTTACACACATATATACATACATACACAGATATATCATACATACCCACCAAAAAATCTAAGCCTTATTTAAGAATTAAAACAGCAGATTTAAAGGCTAGCGAAGTAAGAAAAGCTTTTTTGCCGGGTAGATACTAGATACACATGTGTATTTTCTGACAAATGATAAATGACTTGCAACAAAAATTCTTGGTATTGTCAAACTTTGCGTTTGTTGCTAAGCAAATAAAATTGAACATATAAATCTGAGTAAAAAAAAGGAAACAATAGAAAAACTGAGAAAAGGAAGAAGAAGAAAAAGTTTAAAATTTAAGCTCTAAACAACAACAAAGTTAAACTCTTTGCGTGCGAAAAACTAAACCATTTTTGTTTTATTATTTTCACTTATATATGTACATCAAAAAGAAGTTTGCGTGTGAAAGCAAATTGCGAAATTTTGGAAAATTAGAAAAAAGATTTTTGATGAATATGTGCTAGGTACTGTATGTAGAAACCTGACTTTGGCGTATACTTCAGTATCATCATATATATTATTTCTAATTGGTGTTTTATAAATATCCCTTTTTCTGCTCGCATAATTCACCAAAATTAATAAGTAAGGCATCGTTTTAAAGGTATTAATTAGCTATGCATGCGAAACGGTGTTTTATTGGGCGTGGTACTTTATATGAAAAGTAAGGGGGGTAAAAGGGGGGTTTACCCCCGCAGCGGGGAGTGTTATGGAACCCACATAAAATGTATATCAAATTAAAGGGAATCAAAATACCTATCGAATGGTATAAAAATATTTGAAATCGGTTCAGTAGTTTTTAAGTAATTGCAATTTAAAAAATGCATAACATAAACTTTGACCTTTAATAACTTTGGTTGTTGTTGTTTCCAAAAAAAAATTCACTTTTATACTCAACTTAGCCTGTTTATCAATCCTCATACTTCGTTTTTTTGATTTCATAATTGTAGAAATTTCAAATTTGTACCAGATCGTGCTATTTTTTCAACTTTGTGGGGCTGGGGGCACCTCTAAACATGCGAGTAGGTCAATAAAATTTTAAAGGCTTATTACTGGGCTAGAAAGGTGCCGTTCTGGCTTTGGAACAAATTGAATTTCCAAAAAAAAATTTTCACTCCACCTTAATATATACGAGTATATCAAAACGATCAGGATGAAAAAAATGATTGAACCATGTCCGTCCGTCCGTCCGTCCGGCCGTATACACTCTAACTTGCGCAAAAATAGAAATATTTTAATAAAAGTTGGTACACAGATTCTAATGGGAACAGAGAAAGTTGGGGTTGAAAATAAGGCATATGTGTGTATTTCGAAAAACACCTAAAACATGATAATTCAGTCACTAATAAAGCCCGAGTGATGAAATGACGTTATGCCGTTATGAGGAAACGTGCTGAAATTTTGAAAAATGGGCCAATAGGAGCAAATTTTCAAAGATTTATAATTCAAAACTCAGGAACTGTAGCAGATAAATCGATTAAGCCAAGGCAAACGAGTGGAAAAAAATTACCCAAGTCGGCAAGAACCACATATACGCACATAAAAATATACATAAAATATATAAAAATATATTGCACATACATACCTACATATATAGGGATAATAAAAAAATTTTATGCGATATCTTTGTCAAACATATAGGCAATTCATTGAAAGTTCCATAAGGTCCACCAAACCAAATAAATAATAAGTTTTTTAAAATGGGCGTGACAGCACAAACCATACCGACTGGCGCCACGTATGTTTTGTTATTTTTTGCGCAAGATGCGCACGGGTCCGGCTAGTATTTCCAATTTACATCATATCGATTTCGCAATATATGTACATATATGTACCTATATTGAGCGTTTTTAGAGGTATATTGCACTTCTTTTGAAATAATAAGAACATAACCAAGCTTTCTTATTTATTCGAAGTAGTATTCGATAAAAGTTGCTTGAATTTGTCCCCTTCGTGCTAGACACATTAATTAACATTTAATATAAAAAAGTGTTATTGTATTTTTTAACAAAAGTTTATAGTTCTTTAGAAGTTTTATTATTTGCAAAGCTTGTTATGGTTTCGCGTTGCTTTAAAATGCTGTGTAAATAAAAATTGTTATATACGAGTACATATGAATGTATGTACAAACATATACATACATACATATACATATGTACATATATGAGTTGTGATAATACCCCAGCAGGGTTTTTCCATATTTTGGTAATGGCTTGAACTTGTATTCAATGAAATAACGCATTACAAATAGCTAATAAACACTCCTTCGCTTACTTTGCTCATTACTTGTAATGCGACAGTTTTAAAATTATTATTTTTTCGCTTACTGGTAATGCAGAAAATAATCGAAAAGGTTTGGAGTTCTGTCGTTATTTTTTTGCAAACGCTTTGCTTTGATTTTAATTTTTCTAAATAGCAGTTTTGTAAAGCAAATTACCCTCATTCTCGTTTGTTTTGCCAGTTTTCATTATAAAACTGTCGTGGTTAGTCGTGTTATTCCATCGTAAAAATTTTTTTAAATAAGCCAATAGCTGTGCAAATACATAGTGTAATAATTATTATTCAAATAGTGCTTTTTTTAAAATACATTTTGCAAAGAAATGATTTTCTTTTCATTCTGTTTGCTATTTGTTTTCGGCATAAATTAATTACTCTTAGTTTTAAAATTATTTTTTCGCTTACCGGTATTGCATAAAATAAGCGAAAAGACTTGGAACACTGCCGATATATTTTGCAAAGCCTACATTGATTTAAATTTTTGTAAATAGCAATTTTGTAAAGCAGTTTACGCTCATTCTCGTTTATTTTGCCAGTTTTTATTATAATATGTACATTATAGATTACTATACTGGATTGTGTGAAATATGCAATTATTTATACCAGTGAAAGAACTTATTACTTGTAATAGCTTATTTTATCCAATATTAGTAGCGATTATATAATGCATTATTGTCTACAATATTGTAAGACAATACCGCCAATGACATGCCTATGTTAAAGTAATGCAATCCGTATTCGAAAGTGTAAGCGATGAATCAAGATTTCTCGATGATTTTACCCATTACATGTAAGAGAAAGCCCTGCTGGGACAATGCAGAATATTAGAACTGAGTTAGTGTTTGTGTGTACATAAAAGGGAAACAGTAAATACTCGAATATGTGCTCCCCAAAACAATTTTTTTTTTTAATTGATATTCAGTAAAAAGAAAGTTCCCTTATGTTATGTTCAGACACAACCTTAATTGAACATTAAGAGCCTTCGTTCAAATTTGCAAGCCTGATGATTCTCAATTTACCATACGAAAATTTACTAAGTTAATGCTTCATTAGAATTTAATAAGGTTGTTCTCTCTGTGTGATTTTGGCCTGGCAAATTTGCCGAGATGACATAAGTGGGATAAATTTGCCGAGCACAACAACAAAATACACGTCTTGTCAAATTTGGAGGTTCGGCAAATTTCTCATACCCAACCCGTGATATTTGATATCATGAGAAAAATATCACGGGAAATGCAACCATATTATTACATTCACAATAAACTTCTATGAGAAGTGAGTTTGAATTTATGTTAGTGATGGGCGAGTCCGAGATGTTTTATTCGATTCTCTCGATTGTTGAAACATCTCGAATGCTCTCGATGGTTTTCATTCGTATTCGAGTCAAGTCGTAAATGGCCGTCAGTCGAAACAATCGCTAAAACATCTCGGACTCGCCAACGATTCCTCTCGTTTTCAAAGCAACCCTACAACATCTCGGACTCGCTGCAAAAAATACATAATATTTCTTTTTGCCGCTTGAATATTAAAATTGCTTTACAAAACATAAAGGTTGTTCTCTGTGTCTAATATTTTTGCCGAGATATCATGATATCTTGAGAAATTTGCCACACAGAGAGAGCGCACCTTTAAGAAAATAAAATTCTAGCTGACTTCATTGTGAACTAGCATGTTAGTCATATTCTTTCCACTCTTTATACGACTGTTGTCGCTTTGCTTTGCTTGCTTCAATTTCGAATTAATTAATTTTTTATCTGAATAAAATAAAATACTTAAAAAAAAGAACTAGAAACATAAATTGAAACTCACTTCTCATAGAAGACCATTGTGAATGTAATAACATGGTTGCATTTCCCGTGATATTTTTCTCATGATATCACATATCACGGGTTGGGGTATGAGAAATTTGCGAAGCTCCAAATTTGACAAGACGTGTATTTTGTTGTTGTGCTCGGCAAATTTATCACACTTATGTCATCTCGGCAAATTTGCCAGGCCAAAATCACAGAGAGAGAACAACCTTATACAGAGTGGTACAAATCTATTGCCGTTGTTGCTACTCGTAAAATTCATTTGTTTCATAAGCGTCTCACTTCAGAAAACTGATTAATGTTTAAATAATTAATTATTATTATTATGCACGACACTCTTTAGTTGTGATTGCAATAATGCAGCGTCTATGTATAGCATATTTTTCAATTTGGTTAATTTATTTATGTATTTGCCTCACTTCCATTAAAAATCCTACTTTCTTTATCAACAAACCTCATTCAGTTTATTTTATCAACTAAAACCTATCATCAAAACAACAGCCGGTCTGCCGACTCGGAACAATCCCAAAAACATCTCGCTTGTGTAGTCGAGATGTCATCGAAACAACCTACGACTCGCCGACTCGGAACAATCGCAAAAACATCTCGCTTGTGCAGTCGAGATGTCATCGAAACAACCTCCGACTCGCCGACTCGGAACAATCGCAAAAACATCTCGATTGTGTAGTCGAGGAGCGAGTCAACTTTTGACTCGATTGTGATTTTGCAACGATGGCGATTCTCTCGATTGTCTAAACATCTCGGACTCGCCCATCACTAATTTATGTTTCTAGTTCTTTTTTTTAAGTAGTTTATTTTATTCAGATAAAAAATTAATTAATTCGAAATTGAAGCAAGCAAAGCAAAGCGATAACAGTCGTATAAATAGTGGAAAGAATATGACTAACATGCTAGTTCACAATGAAGTCAGCTAGAATTTTATTTTCTTAAAGGTGCGCTCTCTCTGTGTGGCATATTTCTCAAGATATCATGATATCTCGGCAAAAATATTAGACACAGAGAACAACCTTAATGAGTTCTTAATGAAGAACAATTCTGCATACAACCCTGTTAAAAAGCTTGTTTCATAAGCAAAATGAAATGTCATGATCAGAAAAATGTCATTAGCGTCAGGGTCCACTAAACAGGTTGGTTCGTCATATCAGCTGAATTCTTGTTCTCCTTCATCACCTATCAAATTTGTTTTTATTTCTGCTTATTCTATACATGCATTCGTGTTTACGATTGGTAAAAGTTGCGAGCTGAATGTCAAATTATTTCGTCCTCCTTGCAGTTTTGACATTTACGTCACGAGAGTTTGATATTCAGCTCACGGCGTGTATGTGTGTATATATTTTGAGCCGACCTGTTAAATGGGCCAAGTAAATTAAATATGTCTGAACACCAAATCTAGAGATGCTCAATCAAGCCCAATTGTTTTAATTACATTTTTATATCTGAACATGATATTATAAATGTTGGTGTCGATTGGAATCGGTTAAGGCGTTCCGCATAGGGGTCAGGTTTGGATTTCTCCATTGGTACTCAAAAAGTCAAAAGGCCGAGCTTCTCTCCCAATTCCAGGTGTGCTCCTTAACTTTTTGTTTTTACTACTAATTGGTTTCTAATTAATTAGAAACAACTTTTTGGTGTGTGTCCGGACTGGGACTAGAAGCCGAGACCTCTAGTGTGGCAGGCGAGCACTCGTTTAAGGCTTGTGGAGCAAGTTTAAATGTTCAGAAAAACAAACAAGAACTCGAAAGATTAAACTTAAGTTTTTCTTATCTAATACCCAAATTTATTAAAAAAAAAAAAACAATCAAAGATATTACATATAAATTTTGGTACCGATTGATGACGGTTTAGTGGTGTTTCAAGAGGGACAAAATTCAGAAAAGTTTGCGATAGAGTAAAATATGGTTAATTTGAATTTTAAACGCATTATAATGTACATTATAATGTACATATATATGTATATATTAGACTGACTACAAAACATATGGGATTTGCAAAAGTATTGAATTTTTTCGCTCCCCGCGCATTTTCTGATAGCTTGACAATAGAAAATAAGATCTGCATAAAAATCTGACCATCGGTAGTGGGAAATAGCCACGCGCTTTTGAACTAAAGTTCAAAAATTGACCTAAAAATTATGCATTGCTTTAGAGACCAATATCTCTTTAAATGATTTTTGGAGAAATAATGTAATAATCATTTTTATACTAAATGAAACTGGGAACATATTCTCCATATGATAGTTATACCTACCGTTATCCTTTCAGGACATATTGAGTCCTTAAAGTGAAATTTACATTTTTTTGTTTGTTAAAAACGCTAAAATAAATATTTAAAAAATAGAGAATTGTATGAACTATACATCATTTGATAGATTCTTTAAAGTAGTTTTACACATCATAAATTTTTTTTATTTACATGCACTATTAGTCAAGAAAATGATTTAAAATAAGCAAGTCGCATTTTTTTCAAACTTTTTTTTTTTACTAAACTGAAAATATCGTAGTAGGCTTTGCAATAAAAAAAAAAAAATGTGGTATAGTTTCATATTTCAGCTCATTCAATAGTTTGTTGAACTTTCTTTAAAGTGAACTTGTAGCGGTAGTGCTCATAAGTGTGTTATATTCAGTTCAAAAAAGTTTTTTTCTAATTTTTTAAAACTATTATTGTAATGACATTAAGATCCAGATGCATTCCCTTAATTGGTAATTATTTAATAACATCTTACGAGCTAAGTGCTATGTAAGGCTTTTCTATTGTATAATGTAAGAGTATCTTTTTTAAACACAGGCTTGAAAAAAAACTTTGAATGGAAATATGCTTCCAAGCAGAAGAAATGTGTTAAGCTATTTATTTTATTTGATTCGTGATGAACATTAAACGACAAAGGAAAGCATTCCTATTTTGTCCAATAGATTGATTGAGGTCTATACGAAATTCGGAATTCCGACCAAAAGAAAAGATGGAATAGAGAAAATGATTAAAAGGCGTTTAAATCAATACAACAAAATTATTAAATTGAAATGTGGTAAGGTAAAAAAACATTTTACTGACTCTCTGGACGTGTTATTTGACATGTCTCATGCAAATGCCATTAAAACATTGCAATAGAATAAAAATACTGTACTTCAATTTCTAAAGCCAATTTTGAGGGCACAGCTTTTATTGATACGCGATGTTCGTTTAAAAAGTTTATGGCTTTCGTATTTGTATACACATACATAAGTACCTACACATGAATATAGTTGATTTTTTTCAACTATCTTATATTCTTATATTATCACGAATATTGTTATAAATAGTGGCAAGAACAGCAAATTTGTTCATACTAAAAAATTTTATACTACAAACACGTTCAGAAAAGTCGCGCATAATGAATTCTCGAAACATTTTGCCACTCTTATTGTTTGTGCTTTGCCTGGTGTGGGCCCGCTGTTCAGATCCAAGTTTTCGCGTTATCAGAGGAACACTGGTCGATACAAGTAATATCCAATATATAGTACAACTGCATGAAAAGGAGAGCTATCTCTGTATCGGCGCTTTAGTCAAGCCAAATTTCGTCATCACAGTGTCGCATCCTTTGCTTTCTGTAGACGTGAAAAACTTACATGCTGTAGCCGGTATTGACAATATGGTGGATGGAGGGATACCAAAAAAGGCGGTTATGATATATAGGAGAAAGCTTAAAAACGATATTGCCGCTGTTAAATTAAAAGAGCCTTTTGAACTCAACACGATAGACCTCTGCGACGGTGATTCACTGCCGGCGAATACCCAAATGCAGGTGTATGGTTGGAGTTTCCACCCAACGAGTACAAGCATGTTTAGACTGAGTACCATTTGTGTCAAGATTAAGGATTGGAAGAAATGTAATAGAATGCCTAGAAGCGAAGATTATACGTTTACGGAGTATAATATTTGTGCTGTAAGTGACCAAATGGACGTCTGTGCTGGTGATGAAGGCGCACCTGGCGTTTGCAATGGAAAACTGTGTGCGATAGCTTCATATAGCGAGTTTGAATCCCCATGGGTATATATAAATTTGACTAATGAGACAATTCGAGGATTATTAAACGATTGGCTAAACAGATAAGTCAATCAAGTTTTAAAAAATGTTTAGCTTTTATATCTTAGTGAATTACATACATATATATTTTTGAAAACAAGATTATCTATACATTTTGTAAAAATCTAATTTTGTGAAGAGCATGTATCAACAGCAGAGTTTTGTTTATGAAAATATGTATGTAAGTGTTGCTAGTCAAATCCTCAAGATAAACTTAACACTTATACGATACATGAATTTAATAAAACATGGCATATTTGTGTTATTAAAATGAAATCATTTATATATCCATTCTTTAATTGCAATGATAAATTTAGTTTTCATAAAAAGATAATTTTGAATAAAATAATTTGGTTGAACTAAGAAAATTTACTTAATTTAACGAGCACAGGCCCATGTTATATTTAATTCTAAATTTTTTTGAAACTAGAAAAAAAAAAGTTTCAAAGAATAGCTGTTTCAATGGATAAGGTAAACTCCAAAATGTCTATATCTGAATAAACGGTTGTATGACAGCTATATGTTATAGTGGTCCGATGCGGCCGATTCCGGCAAATGATCAGCTTCTCATAAAAATACGCTCACAGTATGAATTTTAAGCGGATATCTCAAAAACTGAGTCACTAGTTTGCGTTCAAACAGACCGACAGACGCCTCTGATGAGATTTTGTGTGACCATTAGATTGGATGATATGCAACGTTCAATATAATCAAGATTTTTTGATTTGATAAACTTTACTTCAACGATGCATACTCAACAAACTTCTTTAACAAATCCGATATGTTTATGAAAGTCCATTGAATTTTCCCGTATTTATCCTAAAAGTTAACATTATCAACAAGTGCGTTCTGAATTAAAAATATCTTACATTCTGATATATCGAAGGCAATTCATCTTACAAAAAAATTCGTAATATAAAAGTGTAAAACAGAATTAGTTCAATATTTTCTAAACGGGTTGGCACTATTTTTAAACGGTTTTATTTAGCTCACCCCGTTTGTTTTATTTATTATTTATTCTTTATTCTTGGGTCAAATTTAGTAATTCAAATTTCACCCTCTTCGTGTCAACCGATTAATCTGAAATTTTGTACGCATGTATAACCCCGATGACAATGCAATATTATGAAAAAAAAATTCCGATAGGTGGCGCGTGGGTCGCTATATTTACAAAAATCGCATTTATGGTCCTATTTGGCTGAAATTCGGAACATGTATTACTACCTTGAAAATAAATATTTTCTTAAAAAAAAATTCCGCTAGGTGGCGCGTGGGTCGCTATATTTACAAAAATCGCATTTATGGTCCGATTTGGCTGAAATTCGGAACATGTATTACTACCTTGAAAGGAAATATTTTCCTAAAAAAAACTTCCGATAGGTGGCGCGTGGGTCGCTATAGAGGCGTTGGACTGCAATAAACTAACGGGCAAGAAACCTTGCAATAATGAAGCACTAAATGAATTAAACAGAATGCGAAATAAAAACTAAAAACTAGAAAATAAAAATAGGTAAAAAAACTTTTTAAGTTAAACGGTTTTATGTTATACATACATTGCAATGTTTAAGATAAATGTACTAAAAACCAAAAAATAATAAAATAGATACAGTCGTGGGAATTATAAACATTTGCATAGACTAGACTAAAATAAAACCGGGGGGCACGTCAATTGTCTACAAATTATCGACTTAATGTGCGATAGAAGAATCGTTTAATTCGTCGTTAGGCAGTTGGCCCGCAGACGGTGAGGAAAATACTTACTATTTTCTTGCTCATGGAAATTCCAATAGTTATACACTCCATGTTAATAAAAGAGATGTTTCAACTAGTTTATCGTTGGACATTCACACGAGGAATCGTTTCACTGCTCGTAGTTTGTCTTTAATCGACAAAACATATGATAAAAGTACTACTCGCTCACCACTATGAAACCCTAAAACTCGCTTATAATCGAGCTTGCTAGCTTTTTTCCACATTCTAGCCCTACTTATCACACGTCCATCGTTGTCGGTTGAACAACTGCCTAATTATAGTGTAACATTACAAAACAAACATTTTAATCAACGATTGTAGACAATTGACGTGCCCCACGGTTTTATTTTAGTCTAGTCTATGCAAATGTTTATAATTCCCACGACTGTATCTATTTTATTATTTTTTGGTTTTTAGTACATTTATCTTAAACATTGCAATGTATGTATAACATAAAACCGTTTAACTTAAAAAGTTTTTTTACCTATTTTTATTTTTATTAATTAAACGGTTTTATTTAGCTCACCCCGTTTGTTTTATTATTTATTCTTTATTCTTGGGTCAAATTTAGTAATTCAAATTTCACCCTCTTCCTGTCAACCGATTAATCTGAAATTTTGCACGCATGTATAACCCCGATGACAATGCAATATTATGAAAAAAAATTTCCGATAGGTGGCGCGTGGGTCGCTATATTTACAAAAATCGCATTTATGGTCCTATTTGGCTGAAATTCGGAACATGTATTACTACCTTGAAAAGAAATATTTTCTTAAAAAAAAAATTCCGCTAGGTGGCGCGTGGGTCGCTATATTTACAAAAATCGCATTTATGGTCCGATTTGGCTGAAATTCGGAACATGTATTACTACCTTGAAAAGAAATATTTTCTTAAAAAAAAATTCCGCTAGGTGGCGCGTGGGTCGCTATATTTACAAAAATCGCATTTATGGTCCGATTTGGCTGAAATTCGGAACATGTATTACTACCTTGAAAAGAAATATTTTCTTAAAAAAAAAATTCCGCTAGGTGGCGCGTGGGTCGCTATATTTACAAAAATCGGATTTATGGTCCGATTTGGCTGAAATTCGGAACATGTATTACTACCTTGAAAAGAAATATTTTCTTTAAAAAAAATTCCGCTAGGTGGCCCGTGGGTCGCTATATTTACAAAAATCGCATTTATGGTCCGATTTGGCTGAAATTCGGAACATGTATTACTACCTTGAAAGGAAATATTTTCCTAAAAAAAACTTCCGATAGGTGGCGCGTGGGTCGCTATAGAGGCGTTGGACTGCAATAAACTAACGGGCAAGAAACCTTGCAATAATGAAGCACTAAATGAATTAAACAGAATGCGAAATAAAAACTAAAAACTAGAAAAGAAAAATAGGTAAAAAAACTTTTTAAGTTAAACGGTTTTATGTTATACATACATTGCAATGTTTAAGATAAATGTACTAAAAACCAAAAAATAATAAAATAGATACAGTCGTGGGAATTATAAACATTTGCATAGACTAGACTAAAATAAAACCGGGGGGCACGTCAATTGTCTACAAATTATCGACTTAATGTGCGATAGAAGAATCGTTTAATTCGTCGTTAGGCAGTTGGCCCGCAGACGGTGAGGAAAATACTTACTATTTTCTTGCTCATGGAAATTCCAATAGTTATACACTCCATGTTAATAAAAGAGATGTTGCAACTAGTTTATCGTTGGACATTCACACGAGGAATCGTTTCACTGCTCGTAGTTTGTCTTTAATCGACAAAACATATGATAAAAGTACTACTCGCTCACCACTATGAAACCCTAAACCTCGCTTATAATCGAGCTTGCTAGCTTTTTTCCACATTCTAGCCCTACTTATCACACGTCCATCGTTGTCGGTTGAACAACTGCCTAATTATAGTGTAACATTACAAAACAAACATTTTAATCAACGATTGTAGACAATTGACGTGCCCCACGGTTTTATTTTAGTCTAGTCTATGCAAATGTTTATAATTCCCACGACTGTATCTATTTTATTATTTTTTGGTTTTTAGTACATTTATCTTAAACATTGCAATTTATGTATAACATAAAACCGTTTAACTTAAAAAGTTTTTTTACCTATTTTTATATTAGTGTATAATGGAAAGATCTTAATTCTTATTTAATAGTTGTTTTAATAAATTTTCCATTATCGACGCTATTTCCAATTTTTGCTGGTGTCTTCTCGCCTTTGCTTCCTCTTTTTATACTCAGCTGCACTAGTACACAGAGTATTATAGTTTTAATCACCCACGTGTTGAGCTCAGGCCCCTATGAAGAAATTTGATGAAATTTTGGAAAATGGGCGGTGCCACGCCCACTTATTAAGGGGCAAACATTGAAAGTTTTATAAGTCATAACTCAGAAACCGTGGCAGGTATATCGATGAAATTTGGTATACATGATTTACTTACTTAGGCAAACGTTTGGACGGAAAATTGCCAAAATCGGTTGACGGCCGCGCCTACCATTATATATGGGAACTATAAAGGGGCCTAATAAAAACATTTTAAGAGATATCTTTGTCAAATATAAAGATAATTCATTGAAATTTTCTGGCGAGAGTCCAGCTACAGACATAAGACAAAAATTTTGGAAAATGGGCCTGGCACCGCCTTTTTTTAGAAGCAGGAATATACGACATTTCTGAGCCCATAACTCGACAAATATTTTATATTCATATAATGACGAAACTTGGTTTATACACTTTTATAACTTGTGTTAATATGCACGCAAAAATTTATTGAAATCGGCTTATGACCACGCCTACTTTTTAACAAAGATATTTTTGGAACACCCTTTGGGAATTTGTATCGTGACATCTTTGTAACAAGAAGTCATAAAGGAATGAAATTTTGCGCAAAGAATAATATTCATATGCTTAGTTGGATGACTGATAAAAAAGTTAAAAATGGGCGTGGCTACGCCCACTTTATGCAGCACTCGCTCTATAAAAAAGCACACCGTGTTTCCATCAAACGCAAACAAACAATGAAAGCTGAGTATCTAATGTTCGATTCCACTCGAGCTTAGGCTTCCTTAATTGTTTAGCGGTTACTTCAGTGAAAGTTTCTTGCATTGTTTTCTGCTTACCTACTTCATTTTTCTTTCATTACAGCAATATCTTTCGTAGTGCACTTTTGGCTACTTATTTGCAACGCTGCACACTGGGTGATAGCGGCCAAAAATAAAATCGAAATTAAAGTATTAGCAAATCAAATTTTTTTAAAAGCGATTGACAGATATAACAATTTGTAAAAAAAAAGGCTTATATAAAATTTCTTGAGTCTCGTTTTGTTTAGCCGTACAGGGTGCCTAAAGCTGAGCAAAAAATGGGTCCTTTTATATCTCAACAATTACACCTTATACAAAATGCCGTAACTCATTCAATTATCAACGTACGTAATCGAATGATACATCATTGCGCAGATATTGATTAGGCCTTTCATATACGATAAGCTTTTTGTAAATAGCGATCACTCTTGGTTTTTTATGAACTTTCAAATATTGACAAAAAAAGTCGAAGAAAAAAAATTTTCCTCAACTTTAAATAAAAAAATAAATGATATGACCTCCCATATTTTTTTACATGTTTTGAAATGATATATTTGTAATCAAACTGCATTTTAATTTTTGAAATCCACCTGCGCCTTTCACTTGAATAATCTTTCTCCCATTTGACTAAAAGTGCTTTTTCAAAATTCAATAATTAGGCTACTTTTGACATTATGAAAAATCTTACTTTTAGGCGACTAATCGAATGTTTCTTCACCATGTTATAGACAATAGTTCTTAAGCTGATTCCACATAAAACTTTTTCCGCTTTGCGTTACGCCGCTTTCTATGTCAAACAACGCAAAACTGAAAAACCATGCCACATTGAACGCTGCAACATCACTCAAAAAATATTTATTTTCTGAAAAATCTCTCATTCTCCGTTTTATTTACAAAAAAGTAAATAAGAAAATAAAAATCTATTAAATTATTTTTCAATTGTGTGAAATTTAAATTTGTTTATTTACATTTGAATTAAAGTGAAACTGAAAACAAATTTCAACGCCCCCAAAAGTTGAGATTTGTGCAACTTTGTGCTTTGCGTAACTTCGGCGTTGCGTTACTTTTTGTTATGTGAGAAACCTCATATAGATACATGTATTTTAATCTCAGTTGTCACGCAGAAAGTGTCACGTAGCGCAACACAAAGTTCTATGTGGAATCAGCTTTACTTTCAAATTATGAAATAATTTTTTTTAACAGCGTTAATATTATTTTATTACAGCTTTTTTCTTTTCAAACAGAAAAAAAATTGTGTAAAAATTGGAAAACTTTAACATGAAATAAAAAAAATAAAAAATATGACCTCCCCGAATTTTTAATATTTAGTCCTGGTGAATGTGCTTTATAAATAGGTGAAAAAATCTTAAAAATTCGTTTGCGCTTTTTTGTTTTATGAGTTTTTTTAAGTTTACATACATTTTTTCCATACAAAGTTCCCAAAAGTATGCTTCAAAAAGTATTCATTTTTTTGTATGGGGAAAATTTGCCAAATTAATGAAACTTAAACAACAGTATTTCCAATTCTAATAAAGATATCTGAAAAATTTAAACGCTATATTCAAGGGTATGGACAGTGCTTTCTAACGGCGTACTTGGTTTTGAACAAAAAAATATGATATAAAAGATGTTAAGCAGGAAATATAGCCAAAAACACGTTTTTGCCTATTTGGGACATGAATATCTCAAAAACCAGAACCAATTTGAAAATTTTGACACCAGATTGAGATGCAGCACACTCAAATCCTTTAGAAAAGTATAGTTTCATTTGTGGCGTAAACGTTTTTTGAAATGCGATTTTTTGTAGGAAAGTTTTAAGACAAATGCTTATGAAATCCTTAAAAGTACATGCATTTTTAATTGAAAACAATGGAACGCTTTACGCCTTTTCTCAAATGGTTACTGTATTTGATTTATATTTCAAAAATGTATGCACTAATTAAAATTGAATATTTTAGATATAATAGTTAACAAAATATTGAAATTTCAAAATATCGTTATATGGGAGGGGGGTGTATTTGTGGGCCGATTTTGTTCAAATTTTCACAGTTTGCTACTTTAATCAAGAAAGCTTAAGTTCCAAGTTTAAAGTTTCTAGCTCAATTATATTATTTAGTCGCATTTTTTGCAGGGTTAGATTCTTCTTAGCAACGCTATCATCACTGCTGATTTATAGGTATATCACTCCTGAAATGTATCCTTTTAAACTACGTACATAAGTTATCCATTGGTATGGTTACACATATATACATACATACACAGATATATCATACATACCCACCAAAAAATCTAAGCCTTATTTAAGAATTAAAACAGCAGATTTAAAGGATTATGAAATAAGGCCTGAAAATTATAAGGGAAGAAAATTTTTATGGCGTAAGGCTTAAAATAAGGCTGATTTTCCTGTGTTGTTCTCTCTGAGAGCACACCTTATTCCAAAGGCTTATCCGCCATGCGAAATAAGGCCTGCACAATTACACTGCTCTACAGCCAAAAAATACTCTGAACGCGACCATCCTTTCTATATGTAAAATCGGTCGCTGATTCCGAAAATCGGGTTTATTTTTAATTCTATGGGAAGGTTTTTGAGATATCGGCAATTTACCGTTATTTGGCCAATGGGTCCACTTAATCCTGTATATCTCTTTAACACAGTGAGTCATTTTCCTTGAGGTGACACCAAACGAAAGAAAATTAAATTTCCTTTTCACGGCTCCTATAACATTTTTCTCTAGCTCTTACAGTTTCTGAAATATTGACGATTCAATTTGAATTTTTTCGATTTTTTACGATTTTTTGAAGAAAAAATTGACTTTGTCAGGTAATATCTTTAAAACCAATGTTTTCACCTTCAGTTTTACTCCTTTGCGTCAATCTCCATTCTATTACCAAAAAAATAAGCTAACAACGATGAAAATCCATTGTAAAATGGAAAAGTTATATGCGATCAAGTAAATACAGCCAGGTCGCGCAATGCCTCTGCACGCGTACATTCTATGCATATTGTACTAATACCTACACATCTGCAGTAGCAGCACATTGGCAGCGCAGTAGATACAAGCGCATTTACGGGTATAACATGCATAGAATATACCCGTGCAGAGGCATTGCGCGACTTGGCTGTATTTACTTGATCGCCTATAACTTTTCCATTTTACCATGGATTTTCTTCGTTGATAGCTTACCTTTTTCCAAATAGAATGGAGCTTCACGTAAAAGAGTAAAACCGAAGGTGAAGACATTGGTTTTAAAGATATTGCCTGACAAAATCAATTTTTTCTTAAAAAAATCGTAAAAAATCGAAAAAATTCAAATTTAATCGTCAATATTTCAGAAACTATACGCGTTAGAGAAAAATGTTATAGGAACAGTGAAAAGGAAATTTAATTTTCTTTCGTTTGGTGTGACCCTAAGGAATATAACTCACTTTGTTAAAGAGATATACTGGATTAAGTGGACCCATTGGCCAAATAACGGTAAATTGCCTATATCTCAAAAACCTTCCCATAGAATTGAAAATGAACCTGATTTTCTGAATCAGCGACCGATTTTACATATAGATAGGATAGTCACGTCCAAAGTACAGACAAAAAATTTCATTTTGTGATCCAGTGTTATTAGAGAGTTAGGAGCAGACAGAGTGAGTGCATAACAGAAGCAGAGCGGCCAGCGTACTCCTCTTTTAGACCTGATTTGTCAACGATAAGGAGAGCTTTTTTGCCGGGTAGATACTATATACACATGTGTATTTTCTGACAAATGATAAATGACTTGCAACAAAAATTCTTGGTATTGTCAAACTTTGCGTTTGTTGCTAATGCCTATATGACACTACATTTTTTCCTTGGTTTTTTTGGTTTGGAAAACCCACCGAAAGTCAAAATACAAAAACAATTCTCCTGTGGGTTGAAAAGAGACAAATACTCCATCAAAAGCAATTTGATTGACATTAAACTTCAAACTAAATCAAAATAATATTTATTTCAAAAATTAATTTTTTTGGAAATTTGAATTTAAATTACTGAAATAAAAAAGTTATGAAACCCAAAGGGAAGGATAGCTGTGTATTCCATGTTATAAAGGGAAGCCAGTACGCAATATAATTTTTCTTCCGGACTTCTTCTTTACCCTTGCGGCCAAAGCAGAAGCTTACAAGTGGCAAATTTAAAATTTGTATTTCCATATATTTTTTATTTTAAATATAATTTATTTTCTAGTTGTCAAATTGAAACAATTGTCAGAAAAAATGACCGAATGCCAAAAAACCTACCGAAATACAAGCTGGCTCGTTGGTTTTTAACCGCCTAGATGGTATTTTGTTTGGTTTTTTTCAATATAGCTTGCTCGCTTGCACCAACGCAAAACTGTATTTGACCATCTCCTTCACACAAAAAACCTGGTAGAATACCAGAAAAAAAACGTAGTGTCATATGGGCTTAAGCAAATAAAATTGAACATATAAAGCTGAGCAAAGAAAGGGAAACAACAGAAAAACTGAGAAAGGGAAGAAGAAGAAAAAGTTTAAAATTTAAGCTCTAATGGCTTCCCTGCAAAAAGTGGGACCACGTAATATGCTAGTACAGGACCAGGTTACGTTGTGACAGTTCCTAGTTACAGAGGTGGTCCAAATTAATTAATAATTAATTAAACTAGTGTAGTTAAATTTTTTTTGTTGTGAAATACGCGTTGTAAGGAAACGTACGTTAGGTATTTTTAAAATCGTTAGAATTCTTGTGGTAAAATTCATTTGATAATTTCTATTTCCTGATTTTTGGCCATTTATTTCTCAAAGGTTTTTGCAATTTCCTCCCAAGAAAAGTAAATAATGGAAGAAAATGCAAAAAAAATTTCAAAAATAAAATTAGTAAAAACCAGGAAAAAGTTTAATTTTATTTGGGAATTTCACATTACGTACTACGTACTCGGAATTCATCTCAAATTTTCTGCATCCGACGAATTTTTTTCCGAATATTGTATTAATTTTCAGTATTTTTCGGCAAGCTTGGAAATATTCGCTTAAACGAAGTACGTCATTAAATTCTAAAAATTTGTATTAGAAATTATCAAATGATCACAAGCTTTATTATTAATATCCTAAAAGTACCAACTGTAAAGGCAAATGTTTTGTATGTAATTTGCTTTGTTGGTTGCGTTTTTTAAAGTAACTCTTATTATTAAATAATATGCATGATTTTACGTTCCTATTTTATTTTGTTACTAATTAAATAATAAAAATGGCAATAAAAATCAATTTTTTCTTTGCACTTTAAAGTTGTAGCGTTCCTCGAAATATATATTTACTTTTTTCAACCCCAAAATGTCCAAATCCCGGGACAAATGCCGGGATCCCGGGATTATAAAAACAAATCTCGAAAATCCCGGGATCGTAAAAATCGGAAAAATTGGAATCCCTAATATGTACATCAAAAAGAGGTTTGCGTGTGAAAGCAAATTGCGAATAAAAGTGCGAAATTTTGTGCACTTTTTAGCAAACAAAAAAATAATTATAATCAAGATAATTAGCATGAGTTTCTTGCAGACCCTTCTCATATGTTGCCAAACAAAGAAATAAAGAATTTTGACATCGATGGGCAGTTAATTGAAAAACTTCTAGAAAAAAGATTTTTGATGAATATATGCTAGATACTGTATGTAGAACCCTGGCGTATACTTAAGTATATTTCCAATTTACATCATATCGATTTCGCAATATATGTACATACAGTTCGTCAAGAAAGTGTTTTTACAACCTTAAAATAAGTTTGGGCCACTGTTGCAATATAACGGCCATATAAATACAAACATAAATATGTATATCGGAGAGCCTGCCGAAAAACAAAAAGTCTGAAAACAATAACAAGCATTGCCTGTACAAAAGCTTTGCTTGTTAATAGCTTTAGAACTTTGTACAAACCAAACACACAATCGCACCAACATACTAGGTAGCAAAGGCAGAGTGTCATTAAGCTACTGTTGTTGGTATGTGGATTGTAATGGAAGGAAAATTGAAATTTAAGCGAAACAAAGCTGACGGCGGTGGTAGCTCAATGGTATAGACAATGGACTACCAATCGAACGACTTAAGTTCGATTCTCGGTTGAGGCCGCTTGAAGAAGTCTGATGAGGGGATGTGGTGGTCTCCGAAATGGATCCATAACTTCTACCAAAAAAAATTTTTTCAATTTTTCTTCATTAAAAAATGGCCAATAGCTCATTAAATTCACATAAAATAATTATTAGAATTAAAACGGCCATATAAATACAAACATAAATCTTAGTGTCATCATCCTAGAATATAACATCTTATCAGTGGAGAAAGCCAATAGAAGCGCTAGAAAATCGAATTATAATACTTAAGTACAGTGCAATTTGGAATATTATCAGTAATGGCTATGGCATGCATATCTGGTATATTTGCCTTTTATAGGCAACAATATGGATGCCCAACATTCTCTACAGCTTCTCCAGTGGCACTTGCAATGCGCAAAAATTCGGGTTGATTATCAACAACGAACCGCAATTAAAATTTTACCAGGATAATGATTCTAAACATAAAGCGCATATGGTGAGGATATGGTTGCTGTTTAATTGGAAAAAAGTATTGAATACGCCGGCGCGCAGACTCCGGACATAACGGTAATAGAAAATTTGTGCTCATTTCTGAAGAAAAAAGTAGCGCAGAGACATCCTAAAAGTCAAACAGAGCTCAAAAACTGTATTCTGGAAGAATGGAACAAGATTCCTGATAACTACAACATTCAACCTTCTGTAAGTTGTTCTAGATGCCAAAGGCGGTCATAAAAAATATTAGCGAACATAAATTTTCAAATAAATGACCTTGAAATAATGCAAAATGTTATTGTAAAAAGACTTTTTTGACAAATTTTTTTGAAGCATATTTCTGCCTTTGTGGCCATATTTTCGTGGTCTTCTTTTGAAATAATTAGAACATAACCAAGCTTTCTTATTTTCTCGCAGTAGTATTCGATAAAAGTTGCTTGAATTTGTCCCCTTCGTGCTAGACACATTAATTAACATTTAATATAAAAAAGAGCTATGGTATTTTTTAACAAAAGTTTATAGTTCTTTAGAAGTTTTATTATTTGCAAAGCTTGTTACGGTTTCGCTTTGTTTTAAAATGCTGTGTAAATAAAAATTGAGTACCCATGAATGTATGTACATACATATACATATGTGTATGAGTTGTGATAACGCAATGCAGAATATTAGAACTGAGTTAAGGCCCGGTTATACTTGCATAGCATAGCAAAGCAGGGCACGCAAAACATATAGCGCATAGAGCTGAATATACTTCGCATAGCCGTGCAACCATGGTTAATTAATAAAAGTTTTCCGCATCCCGACATTCGTACATACATATGTACATACCCACTCCATGTAAATTGTCTGTGTATTCTGTAGTGCTTCTGTCAAAATCATAGTTCGCCTTTGTAGAATCATATTGCGCCATGCTCAAAATTGATCCAAGTTTGATATAAGCACCATTATTAAAGTAAAAAAATAGAAAAAAGTTAAAAATCAGCCTTCGCACACTCAACACACACACATTCGTGTTGCCAAATGTCAAATCGCATAGCACATAACACAGAAATCAAAATTCAACAGAGTTGTATGCTGTGCCCTGTGCCGCTATGCGTTGAGTAATCGATTACACGGAAAGCCTATTAAACAGATTTCGTATGTGACAGTTCTTATGTTGTGCGCTGCTGTGCTATGCAAGTATAACCGAACCTTTATTGTTTGTGTTTTTGTTGTGTACATAAAAGGGGGAACAGTAAATACTCGAATATGTGTTCCCAAAAACAATTTTTATACTCAGCTGTACTAGTACACAGAGTATTATAGTTTTAATCACATAACGGTGGATTGTAACAGAATGAAATAATCGAGATAGATATAGACTTATATATATCAAAATGATCAGGGTCAAAAGAGAAATCAATTGAGTCATGTCCGTCCGTCTGTAAACACTCTAACTCGCGCAAAAATTGAGATATTTTGATGAAATTTGAAACGCAAGTTGGTATCGACACTGGGACGGTTGGTATTGAAAATGGGCGAAATCGGATCATGACCACGCCAACTTTTTCTATATAGAAAAAATGAAATTTTACCCACGTGTTGAGCTCAGGCCCCAAGGAAGAAATTTGAAGAAATTTTGGAAAATGGGCGGTGCCACGCCCACTTATTAAGGGTAAACATTGAAAGTTTTATGAGTCATAACTCAGAAACCGTAGAAGATATATCGATGAAGTTCGGTACGCGTGATATACTTACTTAGGCAAATGTTTGGACGAAAAATTTCCAAAATCGGTTGACGGCCACGCCCACTTTTATATATGTGTATTATAAAGTGGCCTAATAAAAACATTTTAAGCGATATCTCTGTCAAATATAAAGATATGCCATTGAAATTTTATAGCAGAAGTCCAACTGCGGACATAAAACGAAAAACACAAAAATTTTGGAAAATGGGCGTGGCACCGCCTCTTTTTATAAACAGGAATATACGAGATTTCTGAGCCCATAACTCGACAAATAATTTATATATAATGACGAAACTTGGTGTGTACACTTTTATTCCTTGTGGTAATACATGTTCAAAATTTTAGCGAAATCGGTTTGACGACCACGCCCACTTTTATACATGGGAACTATAAAGTGGCCTTATAAAAACATTTTAAGCGATATCTTTGTCAAATATAGAGATAATTCATAGAAATTTTGTGGCATGAGTTCCACAATAGACCGGAAACAAAAAATAAAAAAATTTTGGAAGATGGGCGTGGCACCGCCTTTTTTTAGACAAAGGAATATACGAGATTGCTTAGCCTATAACTCGACAAATAATTGAGATATTATGACGAAACTGGGTTTATACACTTTATATAACTTGTGTTAATAGACATGCAAAAATTTATTCAAATCGGTTTATGACCACGCCTACTTTTTAACAAAGATATTTCTGGAACACCCTTTGGGAATTTGTAACGTGACATCTTTGTAACTAGAAGTCAAAAAGGAATGAAATTTTGCACAAAGAATAATATTCATATGCTTAGTTGAATGACTGATAAAAATGTTGAAAATGGGCGTGGCTACGCCCACTTTATGCGGCACTCGCTTTATATAAAATACGCCTTGTTTCCATCAAACGCAAACAAACAATGAAAACATAAAGCTGAGTATCTAATGTTCGATTCTACCCGAACTTAGGCTTCCTTACTTGTTATACTCAGCTGTACTAGTACACAGAGTATTATAGTTTTAATCACATAACGGTGGATTGTAACAGAATGAAATAATCGAGATAGATATAGACTTATATATATCAAAATGATCAGGGTGAAAAGAGAAATCGATTGAGCCATGTCCGTCCGTCCGTCTGTCCGTCCGTCTGTCCGTCTGTCCGTCTGTAAACACTCTAACTCGCGCAAAAATTGAGATATTTTGATGAAATTTGGAATGCAAGTTGGTATCGAGACTAGGACGGTTGGTATTGAAAATGGGCGAAATCGGACCATGACCACGCCCACTTTTCCTATATAGAAAAAATCGGAAATTTGGTATCTCAGTCCCTAATATAGCTGGAGCGATGAAATTTTACCCACGTGTTGAGCTCAGGCCCCTATGAAGAAATTTGATGAGATTTTGGAAAATGGGCGGTGCCACGCCCACTTATTAAGGGTCAAACATTGAAAGTTTTATGAGTCATAACTCAGAAACCGTTGAAGATATATCGATGAAAGTTGGTACGCGTGATTTACTTACTTAGGCAAATCTTTGGACGGAAAATTGTCAAAATCGGTTGACGGCCACGCCCACTTTTATATATGTGTATTATAAAGTGACCTAATAAAAACATTTTAAGCGATATCTCTGTCAAATATAAAGATATATCATTGAAATTTTATGGCAGGAGTCCAACTATGGACATAAAATAAAAACCACAAAAATTTTGGAAAATGGGCGGAGCCACGCCCACTTATTAAGGGGCAAACATTGAAAGTTCTATGAGTCATAACTCGGATACCGTTGTAGATATATCGATGAAAGTTGGTACGCGTAATTTACTTACTTAGACAAATGTTTTGACGGAAAATTGTCAAAATCGGGTGACGGCCACTCCCACTTTTATATATGTGTATTATAAAGTGGACTAATAAAAACATTTTAAGCAGAATCTTTGTCAAATATAAAGATAATTCATTGAAATTTTATGGCAGGAGTCCAACTATGGACGTAAAACAAAAAACATAAAAATTTTGGTAAATGGGCGTGGCACCGCCTCCTTTTAGAAGCAGGAATATACGAGATTTCTGAGCCCATAACTCGACAAATAATCGATATATTATGACGAAACTTGGTGTATACACTTTTATTACTTGTGGTAATCCATGTTCAAAATTTTAGCGAAATCGGTTGACGACCACGCCTACTTTTATATATGGGTGTTATAAAGTGACCTAATAAAAACATTTTATGCGATATCTTTGTCAAATATTAAGATAATTCATTGAAATTTTGTGGAATGAGTTCCACAATAGACCGGAAACAAAAATAAAAAAATTTTGAAAAATGGGCGTGGCACCGCCTCTTTTTAGACAAAGGAATATATGAGATTTCTTAGCCTATAACTCTACAAATAATTGAGACATTATGACGAAACTTGGTTTATACACTTTTATAACTTGTGTTAATAGACACACAAAAATTTATTGAAATCGGTTTATGACCACGCCTACTTTTTAACAAAAATATTTCTGGAACACCCTTTGGGAATTTGTAACGTGACATCTTTGCAACTAGAAGTTATAAAGGAATGAAATTTTGCACAAAGAATAATATTCATATGCTTAGTTGGATGGCTGATAAAAATTTTGAAAATGGGCGTGGCTACGCCCACTTTATCTAGCACTCCCTTTATATCAAACGCAAACAAACAATTAAAGCATACAGCTGAGTATCTAATGTTCGATTCCACTCGAACTTAGGCTTCCTTACTTGTTTTTTTTTAAATTGATATTCAATAAAAAGAAAGTTCCCTTATAAATGTTGGTGTCGATTGGAATCGGTTAAGGCGTTCCGCATAGGGGTCAGGTTTGAATTTCATTTACTCAAAAAGTCAAAAGGCCGAACTTCTCTCCCAATTCCAGGTGTGCTCCTTAACTTTTTGTTTTTACTACAAATTGGGTAGACACACAGTTTTATGCCGGCTCCGAACGGCGAATTTATTTTCTGCGAGAAGCTTTCTCATAGCAGAATTACACTCGGAGAGTATGCCGAGCGGTGACCGCTATTTCTAAAAATCCAATAATTGGTTTCCAATTAACTAGAAACAACTTTTTGTTGTTTGTCCGAGACCTCTGGTTTGGCAGGAGAGTACTCTACCCACTGCACCACAGCGGCCACACAAATATATCACACATAAATTGTGGTCACGATTGGATTCGGTTAAGGTGTATCGAGCAGGTTTAAATGTTCAGAAAAACTTACAAGAACTCGAAAGATTAAACTTAAGTTTTTCTTATCTAATACCCAAATTTATTAAGAAAACAGTCGAAAATATTACATATATATTTTGTTACCGATTGATGACGGTTTAGTGGTGTTTCAAGAGGGTCAAAATTCAGAAAAGTTTGTGATACAGTAAAATATGGTTAATTTGAATTTTAAACGCATTCTAATGTACATATATATATATATATATAATGTACATATATATATATATGTACATTACACATACATAGGCACCTACATACGAATATAGTTGATTTTTTCAACTATCTTATATTCTTATATTGTCACGAATATTCCTATAAATAGTGGCAAGAACAGCAAATTTGTTCATACTAAAAAATTTTATACTACAAACACGTTCAGAAAAGTCGCGCATAATGAATTCTCGAAACATTTTGCCACTCTTATTGTTTGTGCTTTGCCTGGTGTGGGCCCGCTGTTCAGATCCAAGTTTTCGCGTTACCAGAGGAACACTGGTCGATACAAGTAATATCCAATATATAGTACAACTGCGTGAAAAGGAACGCTGTGTCTGTATCGGTGCTTTAGTCAAACCAAACTTCGTCATCACAGTGTCGCATCCTTTGCTTCCTGTAGACGTGAAAAACTTACAGGCTGTAGCCGGTATTGACAATATTGAGGATAACGGAATATCAAAAGACGTGGTTATGATATATAGGAGAAAGCTTGAAAACGATATTGCCGTTGTTAAATTAAGAGAGCACTTTGAACTTGGCTCAATAGTCAATACGATAGACCTCTACGACGGTCATTCACTGCCGGCGAATACCCAAATGCAGGTGTATGGTTGGGGTTTCCACCCAACGAGTACAAGCATGTTTAGACTGAGTACCATTTGTGTCAAGATTAAGGATTGGAAGAAATGTAATAGAATGCCTAGAAGCGAAGATTATACGTTTACGGAGTATAATATTTGTGCTGCAAGTGGCCGAATGGACATCTGTGCTGATGATGTAGGCGCACCTGGCGTTTGCGATGGAAAACTGTGTGCGATAGCTTCATATAGCGAGTTTCTATCCCCAGGGGTATATATAAATTTGACTAATGATACAATTCGAGGATTATTAAACGATTGGCTAAACAGATAAGTCAATCAAGTTTTAAAAAACGTTTAGCTTTTATATCTTAGTGAATTACATACATACATATTTTTGAAAACAAGATTATCTATACATTTTGTAAAAATCCAGTTTTGTGAAGAGCATCTATCAACAGTTGAATTTTGTTTATAAAAATATGTATGTAAGTGTTGCTAATCAAATGTTCAAGCTAAACTTAACACTTATACGATACATGAATTTAATAAAACATGGCATATTTGTGTTATTAAAATGAAATCATTTATATATCCATTCTTTAATTGCAATGATAAATTTAGTTTTCATAAAAAGATAATTTTGAATAAAATAATTTGTTTGAACTAAGAAAATTTATTTAATTTGTTGAGCATATACTCATGTTATATTTCAAAAATATGTTATATTTCAAAGATAAGTTTCAAAAATAGCTGTTTAAATGGTGAAGAACTTGTATGCTTATCGGAAACGGAAGACCCCTATTACTCCTTGGTGCTTCGATGTTTAAGGTTTGAATTATAAGCTGCGCAGTAACTTTGCCAAATCTGTACGATAATAAAAATAGATAATTTTCCTCTTCTAAATCAAATGAATTCAACCTATTTCTATATACTTTTCGCCGTTTTAGTACGATATCATCGTTGGCGTTATCGAAATCGGGTTCAATGTTTGGAAATCTGACATTTTATTATTACTAGTATCGCCGGTGCTCGAAATTCGACCATGCAATTTATTTTTTCAACTTTGTATTGGTACAAAAATTATTCCTTTTCGCGGAGTTTCCAAATTCCAGTTGTACCGCAACACGGTCCGACGCGAAATCATGGTTAAAATCAAGGCAGATCTAGGAAGGTAGGCTCGGTGGCGAATTCAGAAATTTCCCATGTATTTTGTTATTGTAATTGGTAGAGTGTAATGTCAAAATGATATTTCGCCGTGGTTAAAATATGAATTCGCTTGGGGCTCGTCCATTCCTATTGGACATGATGTGAATTCGCTTTGATTTTGACATTACACTCTACCTTTGTGAATAAAGAAAGTTTTTCAATTCGCCGCCGAGCCTACCTGTTTGATATGCCTTGGTCAAAATTAAAATTACTCAGTGTGCTCTCCCGCCCTCTCTCTCATTTTTCGCTTTAATGGAAAAGCAATAGGAGATATTTGGCCGCGTTGATTTTGATCTGAGCGTAAACTGGGCCAATGCATTATGCATATAAAATAGATAGAGCGCTTTTAAATTAAAGCGACTCTTCAACTGTGTTTACGGTATTTGTAAACACGTTTACGATATCTATTTCTCTTAACTAAAAACTTTATTTATTAAACAAATTAAATAATTTACAGAAAAAATTATATGCCTATGCACTGCTCCTGACTCATACGAACACATCCATAGCAATTTTATGTGGATATGAGTATGTTAAATGTGCTAAACAGCCTGGCAATTGTTTGTATGGGAAAAATGTTGGCTTATTAATATGTATATAGATTTTAATATAAGCAGACTAAAAATCTAAAAAAAAATATATATTACATTCGTTCTTGGTTACAGTCCAAAATATTAAGAACAATAAACAATATGCAAAGCGCCTTGGTATGTGAAAAATTCTATTATACATACTTAGTAACCTAAAGATAAATATAGTGACCGAAAAGGTAGAAAAAATGCAAGAAATTATGCGAAAAGATTAGCCAACCATCTGATTCATTAGCAAAAAGTCGTCTAAAGCAAAGCTATCCTAGGCGGTTAAAGAGAAAGAATGTAAACCTCAATCGTGCATAAGGTCACATTCCGTTAGACCAATATCTCGAGTCACTTTAGATAATAATGAACGTCGCCGAAGCGACCGACCAACGGCAATCGCAATGAAAGTCACCTAGTCCCTGTCGTTCATCGCGCCAGCCCGCGGGATGACAAGCGCCTCTAAGATCACCGCGCTATGGCTGTACATTAGGGTGTCCCGTTCATGTATGAAAAAAAGTTTTTTTCGAGCTACGCTATCGCAAGAGGTATCAAAAGTTGCGTAATTGAATACAGATCACAATAAAAGTAAAAAACCCGGAATTGAATTCGATCTTGAGGGCTCTACCGAGATCTGAAATTTTGTTAATTTCATATATTTAGAAACCTAAACTTTAGAGCTAAAATAATAAAAATGTCATACTCAAAAGTTATTTTATTATTGAGATTAACCATATAAGTACAGAGAGACAAATTTATTGCATTTAATTAATTTAAAAAACTTAGAATTCAAATATATTTTTGTGTCCAAATTTTGGTATTTCTGCTTGAGATTGCCTATAATATTCCTTTGAACCAGTGGGGATATTTTTGGCTTCCGTCCGCGTGTTTATACTTTTGGATTATATTTTCCAGCATTTTCCAATATTATTTCAAAGCAATTTCACATTTCGTCAATTTTCCGGCAAGAAAAACACTTATTTTGGAGATTTTTCCTTTTTGTTATAAGTTGAAATTGCAGGGGTTTCCTCGATCCATTCTGAGTCCCTGATGGCATTATTGTGTTAAAAGCCTAGTATATTATAAAACTTTATTTGATATTCAGTGAATTAGTTTTTTATTATCTACAAAAATCTCCACCCTTTCGAAAAAAATTTTAATTGAAGTTTGGTGTCCCTATTATTTTTCACAAGCTGAAACGAACTCACTCCACAAAATCATCAGACATTATGAAACGACGCAACAAATGATCGATTAAATAACTGTTCCTTACTTCGGAGACATCTGAGCAAGAAATCAATCTATAAGTTTTGACCATTGTTTAGAAATTGAAGCAGGATCAATGTATGTATATTTGAATTTGATGGATTTTTTTGCATGTTAGAAATAATAAAAAATAACATATCGTTATGAAGTTAAAGCATTTTATTTTATATGAAGTTTTAATAGTTTTTCTCTGAGATGATACTTAAAAACAATATACATATATTATTCTGTTTTTACGATCTTGAACTCGCGGGAACACTGAACGTATGAAAACCCATTTTGCGGTGACAACACTACATACTAGCACCTTCGCCCAGGGCTTGTAGTCTCTTCTAAATCTTTTCTGATTCCAGAATACTCGTAACGTTATAAAATTAAACTTTAGGCAAATAAGAACTTTATGGTTTAGTTAAAGAACCGTATTGTTTTTTTTTATCGAACTGATTCTCCACGATTGAAAGGCAAATAAAATGCAGAAGCCGAAAAACAACCCATTGTAGAAAATATGTGTATGTACGAGTATTTTCATTGTAACTACATGGAATTCAGATTTTTGCACTCAAAAGTAAGTTGCATAAAAAATTAAGCGAATAGAACTTATAAGAACGAAAAGAATTACATAGTAAGCATGCAAACAATATGCGGATGTAATATATGTTGTGGTGAGTGGGCGTTCTGCATGAATGACAAAACCGCAAAACTTTGAAGATCGGTAGAGCCCTGAAGATCTAATTGTATTTAGTTTTTAAAACCTGTTTCGTAATTTGCGATCAAAACCGCAAATTTTGAGGGGTCTTGCGTTAAGGAAATCCAACAAAAAATATTTCGGGACACCCTACTGTACATACATGTAATACATACATATACATTCATAGATGTAAATGAAAATTTAAATTGTTGTTTGAATTTGGGCCAATTTGTTTATTTATTATGTTACCAGTTAGTTGGAGCTTTTCGGCCGATTGGTGAAAGACAAAAACAAAGATGTGAGAAACATCGAAACGCGTAGGAGGAAAAGAAAAAACTTTGTTTTTGTCTTTCACCAATCGGCCGAAAAGCTCCAACTAACTGGTAACATAGAAAATTTAAATTGTTTATCCACTTTTGAGGAAAAAAAATAATAATAATGATAATCTACTTAGATTAAGATAAACTCCATTACACAGCTAGGTTAATATTACACTCCTAGGTTAAGATACATGCCATATGCTGCCATGTACGTAAACAGATTCTTTGCCAACCTTATTATTTGCAGCATTGGCAACAAATAATATATTGTATTAGTTTCTAAGATTTCCTAAATTATTGTTATTTTCTACACAAGAAAGATTCAATAAACCAATTATGAAGAAAACAAAAAATCGTTCTTGCGGCTTAGTAATACATAGGTTTACTACCAGATTTTGGCAACTTTAAATTTAAAGTCGACTTAAAGAGTAAAAGTCGATATTAAATCGACTATAACGACAACAAAGTAGGTACACTGAGAGAAAAAAAATATATGGAGGGGTCAAAGAAATTGTTTCCCTATTTTGCAGGGCTGCACATTAACGTTATTTTCAACACGCTTTTATTAGTTTCACCTGTATGTATGTATGTATGTATGTAATTTCTAGATGCTGCCTAAATATATGCAACATATTTACTAATGAGTTTCGGTTATAACCACCTCTATTTTCCAGCAGATGGCGCGCGTGTATTTATATTTTTAAAATATTCACTTATTTATCAATAACCGAAAAAATATTTTGTTTTCAATTCAACTTTGAAAAATTTTAACGTTAAGTGCTGAACAAAAAAATGCTGTTTTGATAATTATCAAAAAAAAAGTATGAAAAAAAATTTCGTTTTGTTGATTATCAAAAAACAAATATTGAAAAAATTTTGTTTCCGTAGCCAACAAAAAAAATTATCAAAAAAAATAACGTTACTAAAAATTCAAAGTAAAATGAAGCCGCAAGCCCGAAACAAATTTTTATTACTTATTATTTTATTTTTGATAATCAACGAAACAAAATAATTTTGATATTTTTTTTTTTTTTGATAATCAACGAAACGAAATAATTTCAATAATTTATATTTGATATTCAACAAAACTAGGGATGTGCGATTAATCGATTAATCATACGTGGCAATTAATCGAAACATGATTAATTGATTAATCGTGATTTACTCATTTTTGATTAATCAGAAACTTTTTTTCCTGATTAATTACGTTTTGATTAATCAGAATCTAAATAGTTTGATTAATCAGAAATATGAGTAATTATAAGCCGATTAATCATAAATTTTATTTTGCTTATTTTATTTATATAAAAACGAAACAAAACGCTATTTTTCAATTGCAGGATCTACTTCGATTTTTTTATTTAAAGCAAAGGCGCACACTTGCAGTGTAGCAAAGTGTCCAACAATTTTCGTCGCCTCAGTAACTTTTTCAGCACACTGCAAGGAATTTTTTAAAGCCACCTGTAAGGTGTGGGCGAAACAGGGAACAGAATCTCCTAAGAGGTTTGATTCCTTTACTGCTTTCGTAATATTCCTAGCATTAACATGGACTGTAGCTGTTATCCTCCCTCTTATGCCCCAATTGCTAGTAATCTAATGATTTTTAGCAGGTTTTCAGCAGAATGCTTTTCAGACAGCTCAAAAGTATCAATGGTAAAAGAAAGGAGCTCAAAATTATCATTTAAGTAGTATACGGTGACTGTAACGTATGACACTGTAGCTGTCGACGTCCAGGCGTCCGTGGTTAGCGCCAGTGTAGGGACACTCGACAAAATACCGAGCAGCTTTTCAGAGGTAGCACAGAACAGATTTTTTACGTTATTACTAACTGATTTCCGTCCTGGGATATTGTACCCTGGAGTCACAACATTTAACATGTTTTGAAATTCCTTCATCTCAGTAAATGAAAGTTGTAGCATGTCCACGACAATCATTTTAAAAATGGCATTATTAAGAGCTTCTACGTCGTGGGGTACCATTGACATTTTTAACACGCTTTTATTAGCTTCACCTGTATGTATGTATGTATGTATGTATGTATGTATGTAACTTCATCCCATCCTAAAAGTTGGAACATTTAACTAAATAATTATATCTTTCAAACATTAACTTTTTTGTGTTCTCTCTATTATTTCTATTCTCCTCTGGACTCGAAACATGACATCAACAGCCCAACGGCATCACATAGTAGGACATTCAAAATTATACTTTATGCTTCATTGCGGCTTTTATGTTACCTTTCTTCAAAATAGCCTCTATGAATTTCAATTCACTCCCGTATACAAGCCAATAAGTAACAAGCTTTCAGGGTACGGAAAAACTCACTCACAAACGCTCAAAAATACATTCTTCTCAAATCACAAACAAATGTTCAAAGAAAAACGTATAACCACTCAAATAGCGAGCGAACTAACGCACAACAGCCAGCGATCGCTCATAGCGATGGCGATAAACTCAATGTTTTGGGTTTGTTGTATTTGCAATGAAATCAGCCGCATGTACATACATACGTATGCAAAGCAAGAACTGGTTTTGTTTGTAATTCATTTAATAGTAAGTGCTGAATCAACGAAAAGGAACCCTAATTCTATAATTGCATTTCACGTTTGGAAAGCAATTTTTATACAATGTTTTGTAAACGTGAGGTGAAAAAAATTTCTCTAAAAATAAAAAAAATAAAAAAAATAAAAAACAAAAAAAAAAAAAAATGCGCCACTCGGGACTCGAACCTGAGCTCCTTGGTCCGTAGGCAACATACCTCACCATTACGCTACAAACGTATTCGAAACTTTGTTGTCTAAATTCGAATTTATTCAATCAGGTTTCTTTTTTTTGTTCTTTTCAAATGCTTCACCTCAACTTCTCTTCACTTTCTGATTGTAAAATATAACAAAACGTTTGGGAAATTTTGTATTTCCAAACTAGTTTGGAAAACCTTGAATAAAAGGGTTTGGAAAATATTGCATAATAAGCTAGTTTACTTCACTGCATATTGGGATTTTTGGTAGAAGTTATAAATACATATGGGCTAATCCTGAAAAAGTCAACCAAGAGCATGAAATTAAAAATGGTCCGAACTTTTTTTTTTGGTATTTGTTAGTAAAGATAATACATTTATATGTTAGAAAAATATAAGCATTTTCTATTCGTTCTTAAACTCAGGCTGAGAAAAATCGCCAAAAAAATAATTTTCACTAAGGCTTTTTTATTAGCAAAGTATCATTTTTTTTCTTCGCGGGTTTATTTTATTGAAAAGAGAGTTATATTATTGTTACATGCTCTAATCATTCTACTTAGAATGTAATTTAATTTAAGATTATCAAATCTGCGAAGCTAGTAAGAATAAAAGAGTTTTTTTTACTTTAAAATTTCGCTTATCCTTTTGTCGCGTGCGTTACCAAAAAACTATATAAATAGTTATTAAATCTAGGAAACCACGTGAAATAAAAAGAAATTTCAGTGACAAAGTAAGCTTGTGTACCTTTTTCCAAAAACAAAGTCAGTGTTGTCCGAAAGCTGAATGTTACAACTTTATGTGGGTTTTAAATGTGTCGCGTGCGTTACCGTAAGTGCAAAAATTTAATCTATACATATAAAAAAAATTAATCACTATTTCCTTGGTAATCGCATCACGACTGAACGGATGGAACGATTTCGATAATTCTTTTTTTGTTGAGTTTAGTATTGTCTGGAGAAAGTTCTATTGGAAAATAATTTCAAAAAAGTTAAAAGACCGTGGCACCTCCCATACAAACAAAACGTTTCATACTGTATCGTATTTCTGAAAATATTCTTTGTAAGGCTTAGAACTTGGGATGATATACTAACGTCATGCCAAGCTCACAAATAGAGATGAGCGTTATTACAAAAAAGGGCGTGGCACCTCCCATATACCCCAAATTTTTTATACTCAATATCTCTGGAAGTGTTCATGGTAGGACCCTGGAAATTTGTAGGGACATAAAAAATGTCAAATGGGAGCTATTGGAAAAGGGGGCGTGGCATCTCCGATACAAACTTTATCTCTCTAAGTTATGGAAAAGTGGTCCAAACATTGTCGGAATTAAAATCTTGCGTTGGTTTTCATACATCGATTGCGACTTTATTGAGGTTGCTCGAACAGCTTACTCGCCGAAGAAAAAATTAAAGTACAACGTACCTAGTTTTAAGTTATTTTTTACTTATTCTACCAAAATACTTTAAATGTACTTTTTTATTCATTCTTTGCTAAAAATTCATTAAAAATGAGAATTAAAAAAAAAATTTTGTTTTATATTTTTTCATTGGGAAATCTTGTCGCGTGCGTTACTGTCGCGTGAGTACTACTATTATAGTCCATAAACAAAATTAGAGAAATATTTTTAAAATTTCGTAAATCTACGAACCTAAGGTACTCTTCGAACTTCATTTTCTCATTTTTAGTAAATATGTTATTGTGCAAAATTCGCTAAATTTTGCATACTTCCAGAGCATTAAAAAATAACTTCTATTTTTTGTCGCGTGCGTTACCACTATATATTTGCGTGTATATCAGAACTTAACTGTTACTCCAGCTTAAATTTTCTCGTGAATGTAGTACTCTGGTAGTGCTTTGAATTAGATAAAATACACATGTAATCCTCTCGTTGTTTCCCTATTTTATCATTGATTATATGCGTACGAATGTCGCGTGCGTTACCCAGGATTAGCCCATATGTATGTAGATCTATTTCGGAGAACACCACATCCCATCAGACTTCTTTTTACTTTTATTCTTGCGTCCGCATAAAACATCCTTTAATGAAAAATTTCACTAAAAAGTCAAAAATAAATAATAGCTTAAAAAACTAAAAAACACGCTTTAATCTTAAAAATCGTATTAAAAATTGAGAAATAATTTAATTAGAAACAAAATGATGAACGAAAATATAAGTATTTAAGGAAAAGCGTGGGGGTGCTCAATAATATTTGAACATGAAAATATTCGATTCGTACAACTACACCTTTTTCAGTTTAAATTCAGAAAGTTCCAATTGATATTCAGAAAATTACAATTGAAATTCAGAATTTCCATTTGATATTCAGAAAATTACAATTGAAATTCAGAACTTCCATTTGAAATTCAGAAAATTCCATTTGAAATTCAGAAAATTACAATTGAAATTCGGAAAGTTACATTTGAAATTCAGAAAATTACATTTGAAATTCAGAAAGTTACATTTAAAATTCAGAAAATAACAATTGAAATTCAGAAAACTTCTTGAGTACTGTGAGGAGGTTTCTGAATTTCAAATGTAATTTTCCGAATTTCAAATGGAATTTTCTGAATTTCAAATGTAATTTTCTGAATTTCAATTGTAATTTTCTGAATTTCAAATGCAATTTTCTGAATTTCAAATGGAATTTCTGAATTTCAATTGTAACTTTCTGAATTTCAAATGGAAATTCTGAATTTCAATTGTAATTTTCTGAATTTCAAATGGAAATTCTGTATATCAATTGGAACTTTCTGAATTTCAACTGAAAAAGGTGTAGTACAAAAATATACCTAGTTGCGAAATTAAAGATATATGAAATCTCAAAAAAGTCAAAATAAAATTATTAGTAAAAAAACACCGATTTTAAATATTTTTTGACATAATGAACACCCCACGCTTTTCCTTAAATACTTATATTTTCGTTCATCATTTTGTTTCTAATTAAATTATTTCTCAATTTTTAGTACGATTTTTAAGATTAAAGCGTGTTTTTTAGTTTTTTAAGCTATTATTTATTCTACTATAATTCGAGGTCTTAAGTTTTTTCGCAGGTGGAGCTTCGTCGTTGAAAGTGTCAATATTATCGCTAGCTCCATCGCTGGAGACAAACAAAAATTCATGAAGCGTTACCAAAAAAAGATGGAGATCTGGAAATGCCATGAACTTTTTGAATATGGTACAACAAAGAAGACGAAGTCTTCAAGTATTTCATCCACTTTCCGCATAGGTTGCATTTGTCAAACTCAGAGCCATCCGAAATAACAAAGTTTTCTAGCACACGCTCGTTCGGCATTTTGCATTCACAAAACGACATTTTGAAATATTTTGAAAATAGTACGTGTAATAAAAAATTTATGTTTGGTCAAGAAAATGAACAAAGTTACTCAGTTTCCAATAAATTTTTTTTTGAGTAAACAGTGTTTACTCAGAATCTGATAAATCTGAATCTGATTAATCAATATTTTTGATTAATCAGAATAATGATTAATCAAAAATTGATTTAATCGATTAATCGCACATCCCTAAACAAAACAAAATTTTTTTTGTTAATTTTTATTTGATATTCAACAAAACAAAATATTTTTGTTGATATCGTAGCAGCCTTGCTATTTTGAACACTACTTTCTTTGTTTTGAATAAATTTTCTCTAAAACATTGCATTTTCTTAAAAGCATGGTATAAAAAATACATGTATGTGCATTGTCATTGTGACGCTGTCTTTTTGATTAAAAAGCAGATTTTTGAAGTTTGATCTTATGTCAGTTTTGGAGTATAGCGATGCC
Organism: Urophora cardui; assembly: GCA_960531455.1. NCBI lineage: Eukaryota > Metazoa > Arthropoda > Insecta > Diptera > Tephritidae > Urophora > Urophora cardui. The sequence continues at coordinate 125,658,952 of OY482673.1, forward strand.
AGACTTTTATTTCTTGAATGCGTAGATTTTTGTTTGAAAGTTTGGGTATTTCAGGAATCAAAGGACAGAAAGAGAAAGTGAAAATACTTAGAAGGGGCACTAGTGAGCAGATTTATGGAACTTCCGGTAGCTCCTCTTCGCTCACTCCACAAATCTTCATCCGCGGATACGCGGTATTGCACTTTATGCGACGATATGGAGTTATAATAGATCAATCTTCAAAACCTCCCCAAACTATATACCAGAGTGATCACAAAGCCTAAATTAAAAGTGATCGTAACTACTAAACTAAATTAAAAACTCACCGAGAATACCGTGAAGGGGTTACTTTGTAGTACGGCCAAACCGATATTCCGCGAAGTAAAAATCCGAAATGAATCTTTTATGAATCACTGATGAAATTCATCTATGGCTGAGGAGGCATCAGTGAGTACTTTCAAATAAAGACTGCTGAATTTTTCATATAAATGGTTTGCTTTTTACAAAAAAAAAAAATAATAATAATAAAAATTGTACTCAGAAGAATCATATATGATCATACAGCACTGAAACAAATTTACTGCAGGATGTGTAATTTTTTCAAATTGAAAAAATTTCTTTCAATTCAAATTGAAAAAATTCGTTACTATGAATACCATGGTTACAATTTATTTTTAAAACAAAGCAGTGAAAAATGCCATTAATGGAGGATTTTTATCATTTAGTATGGCAGCACGAAATGTCATAATCTGCTTAATTGTCAGGTGGTTAATATGG